>OY740766.1:141958537-142558537 GCA_963513935.1 Aphrophora alni
AGCCGAATAAGTGTATTTAGAAACGGGAAAAGTTGACGTGCGTTTTTGTCTTAAGTGGTTTAAAAACACTCTTAAGCTAAAGTAAAAAAAAAAAAAATCTTTTCTTTTTATCCACAGCACCCAATATCGAATCAAATATATTGTGAAGTGTGTCTGGAAGAAGGGGGAAAGAAGTAGTCTTACGAAATTGAGCAGGGGTAAAAGTGATTGTACATCTTGATGCGATTTGAAAGAAAGATAACGGAGGGGAGCACTTGTAGACATTCACGGGTTAAATTAAGCTCTTTTAAGCCATAGTATCAACAGTTTACTGTGGGCAGAGTTGAAATGAAAGAAGAGTAAGATCGGTTTATCATGATTTGTAGAAAAATGGAAGTACAGTAGTTGTAAATTATTAAGCACGCACCAATAATGAAACAGTAAACGATGTATTTATAGTGGTGTAGAAAATTATTGGGAAGCTTTTCAAATTTTACTTACAGTCTAGCCTGGGTTTTACTTTAGACACATATGTATTGGACCTTAAAAAAAAAAAAAAAACTAATTATTTGGTCATGCTTCTTTCTCTCTCCCCCCCCCCCCCCAATATTATTGAACTCAATTAATGTGTTTAAATTCACTAAAATTTGAATTAAATCGGTAAAAAAATCTGTTTTATTAAAACTGCTCCACAAATGGTATTTTCAATTTTAGACATATACAGGTGTCCCAAGAAGAAACTCACATTCTTCACAGGTATAATTCATTGGACCAAAATAAATAAGGATCATTTATAAACACAGGTGTGGAAACGCTTCATTATTCTGTCATTTTATGTTTTTTCGAAAAATAATGATAACTTATAAAATTATTAATAAAAATTTTTTATACACGTTTAGCCACGTTTATAAATGTAAAAAGTGACATAATAAATGCGTACACCCAATTTGAACTTAATATGTTATTTACTTCCAAAGTTACCATTTTGTAGATTTCTGTCAACGAAGCATTTCCGGGCCTATGTTTATATGAACTTTTTTCATTCTTTTGATTCAAGATATATATACCTGTCAGTTTCCTCCTGGAAAACCAAACTCCATCCCCAAATTTTGAAGAAAACTAAATGTACAGTAGCCTCAGACTAAGATTGTGTCTGGTATAAGGGGCGTGTCCTCCCTTCTACTTGCTTCCCTAGCTTGACTTGACGGTACAACCCATTCCAAGAAAACTAGATACACAAATTACTGCTTAGCTACATTTCATTCCTAAAATTACAATTTCATGACAGACTTTTGTAAACGTTTTATTCTTATTTACACCGATAAAAGAAACGAAAGTATGGTACGCGTTTACACAGAAGCATTTGAGGTCTATATTTTTTTATTGGGGTTGTATCGTTGAAAGTAAACACAACAAACAAAGTGTGTGGGCCCCTCTTTTCCTTCTCCACCCCAGACACAATCCTACCTTGAGGGTACTGTAGGCCTACTGACTGTATCAAAAAAGGCTACAACTTTAAACGCATAGCCTTACGTAATAGTTTGAGGTGTCATTTTAAAGCAAAACACATCAAATTTTAATTAAACTGTCATTTTGTTTCGACGTGACTATCATATGTGATATGGCAAGACATCCCACCTGAAATAAATCAGGCGTCACTTCTACGGCTGCGACGAAATCGACAGCTAAAGGTGGAACTAACATCTATTAATACAATTTTTAGTTTTGTACATAAAAAAGAACAGGCCTTACACTTAAATTTGTTGAGGATACAAAAAGAAACTACAAATCGCAGATTATCTGGACTATCGCAGATATGCTACAAAGATGTATATGGAATTTTTCTACCGTAGCTTCTGTAGTTGTAGGAATTCACCTTACCATTCATGTGAAAAGTTGACTCATTGCTAAATATTACGTTGTCCAGGAAGGTTTCTTCGTTCCTTATTCGATCCCATATTTCTGCACAGAATTCCTGAAGAGCGACTTTATCTGGATCGTGTATAAGTTTGTATGGTTTCAAGTGCAAACGTTGACAGTACGTGCCAAACGGAGTGGTGTGGTGTGCGAGACGCACGACGCATTTTATTTCTTGGGATTAGCCAAAGCTCAATCACACATGTTTCACCGTGTTACATTGAGAAGACTGTTTTCTGTTATGGGGTACAGAACAACTCGTATCAACAAAATTTTGGTGCCAAGAGTAAATTGGAGGATCTTTACCATACTGAGTACGATAATTGCTTTGTACTGCAGTGGAGCAAAAACCAAAATACACAACGAGCACGTTTAGAAACAGTGAAAGTACACATTTGTACAGCAACGGCGATGGTACTTCTGGTGTCTGTATTAAACATTACCGCACAACGTGAATGCTTTAAATGACACCTCAATAGTTATATCAATAAATTTCTATATGCTTTGAAAGTTGTAAAGTCTTTTTTGAAACATTCTCTACAATTTCTATAAATTAGAGAATCATTATGACCAATAATTGGTTGTTCTGAATTATTCAGCTTAGTATCTAGTGTTTTACTTTCTTATTCATATGTAAATATCAACTTTCTCTGGCTTATCCCACTATACGAGGCCCCTTTTCCTAACTTGTAGTATTGATACTCTAACTATTCCCCCTCAGGAGCTCACTTATTGTTAGTGAGGGACCCTAGCTGGATATACATCTTTCTCTGGCTTATCCCACTACACGAGGCCCCTTTTCCTAACTTGTAAAATTGATACTCTAACTATTCCCCCTCAGGAGCTCACTTATTGTTAGTGAGGGACCCTAGCTGGATATACATCTTTCTCTGGCTTATCCCACTATACGAGGCCCCTTTTCCTAACTTGTAGTATTGATACTCTAACTATTCCCCTCTCAGGAGCTCACTTATTGTTATTGAGGGACCCTAGCTGGATATACATCTTTCTCTGGCTTATCCCACTATACGAGGCCCTTTTCCTAACTTGTAGTATTGATACTCTAACTATTCCTCCCTCAGGAGCTCACTTATTATTAGTGAGGGACCCTAGCTGGATATATATCTTTCTCTGGCTTATCCCACTACACGAGGCCCTTTTCCTAACTTGTAGTATTGATACTCTAACTATTCCCCCCTCAGGAGCTCACTTATTGTTAGTGAGGGACCCTAGCTGGATATACATCTTTCTCTGGCTTATCCCACTATACGACTCCTTTTCCTAACTTGTAGTATTGATACTCTAACTATTCCCCCCTCAGGAGCTCACTTATTGTTAGTGAGTGACCCTAGCTGGATATACATCTTTCTCTGGCTTATCCCACTATACGACCCCTTTTCCTAACTTGTAGTATTGATACTCTAACTATTCTCCCCTCAGGAGCTCACTTATTGTTAGTGAGGGACCCTAGGTGGATATACATCTTTCTCTGGCTTATCCCACTACACGAGGCCCTTTTCCTAACTTGTAGTATTGATACTTTAACTATTCCCCCCCTCAGGAGCTCACTTATTGTTAGTGAGGGACCCTAGCTGGATATACATCTTTATCTGGCTTATCCCACTACACGAGGCCCTTTTCCTAACTTGTAGTATTGATACTCTAACTATTCCCCCCTCAGGAGCTCACTTATTGTTAGTGAGGGACCCTAGCTGGATATACATCTTTCTCTGGCTTATCCCACTATACGACCCCTTTTCCTAACTTGTAGTATTGATACTCTAACTATTCTCCCCTCAGGAGCTCACTTATTGTTAGTGAGGGACCCTAGGTGGATATACATCTTTCTCTGGCTTATCCCACTACACGAGGCCCCTTTACCTAACTTGGAGCATTGATACTCTTCAACTATTCACCCTCAGAGGAGTCCACTTATAGTTAGTGAAGGACCCTAGCTGGAGCTACATCTTTCTCTGGCCTATCCCACTACACGAAGAGCTTTGCTAGTCTTTGCTAGTTATGGTGAATAATCTATAGTTGGTTGTATTTAGATTGTATAGACTAACACAAGTTAGATATATTTTGGACATATATAGATATAACAACAATGGCAAGTTATGATACAGTGCGATAGTAGTAATAGGAATGCACTTAATAGCGTTACACAGATTAGTGTTAAACAGTATATCGAATCTGGGAAAGTAGTCGTATATCATGTTTGGTTTTGGCATTTACAGTCTATATTACGTACGAGGAAATAATAAAACATATTGGTATATAGGCTGTAAACTTCGTCATTAACTGTAACGGTTCACAAATATCGCAAAGACTCTCTCAAACAGCCAAAAACCAATTAAGTTAGAAATCGATAAGTTGGAAATCTCCGATTTTCTCAAATTGATATTATTTTGATAGCATATTTTTAAATGTCGTCTTTAAAGCACCAAACAATACGTACTCATCTCTCCTAAAATATCGATTCGAAAGTAAAGAAAGTCGATAAACGCAATCATGGTACTCACGCAGCAGCCCCATTATACCATCAGATCCTCTAGATGTAATGCCAAAAAGTTGGTTTCTTGGGCGTTGAAGAAAATATTATATTGTAATAGTAGATCGAGGAGCCTTATCCAATAGAGTAAGTTTATTTTACAGTAAACAGATGTTACTTAGTTTTCCGAATCTTTAATAATGTATGTCACTACTTTTTTGAAATCGGCGAGGTGTAGATGTGTAAGTCTCCACTCGCTTCTCTTGTGTCAGTGTTTCGGTGGGCCTCGAATCGTTCAGTATGCTGAGGTGTCGCAGCTCTGGATTTAGAAACTATAAGAATATCATACTTTTTTGGGAGGTCAGAGTTTGATCATAATTTTGCTATTTGTCATCGTAAAGATGTTGGTAATCTTGCATGCAGAATTGAAATCTACATTGTTATCTCATTTAATGAGTTGTAGTTTGAATAATACGCGAGATATGAACACGAAACTGTTTAAAATGATCGCCACTTTGATGTTTTCCGTTCGATTGTTCTGAATTTTTATAAGGTTCTATATCGACCTCACTAGTCTACTTTAGCAAATTTCATATTCCTACCTTATTTTTTTTTTTTTTTATGAGTGCTGCTTATGCACAAACAACGATAGCCGCACGTGAAACTTTAATATCAGTCAAATTATTTACGATCAGCAAACTTCGTATACTGGGTATGTGAAAATGACCGAAGTTTAGTTCTTACATCTTTAAGAATCCTTTAATATGATGTTTCTAGCGCGTGGTTGTTAGAGTTGGATTAGTTTTCATAGTCTATGAATCAGATTTAAACACTGTGTTTCTGTGATAATCTACTATACGCAAGCAATTAAAAAATCATTCTTAAGTAAAAGGGTAATTTAAATATTATCTACAGGATGAAACTGTCGTAAAACCAGAACTGTGGAACATATTGCTTTAAACCTCAACACTTTTCATTCTAATGACATCCTTAGGCGGTTAAGATTTAATTGCTGTCGCTCAAATTGTAATCCACGAAATTAATTTTGCTGAAAGATAGATTTCTTATGTACCTTGGTGGGAATTGGTTCCAAGCATCACACTATAATTCGTAGTAAATACAATCGGCGGGAGTTTGTTTCAACCATCCCACTATAATAATTCATAGTAAATACAACTGGAGGGAATTTATTCCAAGTATTCCACTATAATTCATTGTGAATACAACTGGAGGGAATTTGTTCCAAGTATTCAACTATAATTCATTGTGAATACAACTGGTGGGAATTTGTTCCAAGCATATCATTATAATTCATTGTAAATACAACTATCTGGAATTTGTTCCAAGTATTCCACTATAATTCATTGTAAATACAACTGGCGGGAATTTGTTCCAACTATTCCATTATAATTCATTGTAAATACAACTGGCGAGAATTTGTTCCAAGCATACCATTATAATTCATTGTAAATACAACTGGCTGGAATTTGTTCCAAGTATTCCACTATAATTCATTTTAAATACAACTAGCTGGAATTTGTTCCAAGTATTCCACTATATTTCGTTGTAAATACAACTGGCGGGAATTTGTTCCAAGTATTCCATTGTAATTCATTGGAAATACAACTGGCTGGAATTTGTTCCAAGTATTCCACTATAATTCATTGTAAATACAACTAGCTGGAATTTGTTCCAAGTATTCCACTATATTTCGTTGTAAATACAACTGGCGGGAATTTGTTCCAAGTATTCCATTGTAATTCATTGCAAATACAACTGGCGAGAATTTGTTCCAAGCATACCATTATAATTCATTGTAAGTACAACTAGCTGGAATTTGTTCCAAGTATTCCACTATAATTCGTTGTAAATACAACTAGCTGGAATTTGTTCCAAGTATTCCACTATAATTCGTTGTAAATACAACTGGCGGGAATTTGTTTCAACCATCCCACTATAATAATTCATAGTAAATACAAATGGAGGGAATTTGTTCCAAGCGTACCATTATAATTCATTGTAAATACAACTAGCTGGAATTTGTTCCAAGTATTCCACTATAATTCATTGTAAATACAACTAGCTGGAATTTGTTCCAAGTATTCCACTATAATTCGTTGTAAATACAACTGGCGGGAATTTGTTCCAAGTATTCCACTATAATTCATTGTAAATACAACTAGCTGGAATTTGTTCCAAGTATTCCACTATAATTCATTGTAAATACAACTAGCTGGAATTTGTTCCAAGTATTCCACTATAATTCATTGTAAATACAACTGGCGGGAATTTGTTCCAAGTATTCCACTATAATTCATTGTAAATACAACTAGCTGGAATTTGTTCCAAGTATTCCACTATAATTCATTGTAAATACAACTAGCTGGAATTTGTTCCAAGTATTCCACTATAATTCATTGTAAATACAACTGGCGGGAATTTGTTCCAAGTATTCCACTATAATTCATTGTAAATACAACTAGCTGGAATTTGTTCCAAGTATTCCATTATAATTCATTGTAAATACAACTGGCGGGAATTCGTTCCAAGCATACCATTATAATTCATTGTAAATACAACTAGCTGGAATTTGTTCCAAGTATTCCACTATAATACGTTGTAAATACAACTGGCGGGAATTTGTTCCAAGTATTCCACTATAATTCATTGTAAATACAACTAGCTGGAATTTGTTCCAAGTATTCCACTATAATACGTTGTAAATACAACTGGCGGGAATTTGTTCCAAGTATTCCACTATAATTCATTGTAAATACAACTAGCTGGAATTTGTTCCAAGTATTCCACTATAATTCGTTGTAAATACAACTGGCGGGAATTTGTTCCAAGTATTCCACTATAATTCATTGTAAATACAACTAGCTGGAATTTGTTCCAAGTATTCCATTATAATTCATTGTAAATACAACTGGCGGGAATTTGTTCCAAGTATTCCACTATAATACGTTGTAAATACAACTGGCGGGAATTTGTTCCAAGTATTCCACTATAATTCATTGTAAATACAACTAGCTGGAATTTGTTCCAAGTATTCCATTATAATTCATTGTAAATACAACTAGCTGGAATTTGTTCCAAGTATTCCACTATAATACGTTGTAAATACAACTGGCGGGAATTTGTTCCAAGTATTCCACTATAATTCATTGTAAATACAACTAGCTGGAATTTGTTCCAAGTATTCCACTATAATTCGTTGTAAATACAACTGGCGGGAATTTGTTCCAAGTATTCCACTATAATTCATTGTAAATACAACTAGCTGGAATTTGTTCCAAGTATTCCACTATAATTCGTTGTAAATACAACTGGCGGGAATTTGTTCCAAGTATTCCACTATAATTCATTGTAAATACAACTAGCTGGAATTTGTTCCAAGTATTCCATTATAATTCATTGTAAATAAAACTGGCGGGAATTCGTTCCAAGCATACCATTATAATTCATTGTAAATACAACTAGCTGGAATTTGTTCCAAGTATTCCACTATAATTCGTTGTAAATACAACTGGCGGGAATTTGTTCCAAGTATTCCATTGTAATTCATTGCAAATACAACTGGCGAGAATTTGTTCCAAGCATACCATTATAATTCATTGTAAATACAACTAGCTGGAATTTGTTCCAAGTATTCCACTATAATTCGTTGTAAATACAACTAGCTGGAATTTGTTCCAAGTATTCCACTATAATTCGTTGTAAATACAACTGGCGGGAATTTGTTTCAACCATCCCACTATAATAATTCATAGTAAATACAAATGGAGGGAATTTGTTCCAAGCGTACCATTATAATTCATTGTAAATACAACTAGCTGGAATTTGTTCCAAGTATTCCACTATAATTCATTGTAAATACAACTAGCTGGAATTTGTTCCAAGTATTCCACTATAATTCGTTGTAAATACAACTGGCGGGAATTTGTTCCAAGTATTCCACTATAATTCATTGTAAATACAACTAGCTGGAATTTGTTCCAAGTATTCCACTATAATTCATTGTAAATACAACTAGCTGGAATTTGTTCCAAGTATTCCACTATAATTCATTGTAAATACAACTGGCGGGAATTTGTTCCAAGTATTCCACTATAATTCATTGTAAATACAACTAGCTGGAATTTGTTCCAAGTATTCCACTATAATTCATTGTAAATACAACTAGCTGGAATTTGTTCCAAGTATTCCACTATAATTCATTGTAAATACAACTGGCGGGAATTTGTTCCAAGTATTCCACTATAATTCATTGTAAATACAACTAGCTGGAATTTGTTCCAAGTATTCCATTATAATTCATTGTAAATACAACTGGCGGGAATTCGTTCCAAGCATACCATTATAATTCATTGTAAATACAACTAGCTGGAATTTGTTCCAAGTATTCCACTATAATACGTTGTAAATACAACTGGCGGGAATTTGTTCCAAGTATTCCACTATAATTCATTGTAAATACAACTAGCTGGAATTTGTTCCAAGTATTCCACTATAATACGTTGTAAATACAACTGGCGGGAATTTGTTCCAAGTATTCCACTATAATTCATTGTAAATACAACTAGCTGGAATTTGTTCCAAGTATTCCACTATAATTCGTTGTAAATACAACTGGCGGGAATTTGTTCCAAGTATTCCACTATAATTCATTGTAAATACAACTAGCTGGAATTTGTTCCAAGTATTCCATTATAATTCATTGTAAATACAACTGGCGGGAATTTGTTCCAAGTATTCCACTATAATACGTTGTAAATACAACTGGCGGGAATTTGTTCCAAGTATTCCACTATAATTCATTGTAAATACAACTAGCTGGAATTTGTTCCAAGTATTCCACTATAATACGTTGTAAATACAACTGGCGGGAATTTGTTCCAAGTATTCCACTATAATTCATTGTAAATACAACTAGCTGGAATTTGTTCCAAGTATTCCACTATAATTCGTTGTAAATACAACTGGCGGGAATTTGTTCCAAGTATTCCACTATAATTCATTGTAAATACAACTAGCTGGAATTTGTTCCAAGTATTCCACTATAATTCATTGTAAATACAACTAGCTGGAATTTGTTCCAAGTATTCCACTATAATTCATTGTAAATACAACTGGCGGGAATTTGTTCCAAGTATTCCACTATAATTCATTGTAAATACAACTAGCTGGAATTTGTTCCAAGTATTCCACTATAATTCATTGTAAATACAACTAGCTGGAATTTGTTCCAAGTATTCCACTATAATTCATTGTAAATACAACTGGCGGGAATTTGTTCCAAGTATTCCACTATAATTCATTGTAAATACAACTAGCTGGAATTTGTTCCAAGTATTCCATTATAATTCATTGTAAATACAACTGGCGGGAATTCGTTCCAAGCATACCATTATAATTCATTGTAAATACAACTAGCTGGAATTTGTTCCAAGTATTCCACTATAATACGTTGTAAATACAACTGGCTGGAATTTGTTCCAAGTATTCCACTATAATTCATTGTAAATACAACTAGCTGGAATTTGTTCCAAGTATTCCATTATAATTCATTGTAAATACAACTGGCGGGAATTTGTTCCAAGCATACCATTCTAATTCATTGTAAATACAACTGGCTGGAATTTGTTCCAAGCATACCATTATAATTCATTGTAAATTCAACTAGCTGGAATTTGTTCCAAGTATTCCACTATAATTCCTAGTAAATACAACTGGCGGGAGTTTATTTCAAGCATCCCACTATAGTAATTTATAGTAAATGCAACTGGAGGGAATTTCTTCCAAACATCACCCTATAATAATTCATAGTAAATACAAATGGCGAGTATTTGTTCCAAGTATCTCACTAAAGTCGAACTCTTTGATAATGATCAATCGTCGTAATGATATTCTGTTGTCCCATGTGTAAAATCACAAGTAAAAAAAAAAAAAAAATGTAATAAAGTGAACTTTAAACCAAACTAGTTATTGATATTTAGTAATGATTTTATTGTTTTTGAAAGTAAAAAATATTATGTAATAATATGAACTGGAGGAAGGACACTACTTTAAGCCGAACTAGTTATTGATATTTAGTAATGATTTTCTTGTTTTTGAAAGTAAAAAATATTATGTAATGGAGGAAGGACTTTAAGCCTAACTAGTTATTGATAACGTTAAACCGTAGTAATGATTTTTCTGGTTTCTGGTGTACAAAATCGCAAGTAAACAAATTTACGTAATCAGAAGTAAAAAATATACTCTATTACCGTTCATGAATAATTGACAAAAAATAAATTAACTTTTGACGGCGTAATGAAAAGCTAGATTTCATTCAAATATGATTTTCTCTGAAAACTTGTTAAGGAAAAAGCGAGGCCTGTTTGATATATAAACATTTTTTAAACGAAAGCATTCATTTTTTATTCTTTTACTGACATATTTGGTGACATTTTTTTTATTTTTAAAAATTTGGTTTGGAGGTGGGCGAGGGAGAAAGTTTGTTCAATGTTTTCATTTGCAGTCTCGTACCCCAGAGATTTATTGGTTTTATATTGAACTTCTACTAACAGATAACCAGGCCACGCAACTATTCACTGTATCAGGTACTGTTCGCAAAACTGCCTAAATAAACAAAGAATTGTTTAGACAACAGTCACTAGAGCTGAGTCGACAACACAAGGTTCCATACGTGACAAAGTCGCTAACTTTATCAGTGAAACGTGACATTACCACCGAGACAAAACTTTTATCTTTCCAGCTATTCCCAATTCCAGCTTACTCCTTTTATTTATCTCTTCTGTAGTTCACTTTAAATTCTTCTTCAGTTTATAGAATAATCATGTTTGGACAATGAATCGAACTTTGTAGAACGCACCAAGTTACATTGAAATAATGTTTTAATTTAGGTTTCAGGTTGTTTTAACTTCCTCTGGCGCTATTTAAGATCTAGTATTTTCAGCCTTATCATGATTTCATGTTACATAAATCTGGGGAAGAGACAGGATTGGTAGGAAGTATAAAGTCTGTAGTTGCTTGGGGAAGATGAATAACAGGAGGTTGTCTTCGGAAAAAATTTGAGAAGACACAGAAGAAGACCGGGTTAAGGTCGATGAATGATGTGAAAGCGACCTCAAAGTGCTTAGGTGGACACAGCGCGCTGCAGACAGGGATGAGTGACGGTAAGAAGTTTGATGTGGCTTGGAGAGGATGGAAAACAATAGAGTAACTCCAGAACAGCCCGCAAATAGACGAAGACTTAGGTTAAGGTGGATAAATGATGTGGAAGCGACCTCAAAGTGCTTAGGTGGTCACAGCGCGCTGCAGACAGGGATGAGTGAAGGTAAGAAGTTTGATGTGGCTTGGAGAGGATGGAAAACAATAGAGTAACTCCAGAACAGCCCGCAAATAGACGAAGACTTAGGTTAAGTTGGATAAATGATGTGGAAGCGACCTCAAAGTGCTTAGGTGGTCACAGCGCGCTGCAGACAGGGATGAGTGAAGGTAAGAAGTTTGATGTGGCTTGGAGAGGATGGAAAACAATAGAGTAACTCCAGAACAGCCCGCAAATAGACGAAGACTTAGGTTAAGGTGGATAAATGATGTGGAAGCGACCTCAAAGTGCTTAGGTGGTCACAGCGCGCTGCAGACAGGGATGAGTGAAGGTAAGAAGTTTGATGTGGCTTGGAGAGGATGGAAAACAATAGAGTAACTCCAGAACAGCCCGCAAATAGACGAAGACTTAGGTTAAGGTGGATAAATGATGTGGAAGCGAACTCAAAGGTGGAGATAGCACGATCTAAGTCGTTTTTCCCAATAAGTGAGTATACACATTCATTCAGTCTTGTGTATATACATACACAATTATTAGGTTGTTCAAAGGATTTACAAATGTGATACGAGTCTTGATGTGATACATCTAATAATAAACGATGCAGAAACATTGCACGAATTTTCTTATCATCAAAACGAACCAAAGTTAATCGTTACATAAAAATGGAATTTCAAACAGAAGTTGACAATCAAAAAAGTAAAATGAACCATGAACCCCGCCTTTGAAAAAATATTTTAAAAATGGTCGAAACCTTCAACGCTTGTGCCAAAAATACGTTCCTCAGCCTAAATGGTATTTGATTGAAATCGAGCTTTTAATGACAGCGGTCAAGTTTCATTATAGTTTTTTTTTATCAATTATTCCTTACAATTCACTAACATTTTAACGAAATCGGTTGAGCCAATTTTCAAAAATTAGGTATTTTATAAACAGCCTCATGGCCGATTTTTCGGGTTTTTACTTATAACTCACGAACCGAGAAAGATGGCTATCGTCGATATGTTTTGATTGGTTCGAAGGATTGGATTCAAAGAACCTGAAAAGGTATAACCCCAAAAAAATTTCACATTGATTTTTAAACCATCACAACTTCCTCTATACTACAGTAGCCTATGTAGGAATGTAAAAATAATGGGCATTCTAAAATGCTGCAATTTAATGTATGAAATAAATGTTTGAAGATTTTCTTTATTGCAGATTAGCAATCACTACATTACAAAATTCTCTACTGATATATATTGTTTTAATTGCCATGCTTAAGATAAAGTATACATAAAATAACAACAAACTTCGGTTCGTCGTCAACTGAGTTTACACTATTTTGAGATGACGAAGGACGTTGAAATAAAAACATTTACATTTTATCTCCAAACTCTCCCACACGCATCCTCGGATCTGTTAACCTCAAACGTTTACCCGGCGCAATAAATCCATTAAAGTATAATTTGACATCCGCTCGCGTGATGGCTATGTAACAATATAGGAGTATATGTAATGACAACCAGTCTTGTAAATGACCAATATGAACTGGAACCACTTTCCTCCTGCATACATTTCCCTTATTCGTGTTCAGTACTTCTATGAATCTTAGTTTCATCGAATCTCCTTAGTGAATTAGTAGTCTAGTCATCAGCATGATGGACTGGTATAGTCTTCGACATACAGGCCTACACAACTACATAGAAACTTGAAAAAAACTACCTCGTTGTGGTTAGGTTAGGATAGGAAAAGAAATCTGTAATGTTAATTTCACCAAGCAGTATTTATACTTCTTTATGTTTACTAAAAGGTGCACAAACAATACACACATTTTCTTACTTACCCATCCCCAAAGTCAAATTAAAATCAAGCAAAACTAAAAATGTAATTTCGGTAGTTGTGAAATGAACAATTAACGCTGTATTTGGAAAATAAATAAATAACTTGTTTCATCTGTGCCTCAGCTTAATTCATAAAATCGAATTTTTAATATCATCTGCCGAGGTTCGTTTTTTTAATAAACGTTGGAGCCGATTTTTGAGAAATTTAGTTTTTCATACAGCCACATGACCTATTACGGGTAACTCACAAATCGGTATTGTTGAAAAAAAAAAAAGGCTACCAGTACGTTTTATTACATCCTCAGAGATGAAAATCGTTAAACCTATTTTCAAAATTTTATCAAAATCATAATATTTTAGTTTTTTTCCTTCTTATAGTAACTACTTTTAATTTTGAGCTATCGAAAAAGTCTTGAAATACGACTAAAATAACCTATTGTGGAAAGATGACTTCACACAGTGAAGTATGTATTATCTACTTGTGATTTAACCTAACCGCCATTCTACTATCGATCCTACCTAAATACATTTTCTTGAATGAGTCAACTTAAGGAAAAATGCTGGCAAAAAGTAGATAATAGACGCCTTACCATGAAAATGGAGGCGAGGTACCGCTATGGACAGCAAGTGTTCCTTCGCTGGGATTTAAGTTATTTTTCCCGAGTACACACCAAATATAATCAAAACTGTTTACTTTTTTCTATTGTATTTTTTCTTGTTGTTTAAAGGCGAAAAACCTTTCTGTGATCATCGCCTTATTGAAAACAAAAAAGAAGAAAAAGACATAAAATAAAGACATCTAGCCCTTGAATACTCTAATAGCGTCAGGGTCTGAAGATAACAAGAGCAGCTATAGAGAGAACTGATAAGAAAGGTGAAAAATTAACCCAAGATTACGTGAAAAAAAAAGATGTCATCTTTCGGGAATTAATCACTGTTCAGGCGACATACATAGGATGTGAACTTTCTCTGTACTACTTGAGAAAGTCAAATTTCGATCCCATTTACTAATTCTGACGTCTCCGAAACTAATCGAAACAAAAATTAAAAAAGTTCTTCCTCATCAAGACGCACATTCCTGACCTAAGCGTGCATTGTATTCCTTTCCTTCGTTAGTCGTGTTCCCCTCTCTTCATAAACTATCTTGACAATAATAAACATGACAACTTTGACCTAACCTTTCCGTCCAATATTTCTCTGAGAGGTGCCACGTTCTCTTCACTAATACATGCGACTTTCAATGAACTCCTTCGACTATTATTACTTTGTTACAGCTAAATATATATGTTCTTCCAGCTTTGTTACTGACAATTTTGTTTTCTTGTTTCTTGGTTAGTTTTACTTCATCTTTTTATTTAAATAGATAAAATAGTGTGTTGGGGAAAATTACGATGTTCGTTGTGATGTCTATTTTGATTTGGATGTCCTTGATCTCATAAAACGGACTTTTACGAAATGTCTTATGGCTTGACCGATTTTTTAAGAATTGAGTTTTTTTGGCTTCTAATTAAGCTTATAATATTAGAGCCGGATGCATTTAATTTTCCAACGCGCCAACGTTTTTCAGCCAAGTCTTGTTCAAAAATGTTGGTTCTTGTTTTATAGGGCAGAATAAAAAATAAACCTCTCAAATAATATCGATCAAATGAGATAACACCGGAAAAAAATCACACTATATAAATTTTTGGGACATTCTGTATATGAAACCTAATTTTAGTTCATCCTGTATATACAGTAGTTCTGTTTCTACAAAAGTACGTTTGTTTCGTATCATTATCTAAATTAGAACTCGAGTTAAGCTGTTCTGATAAATTTTAATACTATGATAATATAACATATTTTAGGCATGTCTATAAATTTTCTTCGGATATTGTACGTCTACATTCTACGCCTTTTAAAATCCACGAGTCGGCATTGCTCTCTTTGTATCAGATCTACCCGTTCCACGTATTTAACTACAGTACTTCAATATCAATATGCCTTATAAATATCATGGGAACCAAGATTGATCCATGAGCCAATCCCAAGACATAATTTATTTCATCATTACTAGGTACAGGCCACGTACCATCTCATCATTAAAATTACAGGTACTCGTATATTTTAAAACATTAATTTGATCTTATTCATTTTATAGTGATGGCTAAAAAGGTGTCACAAAGTAAACAATTTACCGGTTAGATTGGAGTTAGCGAGGAAGTGATGTACAAGACCTAATAGCAAATACTTCACGGCATGTGTGACGAATATCAACAGTTAGGTGATCTTAGAGGCACTGGACAACAATTGGGAGGTTGGTCACACGTTCAATTAGGGGACTGGAGGTCTTTGGCATCGTCCGACCTTTCGGAGATATCGTCCTGATTTATTTTCGCAGCGTTGAGTGAGAAGGTGCATAGATTTTATTAAACTAAAGTATTCATTCTGATTTTATATATTAATGGAACATACTTCATATAGAGCACTTTGTTAATGTGTTTACTCTAGAACTGAAAACTTTAAACTGGCGTAGCGTTTTTAGGGCAATTTGTTAGGGGTTTCTTCCCTAAATTTTATAAATAACATAAACCAAACTTGTTTTCAAAACAGTGTTTTAATACATTTACAACACTAAATAAATGTTAAAATATTTATCAAATTCGTTAATAAATGGTGCAAAAGATTAACAGTCTTTGAAAAGTGCTTAAACCTACTTCGCTGCTACCATCAATATGTTGTAAGCGTTTATCATATTTGATTAAAATCGAGTTTTACAAAAAATAATCTGAGGGTTGGTGCTGTAAGTTAATCAAATTTAGTTCCTCGTTGTTAAGTCTTATGGTTTCTTCTCTACCCTCCATTTCATCTAGAGAGCAATATTGGACAATTTACCTGTTCCTTTCAGATCAGAAAGGTCTGCAAGTCTTTAATTTCCAGAAGCCGCACTTAGCTCTTCTGATCTCATTCTACTATACCAAACTATACATACAATTAGAATTCCATTTTAAACACAAAATTACTATACGCAGCACCAGTGTGGATTATGGCGCTGGAAAACCTAAAGATGTGTAAACAATTCTTTGATTTCAATAACATGCAGCCCTCAGAGTAGTGTCTGTATATACTACGGACTACGGAATAGGAGAGCAGTATTAGTGTATGCTGGTATCAAGCGTGTGTATTTATTAGCAGCAGAAAAGACGAGGAAATTCATACCCGATGAAAGAGCTCCAACCCAGAGAATAGAATGATGATAAGATTACAACAGGACATGATAAAGCCATAATTAAAAATGAATCGAGAACGTATCTTCTTCGAAATTGGCAAAATAGGTAGGAGAACTGTCAGTTTGGAAGATAGACGCACAAGCCGATTAAAAAAATCCCGAATAGTGGATGCAAAGAAGGCATATTGAAATGAAATTTTACCTTAGGCAGGCCTATACAGATGGATGCTTTAGACAGTATTTCCATAAATTCAGAAAAGCGGATGATGCTAGATGTGTCGACTGTGTACCAGATGGAGATGATGCTCTCCATACCGTCTTTATTGCGAGATGGAAACCTCACAAAAACGCCAGCAAGGAGCAAATCGAAACAGAGATAAACCCCATCATTATACTTGGTAGAGATGTATGTCGTGGTAATTACGAAGCCTTAGGAAGATCAAAATGAGACGAACTCAACAGCAAAGGAAAAATAAAGAATACAAGTTATTATAGACATCATCCCGCTATACGAGAAGTAGTACCTAAGATGATCACTTATCTAGCCAGTGACGACAATAGTGCTAGAAGAATTGGAGCACCACACACGGCCCTTTTATGCTGCAGTTTCCCTACCTCTCTGGAAAAAACCACAAAGCCCTGTTATGATATCTATTTTCGCTCTTATATGGTCTCTTCCTAGTCTTATAAGGCACTTTCCTCTTTCTTCGCTGATTTTATGTTCTTTTATTAACTACAGATTTCTGACTTTGGTTAAATACATAATACCGGACTTCTGCCTAAAGGGGTTTTACCAAAAGGACATTTTCCAATAGCATTTTTTCCAATGAAAATTTACTTAACTAGGACAACTAAAGATAGGTTTACATTGTGTGCAAGATTTTCTGCTTTCGACAAACTACTGACATTTTGCGTTCATAAATCATTTGTCTTAATCCTTTGACTAGCCTAGTTCGTAACCCATTGTAGACAATCGGTTTTTGCTCCATTGCTAGTTATTAAAAAGGAATTGTTTCTGAGACATGGGTGTTAGTTCTGTGCTCAACATCCGAACCTAGAGGACCAGGAATTTTGTCTTCGTAGTGTTCTTCCCCTAAAAAGTTGCCATTGCCTTGGCTGACAACCGCGCTATGCAACCATGGTATATTGGTGTAACTTACTGTTTTCTGGACCACGGTCAAGGTCGATTGCTAGGCATATTGACGTGGTATCTTCTGTAGATCTAAACGGTTTATTTTTTCGATGGTTCAAAATTATATGTAATTATATATATTAAATTAGGTTTCTTTTTCTACTTTTATATTCTGTTGTACATTTATATTTGTCGCAAAGCAAAAGTGTCCGATTTATCTGAAGAAATAATCAACAACAGATTTTCTGAAAATTTGATGGGCTGTAAAATATTAACCTCTATAACAAATCAAGTGGACTTTTTAAATTTATATTTCTATTAAGCTAACTACATAATATGTACAAAAGACCAGATAGCTACGACTTTTTCTTTTCTAATCTATGTATTTCGTTCCTGCATACTACATACAATTCTAAGAATTGTGAAGAACCGATTCCATCTAAAGACCAATAATAATGGTACAGTATGAATACGACAAAGTTTGGAGCTGATCTTAGCTATATCTATGCTCTAGGCTATGGTAACCGCGCTTTCTCTACTGTAGACACTTGCTCGATAGACCATCGTTTGAAGAACGACGCACCCACGCAGAGTATCCACATTCCATACATCTTGATTTTTCACAATTCCCTTAATGAAGTGAAAAGATTGTTTAAACAAATTCTTCTTAGGTCCTGACGAAATCTTATGAACTACATAGGTGCTATTGAACATAGAGGAATGTTAACTTGCTCAACCAAATGGCTAGATATAGAGTTTTTTTAAGTTGTAACATATTTCAAAAATTGGTAACTTTTATGTATAATTACCAAAATGTCGTAGATGTGTGTTAGTAAACACTCTACTGATTAAATAATTATTTCAAGTGAAAAATATACGGCTTAGACTGGAAATTAAACGCAGAATCTTTGGATTTACGCGCCAATATTATACAGTTCTTTGATCGCTTCTCAGTGTAGGGCGAAGGCCCTACACTTCTCACTTGACTTTGTTTTTGCTGCAATTTTTGAGTTATAACAGATCAATTATCTCGTTACAAACTTCATTGAAACTAATCTGTATACTTGCAACCTTTACGTATGTATTTAATAATGTTAATTTATTGATTTTAACGCTTATACATTTTTTTTAACCAAAATAGTATTATTAATTAAATAATTATTTCAAGTGAAAAATATACTACCTAGACTGGGAATTGAACCCAGGACCATTGACTTTGCGTGCCAATGCTCTAATAACTGAGCTTTACAGTCTAGGTAGTATATTTTTCACTTGAAATAATTATTTAATTAATCATAAATTAAACTCTTTACAACTTCCCACAATAGATCATTGTGCAGATTGGAATACTACTCCCATTTATGGCCTAAAATAGCTGTAGTAGCAAGAATTTTAGTCAAATTTTAGTTTGGTATTTTAATATGACATGAAATAAACTTAGCAACACATTGCACAGATGTTCTCACTCGTCCATCCTGAAATCCAATCAAAACTATTTTCATCGGCCATGTTGTTTTAGAAGTTAGCAGTTAAACCATGTAAAGTGAAATACATTTGGCCTAACTTAACCTAAACCGTTTATTTGTGATTTTCGCACACACGTGATTGGTTCACTAATCTTCATGTTTTTTCTGAAATTTAAAACGGTAGAACCGATTATGAGCAATTAATTCCTTTATAATGCCACATGACAAGTGAATTGTACCCATAACTCACGAACCGGTATGTTCGGAGAGATGGCTACCAAATAACTATTGTTTGGGTTCTTAGAAGCTCAAACAGTTTACGAAAATTTGATTAAAATCACTAATGCCGTATTTTATTTCCTTCTTCTATGACAGCTAATTTCAAATTTTTAGTTATTGAAGAAAAATTAAAATGGTCCTGAGATATGTCCAAGATATGCCCACATATTAAATTTGCTTAAAATCGCTCTACGCGTTTGTGATGTAGACCAATGCACAACCGACAGACATATTTCAAAAACGACTTTTTTGGACTCAGAGAACCTAAATAGGGATTTATTCACAAAAAACTTGGATGTTATATCATGCAACTCGTGATGTTTCATTTAAAACCGGAGCTTTTATTTTATTTTGTACTTTGTGTTTAAATCATAACTTTAGGCCCTAATGGTCTTTACTACGTAAATGTGCTAAAATGAACAAAATTTCATCATAACAGTTTTTTTTTTTTAGTTAGTTCTTACCTAGACAATATCGTCTTTAAATAATTAGTTTTGTGAGGTAGTCCAGATCCGCATTGAGCAGTTTACAAAAGACATCAAATTACATGTTTTCATATCAGTGTAGGAGCTACATCCCGGGAATATTTTAGTGTTATCACTTTTAGTTTTGAAACTTTCTACTATTCTATCAGAGACAGAATTTTTATCGCTAAACTACACGTAAAAAAATGAGATTGAGATGGCTGGTGAAATTTAAAAAAAAAACAACTAAAATATGTTCTTAATGTCTGTAATAAAACGATAGTAAAGTAATAAATAGCACAAGGGTAATAACTTCTATTTTGATTTTATTCGTTGTAAGATCATTAAGTTATGATTTAAGCACAGAATTAAATCTACACTTTACAAAATAAAATGAACTCGCCAGTTTAAAATGGAACATCTAAATTTCGAAATGAAACAGGGAGTTGTTTTGGACAAGTTCAGTAGTCAAAGTTTGAACTTAAACTTTATTGTAATTAACTAGTTAGGAACATCTGGCTTTGCTCTTTAGCTGTTGACACCTCAGCATTGCTTTCTGTTGGTTTCTATCACAAGTTATCTTTAACTTCCGGTTATTTCTGTTCGCTTCAACCTCTTACTGAACTATTGGATGCATTTTATCTAATAATGAGCTTTTAAATAAACTGAAGCGTTTTTATCAAGATAAATGTTAGTTTAACAGTTCAGTTTTCTCAAGTTTAATTCGAAATTATGTTTGGTTTTTTTTAGTAATGTTGTACAGGTTAAATTTTTTATTGGATGGTTTATGTTTCTGTAAAATGTTAGAGTGAGTAAAATTGAGATATTTTAAAATTTGTATCTCGTCAGTTATGAAATGAAAATAGACATTCAGTGGAAACGAAATTTTTACAGAAGTTGTTACACTGATATACGAGCAACTGTTAGAGGAGATGAATCAAGTGTGGTTAACTTGGTTTGATTAGCTCTTGGAAGTAGTGTTACATCCTAGAGAATCAGGACGATCCTGGGAAGAAACTTCGAGTAGCGTGGTGAAATGTATATAATAAGCCTACAACAAACCAGGGAAATGTATGAGGAATCGACGGTAAGAATTCTGTGTCCCATTTTACTTCGTTTTGACTATGTAAGCAAAAGATAGGATAAAATCGGGGTTCTTCATCCACATTGGGAGGTCTAATGAAAGCCACAAGGGCTTAATGCGTTCCCTAGTTGAAATGGATGGTTTGATGCCACTAGAAATCTCCACGAAGACCAGTAAACTCCTTGAACGTAAAAATTTCCTCACTAGATTGTCTTGAGAGCGATTGTTTGTCACATTGTCAAAGTCCAAGCGTCTTAGTATTTACACGATCAAGGCATTTGTAATAGAAAAATCTGGTGTTCTGCTGTTTCTTGCAAAAAGTGCATACCCAGGGAAACTGTTTTCTCCGGTGGCAGTGCCTTGTAACGAATCCTACCATCTACTTCTTTATATTGCACTTCCTTAAAGAAGGAAGGTCGGATGGAGATTGGGCGTGAAGTTAGAAGGTGGATACTCCTCCATATCCTCTCTTGCTTTTACTGAATCCAAATACTGACGTCTTAAATAGCCAGCCACGTGGATATGCCATATATCGATTGAAGTCCTATCAATTCCCATGGTTGCTGTTTAGAGTGGGCGCGAAGCGAGAATCTGAGATTATACTTCCATATCCTCTCGTGTTCTTACTAAACACAAATGCTGAGCCAACCTCGTGAATATGACACAGAAAGGCTTTTGTCCTAGGTATTACCCCGTTTCCCCTGTTGCTTAGAGTGGGCGGGATGTACAATTCTGAGACGCTTCTCCATACCATTATATGCTCTTACTGAATCCACATGCTAGATGTCTTGTATAACCAGCCTCGTGGATATGCCATAGAACGACTCAAGTCCTATGAGTTACTCTGTTTGCCCTGTTGTTTATAGAAGACGCGAAGCAAGAAGATAAGATATTTCTCCATATGCTCATGCTTTTACTGAATTGAATCCAAATGCTGATGCCTTGCATAGCCAGCCTCGTGGATATGCCACAGAACGGCTCAAGTCCTATGAGTTACTCTGTTTGCCCTGTTGTTTATAGAAGACGCGAAGCGAGAAGCTAAGATATTTCTCCATATGCTCATGCTTTTACTGAATTGAATCCAAATGCTGATGCCTTGCATAGCCAGCCTCAACTGGATATGCCACAGAACGGCTCGGTCCTATTTATTACCCTGCTTGCTATGGGCGCAATGCGAGAAGCTGAAATACTCCTCCATATCCTCTATCGTGGTTACGCCACAGAACAGCTCAAGTCCTATTTATTACCCTGCTTGCTATGGGCGCAATGCGAGAAGCTGAAATACTCCTCCATATCCTCTATCGTGGTTACGCCACAGAACAGCTCAAGTCCTCTGAGTTACCCTGCTTGCTATGGGCGCAATGCGAGAAGCTGAAATACTCCTCCATATCCTCTATCGTGGTTACGCCACAGAACAGCTCAAGTCCTCTGAGTTACCCTGCTTGCTATGGGCGCAATGCGAGAAGCAGAAATACTCCTCCATATCCTCTATCGTGGTTACGCCACAGAACAGCTCAAGTCCTATTTATTACCCTGCTTGCTATGGGCGCAATGCGAGAAGCTGAAATACTCCTCCATATCCTCTATCGTGGTTACGCCACAGAACAGCTCAAGTCCTCTGAGTTACCCTGCTTGCTATGGGCGCAATGCGAGAAGCTGAAATACTCCTCCATATCCTCTATCGTGGTTACGCCACAGAACAGCTCAAGTCCTCTGAGTTACCCTGCTTGCTATGGGCGCAATGCGAGAAGCTGAAATACTCCTCCATATCCTCTATCGTGGTTACGCCACAGAACAGCTCAAGTCCTATTTATTACCCTGCTTGCTATGGGCGCAATGCGAGAAGCTGAAATACTCCTCCATATCCTCTATCGTGGTTACGCCACAGAACAGCTCAAGTCCTCTGAGTTACCCTGCTTGCTATGGGCGCAATGCGAGAAGCTGAAATACTCCTCCATATCCTCTATCGTGGTTACGCCACAGAACAGCTCAAGTCCTATTTATTACCCTGCTTGCTATGGGCGCAATGCGAGAAGCTGAAATACTCCTCCATATCCTCTATCGTGGTTACGCCACAGAACAGCTCAAGTCCTATTTATTACCCTGCTTGCTATGGGCGCAATGCGAGAAGCTGAAATACTCCTCCATATCCTCTATCGTGGTTACGCCACAGAACAGCTCAAGTCCTCTGAGTTACCCTGCTTGCTATGGGCGCAATGCGAGAAGCTGAAATACTCCTCCATATCCTCTATCGTGGTTACGCCACAGAACAGCTCAAGTCCTCTGAGTTACCCTGCTTGCTATGGGCGCAATGCGAGAAGCTGAAATACTCCTCCATATCCTCTATCGTGGTTACGCCACAGAACAGCTCAAGTCCTCTGAGTTACCCTGCTTGCTATGGGCGCAATGCGAGAAGCTGAAATACTCCTCCATATCCTCTATCGTGGTTACGCCACAGAACAGCTCAAGTCCTATTTATTACCCTGCTTGCTATGGGCGCAATGCGAGAAGCTGAAATACTCCTCCATATCCTCTATCGTGGTTACGCCACAGAACAGCTCAAGTCCTATTTATTACCCTGCTTGCTATGGGCGCAATGCGAGAAGCTGAAATACTCCTCCATATCCTCTATCGTGGTTACGCCACAGAACGGCTCAAGTCCTATTTATTACCCTGCTTGCTATGGGCGCAATGCGAGAAGCTGAAATACTCCTCCATATCCTCTATCGTGGTTACGCCACAGAACAGCTCAAGTCCTCTGAGTTACCCTGCTTGCTATGGGCGCAATGCGAGAAGCTGAAATACTCCTCCATATCCTCTATCGTGGTTACGCCACAGAACAGCTCAAGTCCTATTTATTACCCTGCTTGCTATGGGCGCAATGCGAGAAGCTGAAATACTCCTCCATATCCTCTATCGTGGTTACGCCACAGAACAGCTCAAGTCCTATTTATTACCCTGCTTGCTATGGGCGCAATGTGAGAAGCTGAAATACTCCTCCATATCCTCTATCGTGGTTACGCCACAGAACGGCTCAAGTCCTATTTATTACCCTGCTTGATATGGGCGCAATGCGAGAAGCTGAAATACTCCTCCATATCCTCTATCGTGGTTACGCCACAGAACAGCTCAAGTCCTCTGAGTTACCCTGCTTGCTATGGGCGCAATGCGAGAAGCTGAAATACTCCTCCATATCCTCTATCGTGGTTACGCCACAGAACGGCTCAAGTCCTATTTATTACCCTGCTTGCTATGGGCGCAATGCGAGAAGCTGAAATACTCCTCCATATCCTCTATCGTGGTTACGCCACAGAACAGCTCAAGTCCTATTTATTACCCTGCTTGCTATGGGCGCAATGCGAGAAGCTGAAATACTCCTCCATATCCTCTATCGTGGTTACGCCACAGAACGGCTCAAGTCCTATTTATTACCCTGCTTGCTATGGGCGCAATGCGAGAAGCTGAAATACTCCTCCATATCCTCTATCGTGGTTACGCCACAGAACAGCTCAAGTCCTATTTATTACCCTGCTTGCTATGGGCGCAATGCGAGAAGCTGAAATACTCCTCCATATCCTCTATCGTGGTTACGCCACAGAACAGCTCAAGTCCTCTGAGTTACCCTGCTTGCTATGGGCGCAATGCGAGAAGCTGAAATACTCCTCCATATCCTCTATCGTGGTTACGCCACAGAACAGCTCAAGTCCTCTGAGTTACCCTGCTTGCTATGGGCGCAATGCGAGAAGCTGAAATACTCCTCCATATCCTCTATCGTGGTTACGCCACAGAACAGCTCAAGTCCTCTGAGTTACCCTGCTTGCTATGGGCGCAATGCGAGAAGCTGAAATACTCCTCCATATCCTCTATCGTGGTTACGCCACAGAACAGCTCAAGTCCTATTTATTACCCTGCTTGCTATGGGCGCAATGCGAGAAGCTGAAATACTCCTCCATATCCTCTATCGTGGTTACGCCACAGAACAGCTCAAGTCCTATTTATTACCCTGCTTGCTATGGGCGCAATGCGAGAAGCTGAAATACTCCTCCATATCCTCTATCGTGGTTACGCCACAGAACGGCTCAAGTCCTATTTATTACCCTGCTTGCTATGGGCGCAATGCGAGAAGCTGAAATACTCCTCCATATCCTCTATCGTGGTTACGCCACAGAACAGCTCAAGTCCTCTGAGTTACCCTGCTTGCTATGGGCGCAATGCGAGAAGCTGAAATACTCCTCCATATCCTCTATCGTGGTTACGCCACAGAACAGCTCAAGTCCTATTTATTACCCTGCTTGCTATGGGCGCAATGCGAGAAGCTGAAATACTCCTCCATATCCTCTATCGTGGTTACGCCACAGAACAGCTCAAGTCCTATTTATTACCCTGCTTGCTATGGGCGCAATGTGAGAAGCTGAAATACTCCTCCATATCCTCTATCGTGGTTACGCCACAGAACGGCTCAAGTCCTATTTATTACCCTGCTTGCTATGGGCGCAATGCGAGAAGCTGAAATACTCCTCCATATCCTCTATCGTGGTTACGCCACAGAACAGCTCAAGTCCTCTGAGTTACCCTGCTTGCTATGGGCGCAATGCGAGAAGCTGAAATACTCCTCCATATCCTCTATCGTGGTTACGCCACAGAACGGCTCAAGTCCTATTTATTACCCTGCTTGCTATGGGCGCAATGCGAGAAGCTGAAATACTCCTCCATATCCTCTATCGTGGTTACGCCACAGAACAGCTCAAGTCCTATTTATTACCCTGCTTGCTATGGGCGCAATGCGAGAAGCTGAAATACTCCTCCATATCCTCTATCGTGGTTACGCCACAGAACGGCTCAAGTCCTATTTATTACCCTGCTTGCTATGGGCGCAATGCGAGAAGCTGAAATACTCCTCCATATCCTCTATCGTGGTTACGCCACAGAACAGCTCAAGTCCTATTTATTACCCTGCTTGCTATGGGCGCAATGCGAGAAGCTGAAATACTCCTCCATATCCTCTATCGTGGTTACGCCACAGAACGGCTCAAGTCCTATTTATTACCCTGCTTGCTATGGGCGCAATGCGAGAAGCTGAAATACTCCTTCATATCCTCTATCGTGGTTACGCCACAGAACAGCTCAAGTCCTCTGAGTTACCCTGCATTGTCCAGAAACTCAGCAAAACTTAAACATTGTCCTCCCCCCCCACTTAAACCTAGATGTAGTTCTGAAACAATATCAGACTAACTTTAAACTGAATGAATCGTTAGAATACAGGGCTTTCGAAACCGCCTGCCTGTAGACCGGCCTAATGAGTGTGTAAAAAATTCGCCAGGTATAGGCCTACTGTTTCTTTCTTCAGAGACACAACAGACAATCATCCAACGTCTGCTTAGGATTCTAGGTTATCCAAACACAAATTTGTGGTCTTCTACTTAAGGATAATTACTGTCCAGCGAAGAACAAGTTACAAGTTGCTAGATCAAACAAAATGATGAAACAATTACACCTTTCTGTCAAGGTTACACGTCGTCGCATCCTTCGTGCTACAAATGAGCTGACACCCACACACACACTCACACACACAATTACAACATATAAAGCTAAAGGTAATTTATTCATAATTGCAAATTGAAAATTAAATTATAGCTGTAGACGTTTTAAATGTTAATAAGTCCACCTGCTTCGGACTGATTTTATGGCTTTTGTACAAGACAATCGTGATTAACATGTTGCAATATAACTACCGGTGTATGAGATATGAAGTTTACTTTCTCTATACGTATTATAATTGTGTTCTTTTAGAGGAAAATTATGTTTGATTTTGTAATTTAAGACATTTGAGTTTACTTGACGAGTGCTTGCTAAAGTAAGAGAATGGTTAGTTTAGTAACAAGACAGAACATTGCTTGAGTTTTATGAAAAGAGTAGGACTACTTTTTTAATAAGAAATAAATGGTGAAAAAATATTGCACAAACTTTCTCACATTTAAAACAGAATCATATAAAAACCCTTCGTCAAAATTTCGACTCGCTTTTTAATCAGTCAAAGAGTTTTCTTAAAAGGAAAAATGCTAAAATCTGTCAGATATTTCGATAAAATTGTGGTAAAGTGTTAAAGTTTACAAACCAATATATACAAAACCACAAAATGATTTGACCATCTCTATAAAACGCTGCTTTCAGAGTCATGAGTTAAGAAGGGAAATTTATCTATGATGTATTTGGAAAATCGACTATCTCTGGATAGGTTGAAACGATTTCGAGAAAATTGTTTGTGAAATGTGCAGATTTACGATCTACAACAATGTTTATTGTGATTTGCGAGTAAATTGAAAAATCAAACAAATCTGTGTCGAGTTTTCTATTTTCCTTGGTATCCTTTACACATTTCACACAATTTGATTAAAATCCATAGAGGCAATTTTGAGATATACTTATATTTTCAGATAACCTATATGGCTCATATTTGCTTGTTAACAAATAACTTCCAAACCGGAAATTTAATGGAGATGACGACCATGTGGAGGATTAATATTTTAGCAAAATTTAATCGATACGCGACTTTGAGAAAATAATTTTGTTTAGGTTTTTTTGGTAAACACCTCCAATTTTAAGTTAGCCAAAATAGGGTCAAAACGCTTCGAGAGGTGGCTAAACTATGCTCACATACCAAATTTGACAATTCTCCCAAGTTGGCGAATAATATAGGATTAGAGTTGATACACCCCCCCCCCCCCGTTACAGCGTTGAAATTGGTGGTTTTACACGACGTTTCAAATGACTAAAACACTGTGACATTAAAATAGAAAAGAATAGGTCGAAAGCACAAAGCTTCGGTGAATCCTTCAAACACAATGATCCAAAAAGAGTTCTTTCGTGGAACAAATATTGTGTACATGTAACTACTAATAATGATCGTTGAAACATCAACGATTGAAGTTTCTACAAGTGTTGCCGACTTGAAGTGAAATTTGGTTCTACATTGAATGTATTCTTAGTCACACAAAAAGCTAATTTTTATCTAGAAGATAAGATGTTCTACTAGAAAATACCTTGCAAATTGTTCACGAGTGATAAAGAAGACCGACTATGTATTACTAAAAGCACGTTGAGCCACAGAAGTCCATTCAATTTAAATATTTTTCCTTTCTGTTTAAAGATGAAAACTCTATTGATCATCATCGCCTTATAAAACAGAAGAAGAAAAGATTTTAAAATAAGACCCCTTGTCGTCGAATACTCTAATAGCGTCAGTGTTGAAAAAGAACAAGAGTTGATCAAGAGAGATCTGATAGGAAGATGAAAGAGGGGGTTTTAACCCAAGACTAGATGAAAAAAGGTGTAGATCGAGGTGTAGAGGAATTTGAAGGAGAGCAATTTAACCCAAGACGAGGTGGAAAAAGGTGTAGATCGAGGTGCAGAGGAAGTTGTAAGAGAGCAATTTAACCCAAGACGAGGAGATGAAAAAAGGTGTAGATCGAGGTGCAGAGGAAGTTGTAAGAGAGCAATTTAACCCAAGACGAGGAGATGAAAAAAGGCGTAGATCGAGGTGCAGAGGAAGTTGTAAGAGAGCAATTTAACCCAAGACGAGGAGATGAAAAAAGGTGTAGATCGAGGTGTAGAGGAAGTTGTAAGAGAGCAATTTAACCCAAGACGAGATGAAAAAGATGTAAATCGAGGTGTAGAGGGAGTTGAAAGAGAGCAATTTATCCCAAGACGAGATGAAAAAGGTGTAGATCGAGGTGTAGAGGGAGTTGAAAGAGAGCAATTTAACCCAAGACGAGGAGATGAAAAAAGGCGTAGATCGAGGTGTAGAGGAAGTTGTAAGAGAGCAATTTAACCCAAGACGAGGAGATGAAAAAAGATGTAGATCGAGGTGCAGAGGAAGTTGTAAGAGAGCAATTTAACCCAAGACGAGGAGATGAAAAAAGGTGTAGATCGAGGTGCAGAGGAAGTTGTAAGAGAGCAATTTAACCCAAGACGAGGAGATGAAAAAAGGTGTAGATCGAGGTGCAGAGGAAGTTGTAAGAGAGCAATTTAACCCAAGACGAGGAGATGAAAAAAGGTGTAGATCGAGGTGCAGAGGAAGTTGTAAGAGAGCAATTTAACCCAAGACGAGGAGATGAAAAAAGGTGTAGATCGAGGTGCAGAGGAAGTTGTAAGAGAGCAATTTAACCCAAGACGAGGAGATGAAAAAAGATGTAGATCGAGGTGCAGAGGAAGTTGTAAGAGAGCAATTTAACCCAAGACGAGATGAAAAAGATGTAGATCGAGGTGTAGAGGGAGTTGAAAGAGAGCAATTTAACCCAAGACGAGGAGATGAAAAAAGGCGTAGATCGAGGGGTATAGGTAGTTGAAAGAGAGCAATTTAACCCAAGACGAGATGAAAAAGATGTAGATCGAGGTGTAGAGGAAGTTGTAAGAGAGCAATTTAACCCAAGACGAGATGAAAAAGATGTAGATCGAGGTGTAGAGGAAGTTGTAAGAGAGCAATTTAACCCAAGACGAGATGAAAAAGATGTAGATCGAGGTGCAGAGGAAGTTGTAAGAGAGCAATTTAACCCAAGACGAGATGAAAAAGATGTAGATCGAGGTGTAGAGGAAGTTGTAAGAGAGCAATTTAACCAAAGACGAGATGAAAAAGATGTAAATCGAGGTGCAGAGGAAGTTGTAAGAGAGCAATTTAACCCAAGACGAGATGAAAAAGATGTAGATCGAGGTGTAGAGGAAGTTGTAAGAGAGCAATTTAACCCAAGACGAGATGAAAAAGATGTAAATCGAGGTGTAGAGGGAGTTGAAAGAGAGCAATTTATCCCAAGACGAGATGAAAAAGGCGTAGATCGAGGGGTATAGGTAGTTGAAAGAGAGCAATTTAACCCAAGACGAGATGAAAAAGATGTAGATCGAGGTGCAGAGGAAGTTGTAAGAGAGCAATTTAACCCAAGACGAGATGAAAAAGATGTAGATCGAGGTGTAGAGGAAGTTGTAAGAGAGCAATTTAACCCAAGACGAGATGAAAAAGATGTAAATCGAGGTGTAGAGGGAGTTGAAAGAGAGCAATTTATCCCAAGACGAGATGAAAAAGGTGTAGATCGAGGTGTAGAGGGAGTTGAAAGAGAGCAATTTAACCCAAGACGAGGAGATGAAAAAAGGCGTAGATCGAGGTGTAGAGGAAGTTGTAAGAGAGCAATTTAACCCAAGACGAGGAGATGAAAAAAGATGTAGATCGAGGTGCAGAGGAAGTTGTAAGAGAGCAATTTAACCCAAGACGAGGAGATGAAAAAAGGTGTAGATCGAGGTGCAGAGGAAGTTGTAAGAGAGCAATTTAACCCAAGACGAGGAGATGAAAAAAGATGTAGATCGAGGTGCAGAGGAAGTTGTAAGAGAGCAATTTAACCCAAGACGAGGAGATGAAAAAAGGTGTAGATCGAGGTGCAGAGGAAGTTGTAAGAGAGCAATTTAACCCAAGACGAGGAGATGAAAAAAGGTGTAGATCGAGGTGCAGAGGAAGTTGTAAGAGAGCAATTTAACCCAAGACGAGGAGATGAAAAAAGGTGTAGATCGAGGTGCAGAGGAAGTTGTAAGAGAGCAATTTAACCCAAGACGAGGAGATGAAAAAAGGTGTAGATCGAGGTGCAGAGGAAGTTGTAAGAGAGCAATTTAACCCAAGACGAGATGAAAAAGATGTAAATCGAGGTGTAGAGGGAGTTGAAAGAGAGCAATTTATCCCAAGACGAGATGAAAAAGGTGTAGATCGAGGTGTAGAGGGAGTTGAAAGAGAGCAATTTAACCCAAGACGAGGAGATGAAAAAAGGCGTAGATCGAGGTGTAGAGGAAGTTGTAAGAGAGCAATTTAACCCAAGACGAGGAGATGAAAAAAGATGTAGATCGAGGTGCAGAGGAAGTTGTAAGAGAGCAATTTAACCCAAGACGAGGAGATGAAAAAAGGTGTAGATCGAGGTGCAGAGGAAGTTGTAAGAGAGCAATTTAACCCAAGACGAGGAGATGAAAAAAGGTGTAGATCGAGGTGCAGAGGAAGTTGTAAGAGAGCAATTTAACCCAAGACGAGGAGATGAAAAAAGGTGTAGATCGAGGTGCAGAGGAAGTTGTAAGAGAGCAATTTAACCCAAGACGAGGAGATGAAAAAAGGTGTAGATCGAGGTGCAGAGGAAGTTGTAAGAGAGCAATTTAACCCAAGACGAGGAGATGAAAAAAGATGTAGATCGAGGTGCAGAGGAAGTTGTAAGAGAGCAATTTAACCCAAGACGAGATGAAAAAGATGTAGATCGAGGTGTAGAGGGAGTTGAAAGAGAGCAATTTAACCCAAGACGAGGAGATGAAAAAAGGCGTAGATCGAGGGGTATAGGTAGTTGAAAGAGAGCAATTTAACCCAAGACGAGATGAAAAAGATGTAGATCGAGGTGTAGAGGAAGTTGTAAGAGAGCAATTTAACCCAAGACGAGATGAAAAAGATGTAGATCGAGGTGTAGAGGAAGTGTAAGAGAGCAATTTAACCCAAGACGAGATGAAAAAGATGTAGATCGAGGTGCAGAGGAAGTTGTAAGAGAGCAATTTAACCCAAGACGAGATGAAAAAGATGTAGATCGAGGTGTAGAGGAAGTTGTAAGAGAGCAATTTAACCCAAGACGAGATGAAAAAGATGTAAATCGAGGTGCAGAGGAAGTTGTAAGAGAGCAATTTAACCCAAGACGAGATGAAAAAGATGTAGATCGAGGTGTAGAGGAAGTTGTAAGAGAGCAATTTAACCCAAGACGAGATGAAAAAGATGTAAATCGAGGTGTAGAGGGAGTTGAAAGAGAGCAATTTATCCCAAGACGAGATGAAAAAGGCGTAGATCGAGGGGTATAGGTAGTTGAAAGAGAGCAATTTAACCCAAGACGAGATGAAAAAGATGTAGATCGAGGTGCAGAGGAAGTTGTAAGAGAGCAATTTAACCCAAGACGAGATGAAAAAGATGTAGATCGAGGTGTAGAGGAAGTTGTAAGAGAGCAATTTAACCCAAGACGAGATGAAAAAGATGTAAATCGAGGTGCAGAGGAAGTTGTAAGAGAGCAATTTAACCCAAGACGAGATGAAAAAGATGTAGATCGAGGTGTAGAGGAAGTTGTAAGAGAGCAATTTAACCCAAGACGAGATGAAAAAGATGTAAATCGAGGTGTAGAGGGAGTTGAAAGAGAGCAATTTATCCCAAGACGAGATGAAAAAGGCGTAGATCGAGGGGTATAGGTAGTTGAAAGAGAGCAATTTAACCCAAGACGAGATGAAAAAGATGTAGATCGAGGTGCAGAGGAAGTTGTAAGAGAGCAATTTAACCCAAGACGAGATGAAAAAGATGTAGATCGAGGTGTAGAGGAAGTTGTAAGAGAGCAATTTAACCCAAGACGAGATGAAAAAGATGTAAATGGAGGTGTAGAGGGAGTTGAAAGAGAGCAATTTATCCCAAGACGAGATGAAAAAGGTGTAGATCGAGGTGTAGAGGGAGTTGAAAGAGAGCAATTTAACCCAAGACGAGGAGATGAAAAAAGGCGTAGATCGAGGTGTAGAGGAAGTTGTAAGAGAGCAATTTAACCCAAGACGAGGAGATGAAAAAAGATGTAGATCGAGGTGCAGAGGAAGTTGTAAGAGAGCAATTTAACCCAAGACGAGGAGATGAAAAAAGGTGTAGATCGAGGTGCAGAGGAAGTTGTAAGAGAGCAATTTAACCCAAGACGAGGAGATGAAAAAAGATGTAGATCGAGGTGCAGAGGAAGTTGTAAGAGAGCAATTTAACCCAAGACGAGGAGATGAAAAAAGGTGTAGATCGAGGTGCAGAGGAAGTTGTAAGAGAGCAATTTAACCCAAGACGAGGAGATGAAAAAAGGTGTAGATCGAGGTGCAGAGGAAGTTGTAAGAGAGCAATTTAACCCAAGACGAGGAGATGAAAAAAGGTGTAGATCGAGGTGCAGAGGAAGTTGTAAGAGAGCAATTTAACCCAAGACGAGGAGATGAAAAAAGGTGTAGATCGAGGTGCAGAGGAAGTTGTAAGAGAGCAATTTAACCCAAGACGAGGAGATGAAAAAAGGTGTAGATCGAGGTGCAGAGGAAGTTGTAAGAGAGCAATTTAACCCAAGACGAGGAGATGAAAAAAGATGTAGATCGAGGTGCAGAGGAAGTTGTAAGAGAGCAATTTAACCCAAGACGAGGAGATGAAAAAAGGTGTAGATCGAGGTGCAGAGGAAGTTGTAAGAGAGCAATTTAACCCAAGACGAGGAGATGAAAAAAGGTGTAGATCGAGGTGCAGAGGAAGTTGTAAGAGAGCAATTTAACCCAAGACGAGGAGATGAAAAAAGGTGTAGATCGAGGTGCAGAGGAAGTTGTAAGAGAGCAATTTAACCCAAGACGAGGAGATGAAAAAAGATGTAGATCGAGGTGCAGAGGAAGTTGTAAGAGAGCAATTTAACCCAAGACGAGGAGATGAAAAAAGGTGTAGATCGAGGTGCAGAGGAAGTTGTAAGAGAGCAATTTAACCCAAGACGAGGAGATGAAAAAAGGTGTAGATCGAGGTGCAGAGGAAGTTGTAAGAGAGCAATTTAACCCAAGACGAGGAGATGAAAAAAGGTGTAGATCGAGGTGCAGAGGAAGTTGTAAGAGAGCAATTTAACCCAAGAAGAGGAGATGAAAAAAGGTGTAGATCGAGGTGCAGAGGAAGTTGTAAGAGAGCAATTTAACCCAAGACGAGGAGATGAAAAAAGATGTAGATCGAGGTGCAGAGGAAGTTGTAAGAGAGCAATTTAACCCAAGACGAGGAGATGAAAAAAGGTGTAGATCGAGGTGTAGAGGAAGTTGTAAGAGAGCAATTTAACCCAAGACGAGATGAAAAAGATGTAAATCGAGGTGTAGAGGGAGTTGAAAGAGAGCAATTTATCCCAAGACGAGATGAAAAAGGTGTAGATCGAGGTGTAGAGGGAGTTGAAAGAGAGCAATTTAACCCAAGACGAGGAGATGAAAAAAGGCGTAGATCGAGGTGTAGAGGAAGTTGTAAGAGAGCAATTTAACCCAAGACGAGGAGATGAAAAAAGGTGTAGATCGAGGGGTATAGGTAGTTGAAAGAGAGCAATTTAACCCAAGACGAGGAGATGAAAAAAGGCGTAGATCGAGGGGTATAGGTAGTTGAAAGAGAGCAATTTAACCCAAGACGAGGAGATGAAAAAAGGTGTAGATCGAGGGGTATAGGTAGTTGAAAGAGAGCAATTTAACCCAAGACGAGGAGATGAATAAAGGTGTAGATCAAGGGGTAGAGGTAGTTGAAAGAGAGCAGTTTAACCCAAGACGAGGAGATGAAAAAAGGTGTAGATCGAGGGGTATAGGTAGTTGAAAGAGAGCAATTTAACCCAAGACGAGGAGATGAAAAAAGGTGTAGATCGAGGGGTAGAGGTAGTTGAAAGAGAGCAATTTAACCCAAGACGAGGAGATGAAAAAAGGTGTAGATCGAGGGGTATAGGTAGTTGAAAGAGAGCAATTTAACCCAAGACGAGGAGATGAATAAAGGTGTAGATCAAGGGGTAGAGGTAGTTGAAAGAGAGCAGTTTAATCCAAGACGAGATGAAAAAGATGTAGATCGAGGTGTAAAGGGAGTTGTAAGAGAGCAATTTAACCCAAGACGAGGAGATGAAAAAAGGTGTAGATCGAGGTGCAGAGGGAGTTGAAAGAGAGCAATTTAACCCAAGACGAGTAGAAAAAAGGCGTAGATCGAGGTGTAGAGGAAGTTGTAAGAGAGCAATTTAACCCAAGACGAGGAGATGAAAAAAGGTGTAGATCGAGGGGTAGAGGTAGTTAGTTGAAAGAGAGCAATTTAACCCAAAACGAGGAGATGAATAAAGGTGTAGATCAAGGGGTAGAGGTAGTTGAAAGAGAGCAATTTAACCCAAGACGAGATGAAAAAAGGTGTAGATCGAGTTAAGCTCCCTCGTTATTCCTTAAGCCTGTGCTCACTATAGATGAGTCCCTGAGGGGAATTAAAGAAATAAATTCATACTTGTTCTCTGACATAAGATACTTTAACAAACTCTAACTTTTAATTATTAAAAAGTTTATGAAAAATCCTAATTTTTAAAGTTTTATCCTGAAAAATGAAAATTGTGGTTTTAAGCACGACAGTTTTTGGACTTTTTCAGATGGGTAGATTTTGAAAGATTAACACGTAGTTTTTTAAATATATGAATAATACAAATGTTTTATTTTTCGCCAAATTAACCAAAACACCTGTTCCTGATTTTTTGTTCACTCTGGTACATGTAACATTGTTAAACATTTGAGAATCTTCGACATTTTCTGGTTTCGTCTTGATTTTATTATGAAGTAATTTCCCCAACTGCGGGACTGAAAACAGACTATATTTGATTGTGAACTACACGTAAATATAATTATAGACTGTAATGATACTATGGCCTGGTGCGTGTGATGTCCGAACGCGCACACCAGCTGTTTACATCTGTGTGAAGTACGCCGACTTACTTAATCATTCCTATTAAATATGTTTAGTGTGTACTGTAACTGTCAAATCAAGTTTTAATTAAACCAAGAGAACAATGAACGCTGCTAATTGTGTACAAACTTGATGACGCCAGTGGGCGGATCTTTGACTTCAGCTACTGTGTGATATGTTATGGGTGTGTAAGCAAGGCAATGTGCTCTGGTTTTAATACTTCTTTTATGTTTACTGTTGAGGAAAAAGTTGTCTCTGTTCAGACCTATTCATTCAACAAAAATACTGTGTTGTATGTTATGGGTGTGTAAGCAAGGCAATGTGCTCTGGTTTTAATACTTCTTTTATGTTTACTGTTGAGGAAAAAGTTGTCTCTGATTAGACCTATTCATTCAACAAAAATACTGTGTTGTATGTTATGGGTGTGTAAGCAAGGCAATGTGCTCTGGTTTTAATACTTCTTTTATGTTTACTGTTGAGGAAAAAGTTGTCTCTGTTCAGACCTATTCATTCAACAAAAATACTGTGTTGTATGTTATGGGTGTGTAAGCAAGGCAATGTGCTCTGGTTTTAATACTTCTTTTATGTTTACTGTTGAGGAAAAAGTTGTCTCTGTTCAGACCTATTCATTCAACAAAAATACTGTGTTGTATGTTATGGGTGTGTAAGCAAGGCAATGTGCTCTGGTTTTAATACTTCTTTTATGTTTACTGTTGAGGAAAAAGTTGTCTCTGTTCAGACCTATTCATTCAACAAAAATACTGTGTTGTATGTTATGGGTGTGTAAGCAAGGCAATGTGCTCTGGTTTTAATACTTCTTTTATGTTTACTGTTGAGGAAAAAGTTGTCTCTGGTTAGACCTATTCATTCAACAAAAATACTGTGTTGTATGTTATGGGTGTGTAAGCAAGGCAATGTGCTCTGGTTTTAATACTTCTTTTATGTTTACTGTTGAGGAAAAAGTTGTCTCTGTTCAGACCTATTCATTCAACAAAAATACTGTGTCGTATGTTATGGGTGTGTAAGCAAGGCAATGTGCTCTGGTTTTAATACTTCTTTTATGTTTACTGTTGAGGAAAAAGTTGTCTCTGGTTAGACCTATTCATTCAACAAATATACTGTGTTGTATGTTATGGGTGTGTAAGCAAGGCAATGTGCTCTGGTTTTAATACTTCTTTTATGTTTACTGTTGAGGAAAAAGTTGTCTCTGGTTAGACCTATTCATTCAACAAAAATACTGTGTTGTATGTTATGGGTGTGTAAGCAAGGCAATGTGCTCTGGTTTTAATACTTCTTTTATGTTTACTGTTGAGGAAAAAGTTGTCTCTGGTTAGACCTATTCATTCAACAAAAATACTGTGTTGTATGTTATGGGTGTGTAAGCAAGGCAATGTGCTCTGGTTTTAATACTTCTTTTATGTTTACTGTTGAGGAAAAAGTTGTCTCTGTTCAGACCTATTCATTCAACAAAAATACTGTGTTGTATGTTATGGGTGTGTAAGCAAGGCAATGTGCTCTGGTTTTAATACTTCTTTTATGTTTACTGTTGAGGAAAAAGTTGTCTCTGGTTAGACCTATTCATTCAACAAATATACTGTGTTGTATGTTATGGGTGTGTAAGCAAGGCAATGTGCTCTGGTTTTAATACTTCTTTTATGTTTACTGTTTAGGAAAAAAGTTGTCTCTGTTCAGACCTATTCATTCAACAAAAATACTGTGTTGTATGTTATGGGTGTGTAAGCAAGGCAATGTATTCGGATTGTAATACATATTTTATGTTTTATGTTTCAGGAAAAAGTTGTCTCTGGTCAGACCTATTCATCCAACAAAAATGTTTCGAGGTCGGATCTCAGTCCTGTTTTTGGTAAGTCCTATGAAATTTGAATACCTTGTTTTATTTTTGAGTGAATACGTCTTTAAATTCGGTTCGGTATAAGGATGGTCTTTAGCGACCAACAAAATGCAAAATATCGTCCCTACATTTTGTAAATTATAAATTGTCATCTAATGATGTCAACTTAGTTAGGATTTTTAGCTTAGGGAAAAAGGATTTTCGTCCACATCTAAAGTTCCAGCGGTGAGTGATGGCGATTGTGCCGGGGTTATTCGTGATGTTTTATAGACAATTACAGTATCTACAATTTTATTTATAAATTTTTTACAAAATATGAACTGTTTAGAAATGTATATACAGTAATTGGAAAGAACAATTCAAAAGGAAGCAGATAATCTCAAATTCAGAAATGCAGATTGTATACCAAGTGTCCTAAAAGTCCCACCCCCCCTATTATTTTTTTTATTAATGGAATTTTTTTTATTAATTTGCTTTGAGGAAAGTTTACATAACCAAAGGAGGAGTTTTTTGAAGTATCAACATTTTCAACCCATACCCCCAAAATGGGGTAATTTGGGGGTAAGTAAAGAATTTTAAATAGCAACCCCTATTGAGTGATACCTTATTTTAAAGGCCTTTTAAAAATAGGAATAATGACGTAAACTAGAGGTCTCTAAGTTCATCCTATCCAACATAGCTACCAATCAAATTGTGAATGTTAACCTACAAACTCCGGTTGATTTTATTACATTACAAACTGCTCTATGTTGGTAAAATGATGGTAAGAGCAGCTTATCTTAGTTTTTAGCTCAGATTAAGTTCTCGAAATGGCTACCATTTACTTTTTGGCAGAAATAGATTCTGGACTCAAAAGCATGTTGTACATTTCGTAACATTTCCGGTGTAATTATTAACGTAAAGTTCACAATTCGATTGGTCGCTATGTTGGGTAGGATGAACTTAGAGACCTATGGTTTGCGCCATTATTCTTATTTTCAAAGGCCTTTAAAATGAGGTATCACTCAATAGGGTTTGATATTTAAAATGTTTGACTTAATCCCAAACTACCCCATTTTGGGGGTAAGGGTTGAAAATGTTGATACTTCAAAAAAACTCCTCCTTTGGTTATCTAAACTTTCCCCAAAGCAAATCTGTCTATTTCCATTAATAAAAAATAATAATGGGGGGGTGGGACTTTTAGGACACTTGGTAATAGAGCCGAGCGCGTCAACTCCGACACAGGTACTTGGAGTGCGCCTTTGTCTGAACCAATGGATATCGGTATAACCTATGATCTGTATGGACCATTCTTCATTCTTTGAAGCTGTTGTGTAGCATAACGATTTGTTTCCAAAACCAATAAATTAATTATGTCGACAGAAACAAAAAGTTCTAAGACGAAGAGTTAGTCATATTTTGAGTACATGCTTATTATTTGGGTTGTATGCAAATTTGTTCAGATCATCTTCATTTCCTTCTGGTTTCCACTTCATATAGAACTATTACTATCAGATTATTTTTCTGATAATCTTCCACTTAGTTCAGAAAAAAACTGGAATAGTTGCCTTTGTATGGTTATTGAATCATTAGAGTTTTCATCTTCATCACTTAACAAATATTCAGGGTCTAAAATGGTGTTATAAAGATCTATTTCCACATCACTTTCACTACAAAAATCGTTTATGAACTTCATTTTCATCTAATACTTTACATAACCAAAAAACACACTGTCAACAAATATACTGAAAAGGCAAAGAGTGTTTCTGTCATATGTTTGGCATAATAACAGCTGGTCTACAAGATGACCAAATTAAAAATAAACATAACTTAATTACATTTGCTATTTACTCAGTGAGGACACAGTTATCTGTTAGCCTATTAAAATAGATTAATAATGAGACCGACAAATTTGATTACGACAAATAGGGGTTTTACAGCAAATTGTGACAGTCTACTGGAGACCCACGTTTGGGTCTCGGCCTGAAACAAAAATACCGTGATGCCTTTTTGGGTGATTTTTAAGTACGGAAACGGCTTTATATTGCATAACTGAGAGAGGCACTTGGAGGCAGAAACAAATGGAGATCTATATAGTTAAACAATTGTACTCTTTGGTAGGTTTGAAATTTTTGTCCGCCATTTTGGATCCGCAAACTTCATTTTTTAAATTAGGAAAGTGTACATGTGATACATGATTTTCATGTAAAAATTGAACAAGGAAAACGATGGTGAAAGGAGTTTTTCGATAAGTGCCTTCATTTTCAAGTTAAGTTTTCAAAGTTGCAATGATGGAAAAATCGCGTTAGCACTAAAACAAGGTAAAATGCGCGGTTGAAACTTTTCTATTATATTTTTGCTGTACAATCCTTTTAACAACCAACTTTAAACAGTATAATGATGATAATAATAAACAATAACTAATGATTAATTCACTTTAAAATTACGATATATTTTAACTATATATTTTCAATCATGCATTACTAATACAATAAATTTTGAAAGCATACCACTCTACAATAAATGTTCAAATTGTCAATTGGCAGTGTGCTAATCTCAGCTGATATCCGTTTATGAAAGTACAGTAGGCTTAGTTAAAATCAGCTGTTTGTTTACAGTAGAAATCAAAATTGTTTTCTGGTTCGTTATTGGGTGTATTCTGCAGGAAAAATAGAAACAAAATAGAAAAGTATATGTATGTACAGAATGTAGTTTTTAAATAGACCACCATTGGGAAGTTTGAAACGATCAGATATAGAGAAAACTTCAAATAGGGGATCCTATTTCGCTGTGATAATATGGTGTATTTAAATTTTTCCGCCATTTTCCAATATGGCGGCCAGCTTTAATTTTTTTTTATGGAAACCTTCATTTTGTTATGTTGAATTTAGGTTTTATACGAGATTTTAAGACTTTCTTAATTCTTGATAATTTTTATATTCTTACTCGTTTGCGAGATGTAGGCCCGAAAGTTCCGTTTAAAATATATGGGAACCTAAATAATGAACTCTATAAAGAATTTTATGTTTCGGTCGAGGATATGAAAGAAAAAAATAGAGAGCTTATTTTCAAATTCATTATAACACCATTAGAAAAGTTATCAATTATTGTTTTGTTTGAAAGCCAATGGTCAGCCTACTTATTTAACAACTGCGGACATTTTGAACATTAGCTGTAAGGACTCGTCTTCATTGTGTCGAGCTATTTTTAAATATTTCATAATTCACTTAATTGTTAAGATAACAGATTTTATAATAATAGCCTATCTATCAATAAAATGCAATATTGACTGCTTATGTGTGTATAAAATCATAAATTCAACAATATTCATGGATAACCGAAATAAAAAACAAGAGTATTCTGAAATTAGTTCTTATTCCCATGTATTTTAAACATAACTTTGGCGAACTTTCGGGCTTATACGAGTAAGAAATAAAAGGGTCTTAAAATCTCGTTTAAAATCCAAATTCAAAATAAAAGATGTTTTACTTCTATAAGAAATTTTATAGCTGACCGCCAAACTGTAAAATGGCGGTAAAATTGAAAAATAAAATAAAATGCACCAATTCATTACAGAAGAAGAATTAGGTAGGGTCCCCCATTTGAAGTCTTCTGTAATTGTTAGTTTCAGAGATCCCAGTCACCCTGTATATTAAATGTTTTGTGTGCCTCTACTCAACACGTAAAAGTACAAACAAATCTCTAGACGAGATTAAATAAAATGAATACAGAAAATGTAAGTATATTAATAATAGTCAAGTCCTACAGTGTACTTCTTCTTCAGTTGGTCTTTACACATCAACCACAAAAGGTTTGCACCCTCAAATAAAATAGATTGTGTGGATTAGCGATGTTTATATTCGAGTGAAATGGATAATCGAATTAATCGTTTTCAAATGATTTCAATATTCGTATTATTATTTCGAATTCGAGTATCTGCGCAGAATGATTTTGCGCACCCGGATTTAACTCAGCTGTACCAATCAGCGAATTAATAACAAATATTATATCGTCTCCTTGTTCCTAGTTACGAATCCGAGGATATTAATAATCGGAACGTTCCGAGGATTTTGATACTCGGATTCAGCGAGGATTTTTATACTCGGATTCAGCGAGTATTTTAATTCGAACATGCACATCACTTAGATTGCGCACAACACTAGTGATGTGCGTGTTCGAATTAAAATACTCGCTGAATCCGAGTATCAAAATCCTCGGAACGTTCCGATTATTAATATCCTCGGATTCGGATAAAATATTCGTAACTAGGAACAAGGAGACGATATAATATTTGTTATTAATTCGCTGATTGGTACAGCTGAGTTTGAATCCGATGCGCAAAATCATTCTGCGCAGATACTCGAATTCGAAATAATAATACGAATATTGAAATCATTTGAAAAGTATTAATTCGATTATCCATTAGATGCCCTTAGATATCTTCAGGAAGACGCGTAAGCACTTCAGAATCTTTCTGACAAAGTTGTTTCGAGGTATTCCACGCCCCTTCTTTCCCGATTGCATTAAAAAAAATGATCATGTGTTCTGTAATTTCCTCTTTGAAAACATATTTCCTGCATAGAGGCTGCCCAGTGAATATTCCCATCTTGTTCATTAGGTAGCCCTGTAAGGAACCCGACAGTGTTCTTTATATTGCCTTTGCCAAAGGAGAGGTCAGATGTAATTTACATAGAGAGGGGGTGAAGTGAGAGTTTTAAACCTAAGATATTCTTCCACCCCCACGGCGTAGTACGTCAATACATTCATTCCCAGTAGTCCAGGAACCCAGTAGAGGCTCCCAGTCATGTTGAGAGATTCCTAACGTCTTACCAGCTGTATGGATCTTTTTGTTCTATGCAATTATTTACTCTCTTTGCTAATCACTGATTCTCATACCTACTACTCACGTTTCTTCCGAAGTACCTAATTGGTTTTTGAAATTCATTAGTCGTGAAATATCTAAATTTTTCCCTTCCACTCTTCGAATGTATGCGGCAATAAACAATAATAAAATATATTTTTTGTAAAAGAAAGCTTTAAAATACATCTAATAATACAAATAATTTTATTTTCTTGAAACAATAGTTTCACAGTTTTAACGGTATGAGTCAGTTTTATGTCGCATTGTGGCGCCACTGATTCGCAGATATACACGAGTACTCACTATCGCTAATACAGATTAGATATTACTGTCCGAGGAAAACATTTATCTTGTAGATCTAACACAGTAACACACACACTTGTATTTAATTTCGATTAGAAATTGTTAACCTTTAACTATTTAATATTTAGTTATCACGCTATCATATTAGAGTAGTTCGTTACGAAGGGTGCGATACGCAGCTTATTCCCTGCGTGATTACATGAATTTTGCTTTTGAGAATAAGTTTTAACGACCCTCGGTTTATCTTTTTGTGTTGCTTTAAAATCTGTATCATAACCATATCGCACCAGCCTTAACGTGTGTTCTACTATAAGAAATGTTATAGTTTGATTGGTGTAGCTCGTGTATTACTGAAGATGACGACCTTGTTGTTGAAACGCGTCTGATACTTAGGCGTATTTTTAGTGAGAATTGTGTTCTGTGTGTTTGTTATACTGTATAAGAAATGTAGTTAGCCTATGTAGATATACCGATACAGTACTACAAATTTAAAAAAAAAAAAGAAGAAAAAGTGCAATAATAGCGCTACTAACCGGAATTATGTTAGTTCGTTAACCAAAAATTAGTTGTAATTTCAAAATGACAACAAATTTGAGTTGTGTATACTTTTTCAACCGTACGTCGTACAGCGCTCGTAATTCTTAGTTTAGCTTTAAAATGTGCACCTAATGAACCCCAAACGAATTTTCTACGTTACAAATAGGACAACTAAAAAAAAATATTTTGAATACTGAAACCCATAACCACAAATTTGGATTCATAATCAGCAAATAGTTCTTGGTAAATGGAATTTTGTTGGTTTGTTAAAATATTGGTCGGTAGATTTAATGTAGTGCCAAATTTTTATGTTTCAAAATTTGTTTTTGAAGTTAATTTTTCCCATGTACATTTTACAAACTTGATATTTTTCAATTTGTACAGCTTAAAATGTGCATCAGGTGATTTCAAAACGTGTTTTTCATTATAAAAAAATTGGAAAGTTACAAGTAAAAAATAAAAACTTAAAAAAAATTTCCAAATAAATCAAAATGACCAATTATAGCTCCAATAGCTGATATGAATCACTAGAGCACTGTAGTGAATATACAATGAAAGAAAATTCCCCAAAACCACAATAAAACACTAACAAAAACAGACCGTATAGTTATGTTTATTCTACCTTATGTGCATTTCAATGACACTGCTATCGTCTTCAGAGGTACAATACACACCTTCTTGTTTTGAGTGACTGAGTTCACTCAGTCTTTGTGTTGTTAGTGTTTTATTGTGGTTTTGGGGGAATTTTCTTTCGTAGCTCTTAACACAGCCGCAATTTTAAGTCAATTTTAGCATCTCAAAGAGGATTTACCGTTCAACGTGATATAGTTAAACAATTGAAAACAGAGGCTGTTGAAATTTTTTTTTCTGTGATGGTTTCTTCCCCATAAGCTTGTAAATAACTCGTTTAGATTGACTAGTGATCTATATACAGTAATAATAATGCCAAGGCGAAACTTGCATAATATTACGCAATATCAATATTTGAATATTTAGCCGTTTTAAAATGTAATAGTTAAAAATATATAGTAAATCATTAGGAATTGTCGATAATGTTTATCCAAGAGATTGGAAACTGATTATAAACCTGAGACGATCGGGCATGTATGTTATTAGCGTTTGATAAACTAACATGTCGGCAAAGCGGTGGCGAGGAAAGGCGTGTGTTACACGCGAACTTGAAGCTCTCTGTTTGCTATTGTAAATTATAGTGAAACATGTAATGTGGGAATAATTATAATAGAAATGAATGAAAGAGTGGTACACAGAGGTGGAAGTGGATATCTAGTTAGCAGGTAGGTGTGCGTGTGCGCGAGTGCGCTCTCCGTGTTGAGCAGCATTGTCCAAATGTGTGCTGTTGTTTTTTGTGTTCATTCCTTCTTCATACTTGAACAAAGGGTCAGCAGACTTTTGGTGTGTGTGCGAGTGAGAGAGAGAGAGAGAGAGAGAGAAAGAGAGAGAAGAACTAGTTTGGTAACGTAACAAGAGAGGAGAGAGATAGACTACCTCCTTAGCAATGAGAGCTTTTGAAGGTCGTCTTGTACGAGGGAGAAAGCAACAGTGGGTTGTACTAGTCAAACTGAAAACATTCGGTTTACAAGTTAGAAACAAAGGGTTTTCTTCCCCCTTTTTACACGGTTGTTTTAAATTTCACTGTCTTGAAACCAAGTTTTAATTACTTTTTAAGACTCTTGGAAAATAAAGAAAAATAACCACTTTGTATTATGTTTCGTGTTAGGACTTGATTGAACTAACATCATCTTGTCCTGTTTTAATGCTTTTTAAATTAGCTATTTATTACAATGATCTATTTATTATTTAGTATAGAGTGATGTCTTGCGAACGTACAATATTTCGAAATCGGCTGAGGGCACAAAAAGTGAAAAATTTTCCGTCCAAAATTGTGTACTAGAGTGGTTTATTTTTTGTTTGTCAGTCTGTTTTTTTATAAATATATTTTTTATTTATTAAGTTAGTGAAAAATTGAATCCAGATTTATTTACACATTTTGAACGTAATTATTTACCGGTATAGAGGTAAAGGTATTGAATGCTGTATATTTCGTATAAAATTTACAAGTTATTAAATATTTTGTCCTTCTAATGATGATATTTTCCATTTTAATGTGCATTTAAATTATCAACAAAAAGATAAACAAATAATTTATTAATGGGCGAGTACATATTTGAAATATTGCACATCCTGTATATCCAAGTATAGTACAGAAAATCTTACCTTTATTACAAAATAATAATATAAAGATGAGTCATATTGTAACGTCCTACCGAGTCCAAGAATCTTATGTACCGGTACCTCATATTCGTATTTAAATGTATATTTGTTATTGTAAAATTTTGTACCTTTTACCGGAAAATTCTTAAGCGTTGGCAACATTGGTTGTTAAAAGTGAGTTAGTAGCCTAAATATTTAAATTTGATAATTATTGACATATAGGCTACTGTACTGATTATTGATCTATTTTCGTTTTTCTTTAATTTGACTTTGTATTGCACGAGTGCTTTGTTAAAAGCATAGAAATGTTTATTTCTGAAAGTTCAATAAATGTATAACTTAACCTAACCTCTAAGAACACAAAACGTGAACATAAATTCCCGCGAATTCTACTATCCTACCGGTTTGTCAAAAAAAAAAAATTTTTTTGCAATAGCTTGGGGAAATTCGTAACTAAAAAAAAATTTAAAAAATCTGTAAATTTCAAAATGTCGCACACTTAAACAGTGCTCTAATATGAAAATGGCCGTTAACAAGGTTATTTAATTCTTTTCCATTGTGCTGATAACTTTGTGTTGATAGTCTAAAATTTGGTCTTCCGTTTAGCCGGAATATCCATTTATTAGGATCCTTTAAGGTAAACATTATTTGTTTGGAATAATGCCTGTTGTTTGTGGAGTTCTATAGAGCTCAACTTAGTGGACCGATTTGGTATGTCGATACATTTTAGCCATTCCCAAGGTTTCTTTCTTTATTTTTAGTCAACTAAAAATTTCAAGATGGCTCCTGTAAAAAAAAAAAACTTAAAATTTACCCTACGATATTCTCCAAATTAGTTGCAACGAATTTAATCAAAGTTTGCTAATATATACTCTCTAAGGACCCAAAGAAAACGTATGGGTCACCTTTCCCCCCAAAATGACAGTTCGGATTGTCGAAAAAATCCATGAAGTTGTCATAAAAGATTTAATTTTTCAAAATCGGCTTTATCGATTTCTTTGAAATTTTGATAAATTGTGAAGAATTACAAATAGCGATTTAAAAATAACGATTTGGAAATAATTGCCAAAAATCGAAATTGAACTTTCTATTTTAAAACTCTATTCCAATAAAATAGGATTTACGTTTTATTCCAGAAGTAAAGCAAGCTTAAGCTCAATTTAAATAAACGGAAATCTTTCAAAAAATTAAAATTTCACAAAAAGTTGAAGTGGAATTGTATAGACAATTTTGTGGGGAGTGTTTCATTTTGAGAAAGTCAGTGCAGCGCCTTTGTACCTCTTGATTGTTTTCGTTTATAAACTTTGATTGGTCGAATATATAACAGGCCTACTTACTATGATTTATCAATGTAATCCTTGTGAAACAATACACAGACATTTTAGGTTAGGTTACAGCCGGCAGACAGACTTTTAACTGCTGCAAATTATAGGTTTCGCTAAATAGTGCTAATTCCACTTTACATGCAAATTGGTCATCTTTTCCACGCCTGTTAATTATTCTAAAAAACAGTGGTTATTTTTATTGTTTCCGTTTTTTTATTACCTGATAACATATTATTTTTATTATAACTATTTATGTTTATATTTTTAATGGTGTTTCTTATAATTGTTTCTTGGTGATAAACGTTATTCTTATCAGATTAAGTGTAAATTTAGAGTTCGGTGCTGATATCTGTCGATTAACTGAACACTTATTAACTCGATAGACAGTAAGGAGTAAAACATACAGTCCAATTTATTGGGCGGCTTTAAAGTAAACGTTACACAAAATTATCGCAATTAATTTGATTAAAATGCAGTTTTATACGTAATCAGAGTTGCTCAAGATTGGAAAATATGTACTTGCCTGTGTGCTACGAACAAAAACAAAATACTGGAGGAATATTAGAGATTTGGGAAAGAAAGATCTCGAGGAGAGTATTAGGGCGACATACAGGCGGACTATTAGAGATTTGGGAAAGAAAGATCTCGAGGAAAGTATTTGGGCGATATACTGGCGGACTATTAGAGATTTGGGAAAGAAAGATCTTGAGGAAAGTATTTGGGCGATATACTGGCGGACTATTAGAGATTTGGGAAAGAAAGATCTTGAGGAAAGTATTTGGGCGATATACTGGCGGACTATTAGAGATTTGGGAAAGAAAGATCTTGAGGAAAGTATTTGGGCGATATACTGGCGGACTATTAGAGATTTGGGAAAGAAAGATCTTGAGGAAAGTATTTGGGCGATATACTGGCGGACTATTAGAGATTTGGGAAAGAAAGATCTTGAGGAAAGTATTTGGGCGATATACTGGCGGACTATTAGAGATTTGGGAAAGAAAGATCTTGAGGAAAGTATTTGGGCGATATACTGGCGGACTATTAGAGATTTGGGAAAGAAAGATCTTGAGGAAAGTATTTTGGGCGATATACTGGCGGACTATTCTAAGAGATTTGGGAAAGAAAGATCTTGAGGAAAGTATTTTGGGCGATATACTGGCGGACTATTAGAGATTCGGGGGAAAAAAATCTTGAGGAAAGTATTTGGGCGATATACTGGCGGACTATTAGAGATTTGGGAAAGAAAGATCTCGAGGAAAGTATTTGGGCGATATACTGGCGGACTATTAGAGATTTGGGAAAGAAAGATCTTGAGGAAAGTATTTGGGCGATATACTGGCGGACTATTAGAGATTTGGGAAAGAAAGATCTTGAGGAAAGTATTTGGGCGATATACTGGCGGACTATTAGAGATTTGGGAAAGAAAGATCTTGAGGAAAGTATTTGGGCGATATACTGGCGGACTATTAGAGATTTGGGAAAGAAAGATCTTGAGGAAAGTATTTGGGCGATATACTGGCGGACTATTAGAGATTTGGGAAAGAAAGATCTTGAGGAAAGTATTTTGGGCGATATACTGGCGGACTATTCTAAGAGATTTGGGAAAGAAAGATCTTGAGGAAAGTATTTTGGGCGATATACTGGCGGATTATTAGAGATTCGGGGAAAAAAAATCTTGAGGAAAGTATTTGGGCGATATACTGGCGGACTATTAGAGATTTGGGAAAGAAAGATCTCGAGGAAAGTATTTGGGCGATATACTGGCGGACTATTAGAGATTTGGGAAAGAAAGATCTCGAGGAAAGTATTTGGGCGATATACTGGCGGACTATTAGAGATTTGGGAAAGAAAGATCTTGAGGAAAGTATTTGGGCGATATACTGGCGGACTATTAGAGATTTGGGAAAGAAAGATCTTGAGGAAAGTATTTGGGCGATATACTGGCGGACTATTAGAGATTTGGGAAAGAAAGATCTTGAGGAAAGTATTTGGGCGATATACTGGCGGACTATTAGAGATTTGGGAAAGAAAGATCTTGAGGAAAGTATTTGGGCGATATACTGGCGGACTATTAGAGATTTGGGAAAGAAAGATCTTGAGGAAAGTATTTTGGGCGATATACTGGCGGACTATTCTAAGAGATTTGGGAAAGAAAGATCTTGAGGAAAGTATTTTGGGCGATATACTGGCGGATTATTAGAGATTCGGGGGAAAAAAATCTTGAGGAAAGTATTTGGGCGATATACTGGCGGACTATTAGAGATTTGGGAAAGAAAGATCTCGAGGAAAGTATTTGGGCGATATACTGGCGGACTATTAGAGATTTGGGAAAGAAAGATCTTGAGGAAAGTATTTGGGCGATATACTGGCGGACTATTAGAGATTTGGGAAAGAAAGATCTTGAGGAAAGTATTTGGGCGATATACTGGCGGACTATTAGAGATTTGGGAAAGAAAGATCTTGAGGAAAGTATTTGGGCGATATACTGGCGGACTATTAGAGATTTGGGAAAGAAAGATCTTGAGGAAAGTATTTTGGGCGATATACTGGCGGACTATTCTAAGAGATTTGGGAAAGAAAGATCTTGAGGAAAGTATTTTGGGCCATATACTGGCGGACTATTAGAGATTCGGGGAAAAAAAATCTTGAGGAAAGTATTTGGGCGATATACTGGCGGACTTTAGAGATTTGGGAAAGAAAGATCTCGAGGAAAGTATTTGGGCGATATACTGGCGGACTATTAGAGATTTGGGAAAGAAAGATCTTGAGGAAAGTATTTGGGCGATATACTGGCGGACTATTAGAGATTTGGGAAAGAAAGATCTTGAGGAAAGTATTTGGGCGATATACTGGCGGACTATTAGAGATTTGGGAAAGAAAGATCTTGAGGAAAGTATTTTGGGCGATATACTGGCGGACTATTCTAAGAGATTTGGGAAAGAAAGATCTTGAGGAAAGTATTTTGGGCGATATACTGGCGGACTATTAGAGATTCGGGGGAAAAAAATCTTGAGGAAAGTATTTGGGCGATATACTGGCGGACTATTAGAGATTTGGGAAAGAAAGATCTCGAGGAAAGTATTTGGGCGATATACTGGCGGACTATTAGAGATTTGGGAAAGAAAGATCTCGTGGAAAGTATTTGGGCGATATACTGGCGGACCATTAGAGATTTGGGAAAAAAAATCTTGAGGAAAGTATTTGGGCGATATACTGGCGGACTATTAGAGATTTGGGAAAGAAAGATCTTGAGGAAAGTATTTAGGCGTGATTTAAATAACTGTGCATGATGAATAAAAGCAATTTAAGGTGTTGTAGGGATAGTCTGGCACGTTTAAAATAGTATAAGTAAGAAATGCGAATCAGGTGGCTAGGCTATGTAGAGCAAACGGAGAGAGGGAACAGTATAAGGAAGATTTATGTTGGTAAATCAGGAGGACATAATACATAAAAAAAATGGTTCGAAGTCGTGGAGTAGACCCAAGAGTGAAGATAGAGAAGGGTCGCTCAGGATAGAAGGTAATGAAGCTCTTGAAAGAGGCCTAACTTATCCAAGGCCTTAGCGATAGAGAGACATGGGTAAAAAGTAATTATTTCATAAATCTGGAATAAAGAATATAGGCATGAGTAGGTGCTATGGACGAAAAAACTAAGCCAGTTTTGTCCGAAAATTGTGTTTGAAAATAGGATACATTTTGGAGGCTTTACTTGTGAGCTGTGCATTCGACAGATTTCAGAAAGAAGAAAAATTTATTTAGTCTTTTTAATGTACAATTTAGTTTATACAGAGTGTTAGTAACCTATGGAAACCGCTTGATATTTTAAAGCTAATCTGACCTATCTACAGGGTGGTACAAAAATTTAGTATGATATACAGAATGTTTCAAAAATTAATAACTTTTTTTCCAACTTTTTTTATCAAATGTAATGCTATTATTATTACATATTATAATAGGCCAATGCAAGATATGTAAAAGGAATTTTTAATTTATCTTTAAACAAACTAATTATGGCGTTTTTAAAATTCGCAATTTAGTAAACTCAATATTAAACGTTCATTTTAGGTCGGAATAATGATTTATTATAGGTTATTGTGTGTAAAATAACCCAAGATGTATTGAAAATTACATAACCATTACAGGATGTTTTAGAAAATAAAAAAATTAAGTTTACATGTTTTTTAATTATACAAATTTATTAGAATCAAATGTTACTTTGTTTACTTTTTATTATCCAATAATATAAGTTTAAGAGGGGATTCTTATCAAAACTTACTAGTTGACACAATAATACCACAAATTCAAAATATTGTTGGGCTAATTTTCAACACTTAGTGGTTTCAACAAGACTGAAAGCTTATGACAAAATTAATTGACAAATCGGATAATTGGAGGACCTGCTTTCATTACTCCTGAAGTGACAGAGATTGTGATGAGATTAGCACACTGCCAAACTACAAAAGGAAATCATTTTGAATATTTATTGTAAAATTCTAAGGTAAGGAAAACCTTAAATTTTGGATCATCCTGTACATGGAAATTATGTGCACATCTTATATTTATTAATGTGTGTCCTAGATTTTCAATTGATAATTTAGCTTGTTTACCAAAAATCGTTTAAACTTATATTTTTGGATAATAAAAAGTAAACTAATGTAACATTTGGTTCTAATAATTTGTGTAATTAAGAAATGTATATTTTAGAACACTCTGTACCGTTTATGTAATTCCATTACTTTACATCACAATAACCAAATAATGAATCATTATTCCCTCAGACCTGCAAAGATCGTTAATATGGGTTTACAAATTTGCGAATTTAAAACGCCAAACTCGGTTGTTGTTAAAGGTAATTTAAAAATTCCATCTTAAATTGACCTATTAGAACACGTAAAAACAATAACAGCATTTCATTTAAAAAGTTGAGAAAAATCAAGTTTGGAACATCCTGTATATCCTACTAAACTTTTGTACCATCCTGTAGATAGCCCAGATTAAGCGCTTTACAATGAGAGGTTGAGTATCTCTCTATCTAAATCAGTTTTTGAAATATTAAGCCGTCTCCATACTTTTCTAACACCCTGTATATAATTTAGCGAAAATTTGTTGTTTGTATTAGCGGGTAGCAATAAAAACAGCGGTATAAAAAGTTTACACTAGGAAAATATGTTAGTTATACAAATGAATATGGGTATAATGAATTAAATGAAATTTATTATTAATGTTTGTGGTTGTTAACACAGAGAGTACAAATATTCTAATAAACATAGCAATTTACTATTTTTAAAATAGGGTTACAAGGTTTAAATTGTCAAATAAAAAAAATCAATCTTTGTTGTTATGCAAAGATCATCGAAGAGTGTAATGATTTTTTTTTTTTTTTTTTTTTTTTACGTGGTATTTACCCATTTTAAAAATACTCTCAATTTGACACCTCTTTATCACCCTAAGTTTATTATTTATAAAATTGTATCAAAATCCTGCCATTACTTGTTGAGATATTATTAAAAACAATAAATCGCCATATTTTCTACTTTTTGAGGGATTTATAACCTAACGAAGAAATTTTAACAATAAAAGTTAATACGAATTAATAAAAAAATTAAAATATTTATTAATAAAATTCAATCACCCTTCCTCTGATTTTACCAATAGAACCGGAAATATTTAAGGAAATAGCATCCTTTCGTGGCCCATGGTACAAAATGTCGAATTTGTATTACCCACGATCCCTAAAATAAATCAGAACAATTTATTATATCGCCACTTACAATAATTTCCTTATTATTTATAATTCCCAGTAATAATCTTCAACTATGAGACCCTCCTTCCAGATGTGTCTCCTATCCACCTAATCGCTCGCTCGGCATGTCCTTTAGACAAATCTAGCTACTCCATATTCTAATGTGGCTCAGAGATGGCTCCAAAAAGACTCTCCTTAGGTCGAAACGTGTACTAAACAGTTAACATTATCCCACTTTATTGTAGAACTCTTTCCTTTTCCCCAACTTTGAAATTAAGGACTAGCGTTACTGATATGGCCTATACACAATAAAACCCGCGAGGACATGGCTGCAATCTAAGTTATTTTGAATTGTTGATGATTCAATTATTGTATTTAACCAGCTCGATCATAAAATGTAATGCCCAAAGGTGGTTTCTTAATTTTTAAATGAAATAATAAATTGTTTCGTAGCTCTAGGGATTTCATCCCAGTAGGGTGAGATTGTTTTTAAAACAGATGTTACACAGGTTTTCTTTTCCTCGTACATATCACTACTTTCTTGACGTCAGTTGGACCTGTAGGTGTGTATATGTTAAAAAGGTTTTCACCCGGAGTCGGTATTTCAAGACCTAACGAGACTCGAAGTTGTATATATTTGAATGAAGCACTTTTCGCTTCGATGATGGTGTTAAGACTCGCATTAAAAAAGCAAACGCCACCTTTGTACAACTGTACCCGATTTGGCGAAATCGAAACATCTCAAAGAAAACGAAGCTTCGCATCTTCAACACAAATGTTAAGTCTGTTTTGCTGTATGCAAGTGAGACGTGGAAAGTTACAAGTTTAATTACGTCTCCGCTGCAAGTTTTCATCAATAGGTGTCTTCGCCGTATCATGAACATTCATTGGCCTGAGATCATTTCAAACATTGGATTTATGGAGAGAAACAGGTCAAATTCGGGTCAAACTGCAGATTCGAGAGAGGAAGTGGAGGTGGTTAGGGCATACACTGAGGAAGCCAGACGGGACCATTGAGAAAGAGGCCCTAGATTGGAACCCGCAAGGTGTCAGAAGATGGGGTCGACCCCGAGAAACCTGGAAGAGGACCATTATTAAAGAAGCAAAAGAGGTTAACAAGACTTGGGGAGAAGTGAAGGCACTTGCTGGAGACAGGGACAGATGGAGAGCTCTTCTGGACGCCCTATGCTCCAATAGGAGATAAAAGGAAATAAGTCAAGTCACTATTCACTTCGCTCGTCTTGATGGCACGGCTCTTCCGGATCCCGTACTATACGGATATCACATTTTTGAGGTCAGGATTAGAAATTGGGGTTGGTATCATTACATACAGTATTAAATCTGCAAGTATTTATCAAATTTAGTCTGTTATAAATTTCATAATACACGAGATATGAATAAAAACTGTAAAAAAAGTCGCCGATTTGACATTTTTGGTTCGATTTTTCTGAATTTCAGTAGGGTTCACACTGTAGTCTCCTATACCAAACTCATGTTCCTTCTTATCTTAATATTTGTGGCCGCTATTTATGCAAACGACGACGGACGGACGGCATGTTGAAAATCACTTGAACATGAAACGTGAAGATCAGCTCAAATACCGCTCGAATTTTTGGACGATTATTAACTTCGCAAACTGGATGTGTAATACAACAGTTCAATAAGGTTCATTTATACAAATCCACGTTCGATAAAAAATCCCGGAGGCTACAATTGTGAGTTATATGTTATTTAAATAACAACACCGTTATTGTTGTTAGAAATTAACTCGCGCTTCGATGTTTACTGAACTATGAAATTACCACGTGATTTTGCATGTGTAGGGAAAAATCAACTCTGCATTTCTCTAGACGTTGCGTTGGAACTCGAGTCTTGGTTTACAAAAGGAACCGGAGAGTGACCAAGGTCACACACGTGATTAAAAATGAAAACATTGTCTCAAGAAAACAGGAACAAGTTGTGGTCTAAATAAATAAATAGGAGACGAAACGGTTTCCGTTGACAGGCTACTTAGGCACTTAGCGAATAAATTAAGAATGAAATTATGATAATGAATGGAGTTGGCTCTTCGTTCGGAATAAGTATTTTACCCGATTCGTTCCGAAGCCAGCGTTAAAGATGTGTTTATAATGGTGGAGCCGGGTTTGGACAAACAAGTTTATCTCTTAACAACTGGAGTAATAAGGTTGAAAATTGCTTAGCCGGTTGTCAGGACCAGTCTGTTTCGGTCTAGTATGCAAATCAAAAACATACACCTGAAGCCTAAATTAATTGACTGAAAAACTACAGGTAAAAAAACATCGTCTAATTGTTTTGACAGTGATGTTACTTTTCTGTATACCTATTACATATTTTATGGTTATTTAAACATGTCTTCTTTAAGATATTTATAATATTTGTGTTTTATAATTAATTTAAATTTTGTGGTTTTTTTTTATTAAATCTGTTTCTATATTCAGTCTTGAGTTATTTTATACATCGAGTTATTATTTTGGTCGTCATTTTTAATGAAACAACTGGAGTGTAGTGTGTTTTGATGGTATTATATTTATTGCTTACCAGATGTTGCATCATTTTTCTTTATGTGCGTGTCGGATGACAATGAGGGAGGGATTTCTTCGTGATTAGGTAATCATGTTCTTTAGGGAATATATAATTTTTGTTCTTTTAAGTTATTTTTACACGGCTAATTTTGAATTTTGATTGCAATATTTATTTCGTCAATTGGACATTTAAAATTTCGCAATATAGCCGTCTGAGATCTTATAAATATCTCTTCAAAATGAAAGATAAAATGATGTAATTAGGGGGGGGGGGGTTTATTCATAAACATCAATATTATTAATATTATTTGTGGAAGGAAATAAAATTACTCTAATGATGTTTGGATATGAAAAAGAAGAAAAATACTGGTTTTAAGTTGAAATATTTGGAAACAGTTGTTAGAAATGAATTTTGTTATTTTTCGAAAAATGCCCACCAATTTTTTTTTTTTACATGATTCTTTTTGTGTTGTTACACGTTTACAGTTGAAATTATTCAAGAGAATTGCATAATTATCACATTTCAAAAATTAGGTAGGGACAGTGTTTTTCGGAAAATGTCCACCTATGGATGTTTGTATTTTGAGCCAAAAATAAGGTTACAAGTGAAATTCGGCGCGAGATATGGGTTTGTTGTTAGGTTATTTTTTCTTCCGACCTTGAATATGACCTATTCTTCCGACCTATTAGAATATCTGAGGGCTGGCATTCTCTATATGTTCTTTTATTTTTATGATGACCGCTGTTAAAACAACGGATGGGAGGATTGGGCTGCCTCATCGTTCTGCTGTTTAATCACTGTGGTAGTGCGCGTCCTCAAAACTTAAACTGTCGAAAGAGTAAGCAAGAATCAAATATCAATAGATTAACACCTCAACATGTATGCAACTTGATTTGGGGTTTGACCAAAAGTGAGACCTAACACCGAACTGAGCCTAAAACCGAATGGAGGACGGAGTAGGACACTGAGTCGGACACCGAACCGAGCAGAACATTGAGCCTAAAACCGAATGGAGGACGGAGTAGGACACTGAGTCGGACACCGAACCGAGCAGAACATTGAGCCTAAAACCGAATGGAGGACGGAGTAGGACACTGAGTCGGACACCGAACCGAGCAGAACACTGCGTCGGATACTGAACCGAGCAGAACACTGAGCCTAAAAACGAATGGAGGACGGAGTCGGACACCGAACCGAGCAGAACACTGAGCCTAAAAACGAATGGAGGACGGAGTAGGACACTGAGTCGGACACCGAACCGAGCAGAACATTGAGCCTAAAACCGAATGGAGGACGGAATAGAACACTGAGTCGAACACCGAATCGAGCAGAACACTGAGCCTAAAACCGAATGGAAGACGGAATACTGAGTTGAACACTGAACCGAGCAGAACACTGAGCCTAAAACCGAATGGAAGACGGAATACTGAGTCGAACACTGAACCGAACAGAACACTGAGCCTAAAAACGAATGGAGGACGGAGTAGGACACTAAGTCGGACACCGAACCGAGCAGAACATTGAGCCTAAAACCGAATGGAGGACGGAATAGAACACTGAGTCGAACACCGAATCGAGCAGAACACTGAGCCTAAAAGCGAATGTAAGACGGAATACTGAGTTGAACACGGAGTCGGATACCGAATTGCTGCATTTCAATTACCTTTACAACAAAATCTTTCCACATTGTGTAGCCCGCTTAAACAATTTTTCATAGTTGTTGATAATATAACCAAGAATCTAAATCATAACATTGTTAAAAAGGATAATAGTTCAGTCTAGTTACAGTATATTGTTCGCACAAAGATCATGCAAAGTTGTTATTAAATATAAGTGATCCATTGTTCACATATTGAGAGGCATTATCCTTCATAACTTGCACTATTATGGAGATTAAAGACTCATTAATAGAATGGGATAGACACAGTCGGTTTACGCGGTAAAAACCGTCTTGTTCCTTCGTCAATAATTTACATAATGCGTGCTGCAGACTATCACTTCTTGTTTAAACATTTCCGCCATTTTGTATGCAGTTTTGATTTATGTGTAAGCAGTGTAATGTGAACAAACGTTACAGACATTTCCATACAACGTCTTAAAACAATTTGTTCTCGCCTTTTGATATAGGCTACAGTACAGTAGTTTGTCAAAGCTTGCTTCGTTTAGCAGCTAAATGAAATCACTTTAGACCTGATTTCTAGCAATTTTACTTTTGTATTTATATAGATTTATGCAATGCAAAATTTTAACCCTCCAAGTGGCGACGTACGTTTTTTTTAATGTTGAAAAAATAGCAAAAAGTGTTAAATTGATCGGAAGTTGGCATTTTATGCTAACCTACCTCGGTGTACATTTTATCAGGCGTCTAAAAATATTTGGAATTAGATTTACCGTTATCAAAGTGATTAACCTCGTACTAGGTCAATATATCGATAGAGATTGCAGCAAAGTTCTAAAAAATTACTGTACTGAATTATTTAAAAAAAAAAAATTAACTTTTCATCCATCAACGAAAATGCTGCAAAATTTGTTATTTAGTGAACATACTTTATCTAATTATACACTTCTTTTGCTAAATATTAATTTTTTTTTTTTGGTCGGAAAAATAGTTAGATAATACGGTTATAACAGTGTAAAGTTCAGTTACATTATGTTATAAATTATAAAAACAAAGTTATGTATTTTGATTGAAAAATAACAAAAATTTGATTTTTCTTCTTTTTTTTTTTTAAATCCTGCGAATTTCCAGGGCGGCGTTTTAACTGAAACTGGAAGTAGATTGTTTTAAGCTTTTTTAGTTTAAAATAATGTTTTCCCTTTTGTTAATATATAAATATCACTGGTAATATGGACAATTTAAAATTTGTGTATTGTCATAATTATAGTTTAGATGTCCATAAATAAATTGCCGCCTATTGCATTCAGTTTCGTTGTATGTAAGCTGTGCGTATAGCCTATACGGTGAATCAAAATTAGTAGCAAAGTAATCTTAGAGGTAAGATTGGCGAATATTTCCAAATCCTCTTGGTTCTATGGAAAAATCATAACGGTTGATATTTATATGTTAGAATTTCGCTAAACTAAACCATTTTACCAACATAACCTGTAATAAATTGATAAGAAAAGTGGTTGAAACACATTTATTAGGATATTAATTTGAAGAAGAGTTTTCGATAACCAAAACGACTGCCCGTATGTTCGGCATTATCGCGTATTTTACGAAACTGTTTTGTCCTACTACGAAATGAATCACACTTTTGGACTTAAGCCATATTAGTGCTATCACGCACACTTGACTTTCTCTAGGAGGAGCTAAGCGAATAATAATTGTGCTACCTAATTGCACGATTTCGACACTGTGCCGTTTAATAATCTGTCCTTGAATTGTACGTGATTACATTTTTACTACGCTCTGAATATATTGTTTTTATTTCTGTTCCTCGTCGTTGTCGTCTGCCTTTCAGGATTAGGCAGGATGCTTGATATGGCTTCACATCTTATTCTCTGCTATCCCAAAACTTCTACCAGTAGGTTTATAATGCATCACTTGTTGGATAATCATTTCGTCTGGCATTCTCAACTCTTCATCCCTCCATTTTTCTGTAATGACACTTGTTCAACATACATTAGTACCTCAAGTTCCCGTTAGACATTTTTATTTCTGAAACTTCTGTTTGATATTAGCCTACTGTTTTGTATTGCCCAGTATACTGAACCATAAAACAGAAACGATACTGACATAAATCTGTAGAATTTAAGCGGGGTTTCTTTTCCTGTCTTTCCTTTGAGGTCCTAATTATTTCGTTGATATCTACTAATTTTATTATTTATCTCTGCGATCGTCATATGTTATTTCACAACCAAGATATTAGATATGGCGCTACAATCTTAGATGAATCTCGGCCTTCTTTAGGATTTGCTTCCCAGTCATCCTTACTATAGACAAGTATTCTCCTGAGTTGCCAAGAAAACAACCTTTTTATATCCCATGTATTGTATCCTTTCTACATGCCCCAACCACCAGAACAGAATTAATTTTATGTCGACTATGTATTTGGTTCTTTCAAATTTTCTCACATACCCATATTATATATTAAAACTAAAAATCTACGAAAAATATTGCACTAACTTTCTCAGACTCCCATACATAGTCAAACCAATTATCAATTCAGAAATATTTCACAAACCTTCTCACGTACCAATACATATTAAAACTTTGCACTAACTTTCTCAGACATACATAGTCAAACTAAAAAACGAACCATATAATTAATACTTTTATTACGTTTATTGAAAGTTTAAAATATTAATTGTGTTAATTTTTAAAACTGATAAAAAAAAAACAGGTCTCAGAACCTGTTATCTAGTAATTTCGTTGAAAACTGGTGTAAAATACACAAAATGGAGTGGAAAAACACTTTCTTTAGCGTAAAACACAGAAATGATATTTATGAAATACCTTTGAGTAAAACTTGTAGAAAATTGACGTAAACCAGTCAATAGAATACAAATACAAATTATAGAAATTCGAGCTTTATGAAATATAAACGGACCAAAATATGACGGAAATAATATTTGTAAAGATAACCAAATGTTTTACATACCGCTGTTGATAAACAACAAAACTTGCATTTATTTTATAATTGACTCACTCGGGCATCGATTTTGTTGATCAGTCACATAATTTACTCTGTACTACGTAAATGGGGTGGGGGGGGGGAGAACCGACGATATTCAGATTCCTTCTTGTAGCAACCTGAGTATTATCGTTGTAACAAAGATCTCTCAAACTTGTTATCCAAAAAGAATAATATTTCTCTACACAAAAACTAGTTCCCATGTGTCATCGACCAGAAATTATTTTTGGTTGTAAAAAACGAGTCATTAGGTTTTAAATTTCTTCACGGGTTTAAAAGATACAAGCAATCAATCAAAACTGACAGATCGCTAGGTCAGGGTTGGGCGATGTTTATCTCTGAAACCAATTTCGGGGTTTGTGGACACGCTCTTCTATCTTGTTCAATCATTAGGTTCTCACCTTTTAGACCCGTTAATTCCACAAATACGATTAATTTTATTTCATGAAACACGAATTTAAACTTTCACAAAGTAGTTCGATGAGCTAATATTTGTGTTAGCAAAGTTCTTTTAATGACTTTTTGGTTTTTGTGAAACTTGTGATATAATTCACGTCTGCTAGATACCGTCGGTGGTCCAACGTCCTTATATGTGTATGGTAAATGAGGTACTTACCCAGCTCCGTTATACAATGTAATGCTCTAACCTTGATTTCTTGAGTTTTGTTGGAAATGTTAAATTATATTGCTAGATCTAGTTTACTGTCTGACGATCACAAGAATGTACGCAACGTATGAGGGATGAAGAGGGATATCAGGTTGGGATTTTCCACAGTTGTGAGTGGTTCAGCGTAAGCGTGGGCTATGTATGATTTCAGTCTAGATAGTTATTAAAGTTATTTTAAGCGTTTCAGTGTTAAGAAAAGCATTCAAATTAGCAGTTGTAACTCATTTCGGAGTATTTATCGTGTCAAACCATTGATTTCAATGTTATTAATTAGAGTAGTAGCAATGACTACATAAATACTATAAGACACGACATAGGATAGGGAAATAGTCTACGCTTTACGGGACACAAGTTTGACACACAGCTATCAGAAAGCGCTAGCAGCAGGTGCTTGACTGTACGCATCCCACTTGGTTGAGACTGTACAACTGTTGAGCTCTCTCTCACAAACCTTCTCACTTACTTCCGTCAGCATAGTCAGTGTTGTCAGTTCGTGCGCTGAGATAAGCGATTCTCGACCTTCCCTCGCATCTCTGGTCCCATATGTGGCATCAGTGCGTTTTCTCTTACCCTCCTGAAACATTGTTTGACCGTAGAGCCACCTAGCGCCAGTCACATCAACTTCAGATTCTCTAGCAGAGCGACCTAGCGGGTATTGGACAACTCAAGAATAAGCGTAGAATATTTAACATGGCCATGTCGTGTCTTATAGTATTTATGTAGTCATTGGTAGTAGTAAGTTGTTCAGTATCAACTAAATTATTTGCTTATCCTCTGCATTCCTTGCGCGTTCATTCTTACCGCAGCAGTACTGTACGTTGTTTAGAGTAGGTTTATTTAAAACAGATTTTGTTTGCGTATAACCACTAATTTTCTTGACGTCGGCTAGTCATTAGACTTCTAGATTTGTATATATTAAGATGTCTCCACTCGCTTTGCTCGTGTCAGTGTATCGGCCGTACTGAGATTGGAAGCTATACATTATCCAAAGTACCTTCTACTCGTTTCACTGGAGTCGATGACTCGGCCTTGCTGAATACTACATTTTCTTGAGTGGTCAGTATTGAAAAATTACTTTTTTGCTAATGAATGCTATTTCTCATTGTTGAGAGGTACTATTCACTCGCAGGATTAAAATCTCGTGATCAAAAAACTCTTTAAAATAGTCGTCAATTTGAGATTTTTATATTCGACTTTTCTGAATTTCAATAGGGTTCTATATAAGCACACTATAGTCCCCCTTCTCCGTATTAAATGGCATATCCTTATCTTAATTTTGGTAGTCGCTTAGACAACAAAGATGGCAGAGGGGCGGCGTGTCGAAAATCACTTTTTTGATTTCCTGAGACTATGAAACATGAAGATCAGTCAAAAAAACGGAGGCAGAAATTTTTTGGACAACCAATCCTACCCTTCTTATGCTGTGCAAGTAAAATATCACCTAACCCCATGCACCAAGTGAAGTCGCGCTCAATGATAGAAAATTCAGTGCAAACATTAAGAATTTACTTCTGGTAAAACTACTTAATTTAATTTGATGCAGATGTAAGCAACACCAAATTTTACAGAACTCCAATTATAATGTAACAAATTCATTACGACGATTGGATGTTATCAAATAATTCAGCGTAAAGTAGTGTTTTCTTTCGTATATTGATAAACATATATTATATAATATTGACAATTTAAAATTAGTGCTTTCTACAAATGATAGTTTATAGGATTAGGAACAAATGACCTCCTATTACATCAGTTTATCTCTCAGAGAGGCTCACTATAATAAGTACGGGTGTGGCAATCTCTACACCTTTTTGAATGTAGTCTTGGCTGAGATCCCTCTCTTTCATCTTTTTATCAGGTCTCTCCTGAGCAAATCTTGTTCGCTTCCAACTCTGGAGTATTCGAGGGCTGGTAGCTATATTCTCGTCTTTCTTTTTTTATGAATAGATGATGACAGAGAGGTTGTACGCCTTTAAACAATTTTATAGGTTTATATTTACATTTCGATATGAAAGCGTTGAGATTGCAGACAGCTTCATAGCTCAGTTACGCTGTATTTAATATTACACACCTTTAAAAAATATATTCTAAAAGTCTCTTCAAAATTGGTCTTTTAATTTCGTATTTATTGAATAAATGAGTATATTTAAGAGGTATTCTCACATTCTTCTTGTTTTAATAACAATTTGTATTTATTTGTGTACGGTTATATGAAAAACATTGTGCAATGTTTGTACATATTCTATTATGATACTGTATTAGGTAATGATAACTTAAAATTTAGGAGGAACTGATATGATACGGAAACTCAAAATTTGCTAAAATATAACTTCCAACAACCCAAACAAAACGAATTTGTTGTCATCTCCAAAACATGCCGATTGAAGGCGTTATCGGTCAACAAGCTTGAAGTTGCTAAAAATCTAATTTCTCAAAATCGTCTCTACCGATTATGTATTCGCATTTTGGTGAATTGTAAAGATTAATGACCCAAACTAATGGTACCAAATAATTACACTAAAATAAAATAAATTTCCGGAATAATTTTCAAAAACCGAAATTGAACCGGCGACATTAAAAAGATGATTTAATCAAACACCATTTTAAGTTTATGGCAGAAGCGAAGAAAACTTAGGCTCTAGGTTTTTAAATATAAATATTTTAGTTTATTAGTATCTCTTTTACATTCATTTCTTTCCGTCATTGACTCATTATAGTGAGAACGAGTTTGCTAATCCCATTCGACCTATTTCCATTGTTATTTCATCTGTGTGGTACTATGGATTTCTACGGATCGTTTGCTCTCGTCTGACTCTGACACTACTAGAGTATTCCGAGGGCTAGGAGTCTTTATTTTATGTTCTTTGCTTCCCTTTTTATAATTCGATGATGATAGAGATGGTTTACACGTATTTAAACAATAAACACATAATCGTTTTCTTGTTTTATTTCTATGGTCTCTGGTAGTATGAATCTCTAAGTACAATTTGATCTCTTCTGTCTCTATTAGACTATTTGAAGGCTAGAGTTCTCTATTTTATGTTCTTTTCATTTTATAAGGCAACGGTTACCGAGAGATTTTACATGCCTTTAAACATCAAGGACAAAATTGTTTTCTTGTTTTATCTCTGTGGTCTCTGGTAGTATGGATCTCTAAGTATAATTTGATCTCTTCTGTCTCTATTAGACTATTTGAAGGCTAGAGTTCTCTATTTTATGTTCTTTTCATTTTATAAGGCAACGGTTACCGAGAGATTTTAGATGCCTTTAAACATCAAGGACAAAATTGTTTTCTTGTTTTATCTCTGTGGTCTCTGGTAGTATGGATCTCTAAGTACAATTTGATCTCTTCTGTCTCTATTAGACTATTTGAAGGCTAGAGTTCTCTATTTTATGTTCTTTTCATTTTATAAGGCAACGGTTACCGAGAGATTTTACATGCCTTTAAACATCAAGGACAAAATTGTTTTCTTGTTTTATCTCTGTGGTCTCTGGTAGTATGGATCTCTAAGTATAATTTGATCTCTTCTGTCTCTATTAGACTATTTAAAGGCTAGAGTTCTCTATTTTATGTTCTTTTCATTTTATAAGGCAACGATTACCGAGAGATGTTACATGCCTTTAAACATCAAGGACAAAATTGTTTTCTTGTTTTATCTCTGTGGTCTCTGGTAGTATGGATCTCTAAGTATAATTTGATCTCTTCTGTCTCTATTAGACTATTTAAAGGCTAGAGTTCTCTATTTTATGTTCTTTTCATTTTATAAGGCAACGATTACCGAGAGATTTTACACTCCTTTAAACATCAAGGACAAAATTGTTTTCTTGTTTTATCTCTATGGTCTCTGGTAGTATGGATCTCTAAGTATAATTTGATCTCTTCTGTCTCTATTAAAGTATTTGAAGATTAGAATTCTATACTTTATGTTCTTTTCTTTTTATAAGGCAACGATTACAGAGATTTTACACGTCTTTAAACATCAAGGACAAAATTGTTTTCTTGTTTTATCTCTCTAACTATCATTTTTTCTCTTCCGACCCTAATGGTATTACTTTATTGGCAGGCTAGAGGTCTTTATTTTATGTTCTTTTTTTATAATAAAATTAAGACCGGAGAAGTACTATGACATTTTTAGAGAATTGGCGAGGAATATGTATTTTTCAAATTTTTATTGTGGAATGTTTGAGAAAGTTTATGCATGGTTTTTGGACAGTTTATTTAGGACATCAGATAAATAATATCCCATAATGAAACTCGACAGAACGTGTTTGTATATTGCAAAGCTAAATCATGTGTGCCGGTGTTTCGTACATCCCCAAATCAGTCGAGATGAAAGAATCGATTGTGACAGTCAAAGGAGGGTGAAGAGAGGTGAAAGGATGGGCCTCTCACACCCTCAACGTCCTTTCAAGTGTTACCCCTCCTTTGTTTACTAAATACTTATAATCTTCAGCCACCTTCTAAAGATAGATTCTAAAACGATAGACAAAAAAATCAAGTGAACTGGGGTAAACATGTCGAAGCGATTAGTTTTGTATTGGACACAAGAGAAATAGCAGAAGTTGCGGATATTATTAATAATGAAAATATTAATATTATTATAGACTTTATGTAACAGATAAACTGTCTAAATACATAGAATTAAACAAATTTAATTCTATCTAAAATTATTATTTGTTGTCATTTCTCCAAAACTAATATTCGTGTGATAGCAGAAAAATAAATTGTTTCTATGTAATTGAGTGTATTTTCTTTGGGAAGTAAAACAATTGGCACTTGTTTCAACACCTAAGTGGCAATTTGGGCGTTTTGCAATAATTTATATATATATATATATATATATATATATATATATATATATATATATATATATATAACATTCAATGAAACCATATGTTTCAATGTAACGTTTTTATTTACAATTTCACATTTTATTCAGAAGTACTAGCAGACTATGCTAGAAAAAAATGTATGTAAATACTGGATCCTAATATTTTTTCCATTATTTAAACAAAACAAATAACTTATTTGTGGTCATGAAAATTTAACATTTCCAATTTAACTAAAATTTATGCAGATTTCAAAAATGTAATGTTTATAAGGATTATTTTTTTAAATGTATGTTAATAAATCTGGGAAACACATAAATGTAAAATTTAATATAACTCTGTATTATAATATATGAAAATGACCAAAAATAATTAAATTGAAATTATTTTTTCAGCCATATTACTAACACCCCCAAAATAAGATAATATTTATACACTCAACATTGCTACTCCACTTCATTTCGAATAAACTAGGCCTAGGCTATTTTTACGAATATTTTTCAATACACTTACTTAAAAGCTAAGTACAACTAATAATAATTGAAACATAATTTCTAGTAAATTTCCAGTGGCTATAAGAAATGCTATATAACACTATTGTGTACTTAACGAACATTTGGTTCAATGAAAAACCAATATTAATGCAATAATCCTGATATAGATAAGCTAGACGTCTATACAATGAGACCAATTTCAATTTAATATAAAAAAAATTTGTTTGAGTTAAATCAAAAAATCTATTCTTGGTTGCAAAGTTTAGATGATTGGCAGCTTTAAGACTTAAAAGATTTTATATAGAGAGCAAATTGCTTTGTTCGTGCTGCACCATCGTATTTGTCAATTATTCCAACCAAGTCAATTACACCAGAACCTAATTTCCAAGTGAAATCAGTTCCATGACACATATTTAGTTTTTTACGAATATCTAAAGAATCGAAATTTTGGGGAATTTGGATTTTTATTTTGATTCTTTAAATGCTTCGTTTTATAAAATTTTATAAAAACCGTTACAGCAGTAATTTTGAGGATGATGGTTTTATGCAATCCAACCCAATTTTGAAAACAAGTGGAAGTTTGAAAGCCTGGAGATCTCCAAATTATTATCAAAATCGGTCCACTCGTTTTGATTGTAGAGTAGACTACTCCACAAAGACAATCAGACAAACAGATAATAAACTTGACTCGTTTTGATTTTAGTAAAAATGACCGAAATTTGATTTCCGACCGTCTTTTTTGATGAGCTTATATCAAACTCCGATCAATTTTGATTGTCATTTGTACAATCGGTTCAAAATGTGTTACTACGGGGTCAAAACCTTTTTAAAGTTTTAATTGGCTGAAAAAAAGTTTGATATCTCAATCTAACAGTTTAATAATCAGAAGCAAATTAATGTGTCAATATTAATAATTGGACGTGTGGCATAAATAAAAGACGATTACTAGAGGCAAGTAGAGAAATGAAATACGTAGATGTTTTAAGAAAAGCCAAGTGGCGGTCGAGTGGAGTTTGAGGAGGTGAGGGATTTTGTACCATTTAAAACGCTTTGCATTAAGATTTTAAGCCTGCTGAGGGAGGTAACATACTAAGATTGCTTCTCTGTGCCGTAACGTCGTGTAAACTGAGATTTAATAATGCTGTCAAAAGTTTATTTTTATTTTTTCCCAATTCCAGAATTTTTTTTTTTTTTTTTACTTTTTATTTTACATATTTATTTGCTTGTACCAACATTTAAACAACTCATTAGAACTGATTTTGAAACTAGTTATTTTACATCGCCATGGTACTCTTTTACAGATATTTAAAGAATCGGAATATTTGAATCCCCCTCCTCCCCCCCCATTTTAAAACAACAGTTGAACCTCCAAGTATAGTTGACTTCTCAGACGTGATTAGAAAATGTATACATAGTTGAAAAGAAATAAAAACTATTTAAAATACACGAAGATAAACACAACAAATATACTTTGCCACGCCCATGCTCAAGTATTCCAGAATAAACTAACAACCAACAATAAAATAAACACGAATAACATACTAAAACTGAAAGATATAAAAAAAATTTCATGAGCAACCATTATATAAAATTATATAATGAAAAAATGATAATGAAATTCTGAGGTTGTCCACCTTAAATCTTTTACATATGTAGAGTAAAAAGATACAATTAATTAACTATCAGCGTCATATATATATATTAAAATAAACACGAATAACATACTAAAACTGAAAGATATAAAAAAATTTTCATGAGCAACCATTATATAAAATTATATAATGAAAAAATGATAATGAAATTCTGAGGTTGTCCACCTTAAATCTTTTACATATGTAGAGTAAAAAAGATACAATTAATTAACTATCAGCGTCATATATATATATATATATATATATATATATATATATATATATATATATATATATATATATATATAGAAAACAATAAACACATAATCGCTAATCAGGTTGGGATTATCTGAAAAAAATCTAAGAGGACAATAACAAACAGACAATAATAGTAGGTGTTTTTGTTTGTTGTTTTAGTACATGAGTTTTTTTTTTCATGTTTTTTGTTTATTATATTTGTAGAATATAATCTGTTCTGTTATATATATGAACAGTTGATATTGTTACTTAGGAATGTGCAGAATGCCTGCTAATTATTAAATTGGGATGTCGTTACAAGAAGACGTGCATTTCAGGAAATAAGATAGTTCTTTGTTCACAATGCAAGAGGTAAAGTCTGAAGACAGGTGTATTCTTGAACACCCTTACACGACTAACTAGAGGCCTTGTGTCTTGGAGACCCTCTTTTAAATTATGTAATTTTCCAACCCTCATAAATCTCTATACCCCTGTCACTCATATTTTAGTCATGCCATTTCCAGAGCTTTGCAGAAAGCTTTTTTCTCTCTTTAAACAAGGATTTCTTTTAAACTAATAGCGTGTTTGTTTACCTTTGTCTTTTTTACTTTTTTCGTATTTGTGTTTTCTTCAGAAGAATGTACGATGTTTTGTACTAAAGGCAAAATTGTTCGAAAACATAATATGTATTTATACTACTTTTTTACATTTTGAATTTGTCGGACCCGTATGTCTTTTATCAGTTTTTTCGACACCTTGGTTTGCCAATAGTAAATTCTGGTATATGGTCCAATTGAAATTTTTTACTTCTCCTGCCCTCCTATCCTTTCAAATTCAAATATACAAAATAGATTGCCGCAAGACTTGTTTACCTCTTTTAATTAATAACAAAGTTAAGGGCGGGACTTTAAACCCCACCCCGATACGTTTCTTTTCATCCACCCTGAGTATATACACTTTGCAATTATTTTTCACCAAAATAAACTATTTTTATCCAAAACCTGAAAAATAGTTGTACAGACGGATATTTAGAGGTATGCTAATTTTTGTCCAATTGTGAAGTTATTAACGGTTTTTTTTTATATTTAAAACATAATTAATTTACTTTCTGTATATTAAAAAACAAATTCAAATTAATTATAGTTTGCATATATCGACATTATAAACAATAAAACAAAGCACAACTTAACCTACTTTGAAACAAAAGAAAGAAATTTTACAAATATATTCATAAAAAAATGTACATAGTAACTCGAATTATCGTCATAGGGTGTAGATTTTTAAACTGCATTAACTGAACTATTTTGGTACGTTAAGGGTAAAATACTATCTAAAAAAATTTTAACGCTGTGCCAATTATATACAATAATATTCCATTAATCAAAACTAAACTCAATTGTTCTCACATAAAATACTGACCTGTGGTTGTATAATGTCGACAAGTGTTCAGAGGTAGCCATTGTACCCGGTCTCAGACTATACTGTTCGCAACATATAATTACGAAGGTTGTGTTATTCTATCAACTAGAGAAAGACTTATTGTTTTATGGCAGGAGAACAGCCATAAACTCTTAACTCAACCTGCTTTTCACTTCGTTCCCGAACATAAAGAAAAGAATGTAATTAACTATTTTTGTAATTAGAAGTTTTAGTTATTGTTGTTGACAACTTGGGCTGTTTGGTTTTGTAATTTTATTCTTTCGACAATCTCAAGAGTATTTTGTTTAGTGATTTAATTAATTGTGATTTTACTGTAAGGATGAAATTAGTGATTGTTACGACTAAAGCGTGATTTACGTGAATCAGATCAATAAATTAATTACCATAAGTCTTTTAATCACTAAATTGTTAACTACCCAGTTTAAGAAGAATAGGGTAAGTATGGTAACAACAACAAAATTCGACCTCCGTTTTTTAAAGGATCTTTTCGTTTCATGGCCTTAAGAAACCGAATAGGCCCTATGTGATATATATTCAACATGCCGTCCGACTTCGTCATTGTTGGCTGTCGTTTGTACGTAAGCACGATAGAATATGAGATTTGGTACAGGGGACTATAATGTAGGAGTAGCCTACTCATATAGATCCCTATTGAATATCAGAAAAATGGAATTAAAATGTCGAAATAGTGACCATTTTTAACAGTTTATTGCTCTTACATAGGGTGATTTTGAAGTATGAAAACGGCTTTATATTGCATAACTGAAAGGTACTTTAAGGCAGAAACAAATGCGGATTTACGTAGTTTAAAAAATATATACTTTTTTGTAGGTTAGAAATGTTTGTCTGCCATATTGATTCAATTTTTTTTTTTTTTAATAGGAAAGTGGACATGTGATACATGATTTTCATGTAAAATTTGACAAGGAAAACGATGGTGAAAGCAGTTTTTCGATAAATGCCTTCGTTTATGAGTTGTAAACATTCAAAGTTGCAAAGACGGAAAAATCGCGTTAGCAATAAAACTGCCTAAAATGCGCGGTAGAAACTTTTCTATTATTTTTTTCCCTGGAGAATACACTCAATAACGAACTTTAAATAGTTCTAATAAAGGAATAATAAACGATAACCGATAATTAACAACACAACTACAAATTAAAAGTCAACTGTAGTTATTCACTTTAAATTTACTAAATTAGATTAAAGATTTAAATAAATGTTTTCCATCATACATTACTAATACAATAAATTTTGAAAGCATACCATTCTACAAATAATTTTCAATGACAAATCTGTAGCGCCTTCCCCTCTACATTATCAATGTGCTAACTATCCGTTTATTAAAGTAGGCTTAGTTTAAATCAGCTGTTTGCATTACGTTACAACAATGCAGCTTACTAACTACTCATTTCGCCTGTAAAATTAATTTGTAGTGCTTTAAAATTGTTTTCTAGTTCGTTGTTGGATGTATTCTGCAGAAAAAAACACAATAGAAAAGTTTCGAAGGCTCATTTTACCCCGTTTTATTGCTAACACGATTTTTCGGTCATTGCAACTTTGAATGCTTATAACTTAAAAAGGGAGGTATTTGTCGAAAAACTGCTTTCACCATAGTTTTCCTTGTCAAATTTTACATGTAAATCATGTGTCACGTGTCCAATTTCCTATTACAAAAATATATAATTTGATTAATGATGGCTGATAAAAATTTCAAACTTTCAAATTCCTCTCAGTTATGTAATACAAAACTGTTTCCATACTTTAAAATCATCTGTATATTGTATGTCATCAACGTACTATATTAGATTTTAAAAAATAGATTTCAATTCTGTATTTAATGGTACCAATACTATTTGTCTACAGTTGTTGACAAAGTGGCATTTTGTTCATTTAAATTAGTTTGCAAAACAGCTGATTTCTCAACAGTTTTACTTTGCCCACTACTTTGTACACTCCGAATGGCAACCGAACAAAACGAAATTTAGGTTACGTTTATTTGAATTGATTTATAATATACAGGAAATGTCCCGTATGTAGGTTAGATTAATTCTTTCATGTGAAATAACATAAATAAACAACAAAACAACGTTTTAAAGTTGAAAAGGGAAGTAATTTATTCATGAAGATGATTGGCAGTGTATGTACACGGAGAGTATTTTTCGTTTGCCGAGTTTTGAAGTTGGCAATCCCGTTTCCTCAACAATACACCTAAGTTATTTGTAATATTCATAAATAACCTCAGTTTTGACGTGAGAACTTCTTCTACTCATTGGAGCACATATTTTATTTGTAGGTTATGTTATTATTTGTCACAAAATAACAACTGTAGACAAAGTATAATGTGCAATTCGTGAGCAAAGTGTCTTTTTTAAACTCGATAAAAAAAACTAATAATTACATTTTTCTCTCGTTTAAAAAAGTGCCACTTTGCTCACTAGTTGCACAAATAACTATTTTCTACTATGACAATAGTCTTTGTATACCCCAGATTAAGAAAGTAGTGATATACACAAATTACCAGGGTTCAGAAAACCTGGGTAACAAGAGTTTTAAACAAACTTTCTCTTCTGGATAAGCCAACACAATTTCAAATACAATATATACTCGTGAAAATTTTGGTACCGATAGTATGATTTGTTCGTTTTTCGTAAACTCTTTCAGAAGAATTATTCAGAATTCATAAAATAATTATTTTGTATGTACAACTGTTATCAAAATGATATACTTGATAATTACAAAATATCCCCATTTATTATCAGCTTATCAGTCCGCTATTATATTAAACATTGTAGATAAAGCTTCTATCGTAAATGTTGTATTGTACAATCCTGTCACTCTAACTATGTATATTTTGTAAATTTCCTGCCATATATCAAATATTGTTTTTGTCAACATTAGATCCCGCTTCTTCGATGTTTTAATACATTCAATGACTCAAACGTGGCTAACGCGACGACCAAGAAGTAACTCTACACTCGAACAAAACACTTAATGGGTGGCTTGTTCCTTGAACTGTGATGGTGTATCATTGGAATCACAGTCGTAGTTGTAAATATTATCCTCTAATTATGCGGACTACCGTGGGGGGGGGTTGACCCATTTCATCTGAAGCGTAAACATGTAGTGTAAGTAAAGATTTATTTAACACTGACACTCGAAAAGGTTTTAATTAATTTAATCAAAACCACAAAGTGAGAGAGGAGTTTTTTATTTTGTCAAGTAATCTCTAAAAAGATTTCAAATTTTATTTTTCATTTAAGTTTTCTTGTTCCCTGCTCGTTATGCGTTGTTTACACTATTATATTTTATACTTCGGATATGTCTATGTACCTATGTACACATACACCTATGTCTCGGTACCCAGGGCCGGATTTAGCATTTTGGCGCCCCTAGGCCCAATAATTTTTTCCGCCCCCTAGTCTGGTTAAAGTTACGTCCCCAAAAACCTTTATTAAAAAAATATATCAGGCCTATATTTTAATTGCACCACTCACTCCACGATGCAATTTTACCATTGCAAGTTTTTTGAGTAATTATACAAAGCATGGCCATTGCTATGTTAATAACTTGAGTTTTGTTCAATTTAGTCATTTGGGCAAATAAATAAAAAAAACTATGTAATACATTATAAAATAGGTTTAATCTCAGAAACACAGCTTGCTTACATGAAGTATTTGGATAACGTGAATACTACAGTATTTTCTACTGCAGTATAAAAAAATGACATTTTCCCGTTCGATTACGAGATTGCCTATCTAAAATAATACAAAAAAGTATGTAAAAGCTATAAAAATGAATAATAGAAATAAAAATCGTACTTACGACATAAATTGAAATTAAGGAAAATGTGTAACCCCTATTAATATTAAACTGATTAAACATCGAGTGATCTACATGAAGTGTCTTTCATGTAGCCTAATACTAGCACAAATAGAAGAAGTAAATAGTTCCCATTATTTTAATCATATAGTACTCCTGCACATTCTTTTAATTTTTTTTCTCTCGGCCGTGCGCCCCCTGGGAGCTTGCGCCCATAAGCCCGGGCCTACAGGGCCTATTGGGAAATCCGGCTCTGTCGGTACCTTGTAGACCTAGTTACTGATTTGAGAGGTTACGCGTTTTAACACATGCACCCATGTCTAGGGACCGTGTATGCTTAGTAACTGATTTGAGCGGCTGCTATTGTTTAACTTAAAATTAAATAAAGAAAGCTTCTGTATACATTAATTGTGTCGTACAAATTAAAAAACCATATTATACGATTGTTACTAACGACCTAAGCTACTTGGTAGAACGCAATGTTAAATGAAACACATACACAATATTTTTTAAAAAAATTACAATTTATTGAGTCATTTACGAGACACTTTAAATCAGTCTGGGTTAAGCTGTCTCGTAAATGCCATAACTAGTGAAAACATGGTAGTCAAGACTCAATAAATTGTAGAATTTTACAAAATATTTTGATTGTGTTTTTATTTCAAACGTCTTTCCTAGATTTTATGAGTGGACAAAAGTACAAACGTAATGCCAAACAGGACTGCTAATAACCAGGGTGGCTCAATTTTATTCTTTGAATTTTTTTCGTGTAGGAGTGTAAATAAGTTAAAAATAAACTCTAAAATAATCTTGGAGATTAAGACGAGACTCACTGGAAAAATAAGATAAATGTTTCATAAAATTATCACATGTGTTTTACTTTACTGTGTAAAAACCAATGTCAAATTTTAACTCAGCTTTTTAAGAACAAAATAAGTTGGATTGAAATTAGTGAATTAATAATTAAAAATTTTGTGTTATATTTGCGATTTGCGCCATAGTACATAAATCTTTTCAGAACTTATTTGTTCAGAACTCCCAAGAACATGAACATTTCCATTTTAGACATCTCATGTTAAATTGCGTAAATGTTATTCTTATTTGTTCAGAACTCCCAAGATCATGATGAATCCAATTTTAGACATCCCTTATTAAATGGTCTAAATGTATTCTCATTTGTTCAGAACTCTCAAGAACATGAACAATCTCCTATTTTAGACATCCCTGGTTAAATGGCCTAAATATGTTCTTGTTAATTCAGAACTCCCAAGAACATAAACAATCTCATTTTAGACATCCATAGTTAAATGTCCTAAATTTGTTTTTATTTGTTTATAACTCCCAAAAAACTGGACAATTCAATTGTAGATACCCCTTGTTATATGGCCTAAATCTATTCTTATTTGTTCAAACTTCTAAGAACTGAACAATCAAAATTTTAATATTTTCATTCCTATTTAATTGCATTAAATAAATTGTGTTATTTGATAATGGCTACTATAATCTGGCGACAAATGTCAACAGTTTCTAATCATCAAGCTTGCTTATGCAAGCCTCTGATATTTGCTTTGAGATTTAACAGCGATGGTGAAGATAAACCCAATTAAATTAGTGTCGACCTACTTGTGCTTAGTGATAAGACGATCATGTAACAAGACATATTAACAATCTTGATTCCTACTCATTTCATATGCCTCTTACATAACGGAGATCTTATTCTAACTAGCGTGTCTGTAAGGACCTTTGGTTAGAAGAGTGAATAGCTCCAGGGCATGGCATATTTGTGAGTTACCAACACCTTCATGCGCGATGTCCGGTGCACAAAATAGTCTTAGTTTCATTTTCAAGGGCGGGAAAACTGTAGCTTAGTAGACATTATTCTAGGCTACTACGCATGCGTGTAAATCAATTCTCTCTGTCGCTTTTATAGGTTAACTTCCTTTTTTTGGAATTGCTGGTCGTTTTATATTTTTAATTCACTATGATGCCTTTGACCTTCAACTCACGTTTGCTTAGTTTACACACACTATCCTATATGTACTGGACCACTGCTCGGAGCTTCTTTTGATTGTAGACTTTGTTGATTTCAAGTACCTCATACATTCGAATATCTAAAATTTATTAACACTTGATGAACACACAGTAAGCAGAGGAACGTTGTCTTTGTCGACATGTCCTCGTTATCTGGCCAAATTAGTTTCCTCCGGCTGCAGTTCTCATTTCTTGGAGGGCCGTAGTTTCTCAAGCTTTGCTACCACAATAGGGTTTTTATCGTTAAATTTATCCATACAACGTATATCCATTGCTCCGACACCTTCTGAAGACGTGTAAATCCTCCTCGGACGTCATGGCTCTCGCTAAGACTGCTGTATAACTTGCAAATTCTGGTTGAATCCCTCCGGTTTTCTTTCTTGCCACATGTTGCACGTGAAAATGATTCCGAATCTGAATCCTCGACTTATTTATTCTATTTTTTGCATGTTTTTTAATGTACGACTGAACTGTGGGGGGGGGGGTGTGATCACTCATATTGGCAAGATCTTCTAAAATATATGTCGTATACTATATGGCGACCTAGTATAGACACTAAAGTTCCCCTCTCCGTTATTACGCTTGGCATCACCTCTCCTCTCTATGGCATCACCAATAATCATACCACTTATGAGATTAGCGCTAAACTCCATAGCATTATCAATACAAAAATTATTTTTAGTTTTATTACTCTACACAGCATTGTCTGTCAACATACATTATTTTCGGAAGTAGCGAAACTGCCGAATGTTTTTTTTATTTTTAAAATTAGTTCGGGTCAATATAACAATATTTAAAAACCCTCCACTCTTGAAGGTTCTCACGAATTTTCTTAGTTTTTTTTTCCATTTCGTATCTTACGCTAATACAACTTCCTCACTAGACTATATCAAAACTTTTCTTACCCGATACAACCATACTACAACACAGGAAGGGATGGCAGTCGAGCTTCGCGCGTAAGTGTTACGTGACATGGCGGGCGTTGTAATGGTAGTGTATTCATCTCAGGGGTGTCCATTCCCCCTCCCCTAACCATTTGACTCAAATTCCTTTATAGTAAATTTGCTTCCCCCTCCCCCCTATTTATGCAAAATACTTCCAATATTATTGTGTTCACATAAACAAATTCCACATTTAGATTTATATCAATACGTCTTTAGTGAAAACGAAATCAATAAATATTATTAAATTGTATTAATTATATTTTCGAATAAGATTATGCCTTTCATTGAATGCTCCTATTCTTTAATATCAATTCGTGTACTGTAGCCAACTGAACAGAAAAAAAAACTGAATAAAGAGAAAACTTTTTGAATTATTGTGTTTTAATATATTTTAAGTTGTATTGTGTAATAATCTGGAAAGGACCTCATAAGATAATAAACTTACCAACATTTAATGTTATAGATTAAAAAAAAAATATATATATATATATATATATATATATATATATATATATATATATAATTATATATATATATATATATATATATATATATATATATATATATATCCGTAAATTTTTTTACAGTTTTACGTATTAGTTTTATGTATTAGAAAAGAAAATGGGTTTAAAATATTATAGATGTTTATAATTTAAGACATACATTTCCATATACAAAGAACTAAATAGGAAACAAATTAGATATGATTTATCTTCATTAAAGAAATAATAATAATTTACATCGATATTTTCTTTTACTTAAAATTCTTTTAAGAATATCAACGAGAAAAAAACGAAAGAACCTATTCCCAAAACCGCCCAAACCCACGAAAATGGAGGTATGGGTAGGATCGGTTGACATTTCATAGTCTCTGAAGTAGAGAGATTTGCTAAAACAGGTTATAAAAACTGAAAGAACCACAAACAAATGTAATGAATATCATTCGTCACACAACGAAATGGTTTTAATCGTGTAATTAATAATTGGCATCTCGAATTGGCTAATAATTTTGAATGACGGGAGTAATAATGTAAAAGAAATAAATGAACAACAATTGTTTAACGAAAATAGTTTTACATTAATGGTTATATTTAGCGGTAAAATATTACAATATGTTTAACTAATATTTTGAAACGTTTTATAAAACACGCTCATTCAATGCCAAAAGTTATATTCCTCCGCGTCTGTTTGGTTCTCTTTCAAATCACGCGAGGGCACCCTTGTACGTATGGATCCATTAATTCATTTAATCCATCATATCTTCTCTACTTTTTAAGTTAGACAGTTCGAGGTTATTTATTGCAACAGATAATAAAACACTGAGTGTTTTCCTTTTTTTTAATTAAAAAAAATATTATTCATAGACACAAAAAATAGAAAATCGATTTATAAATGTCCCCTCTATTTTTGTCCAACGACAAGTGATTATATCCCAATTTTAAAAAAGGGAAACATCCGCATTCACGTGACCTATAAAATTATCTTTTAACTATAATTCTGAGATGAAAATTGAACTCACTACATCTTCTCAAGTCTAGGATTATTCTTAGGGGCGATGAATCCAATATGGCGGAGGTGAAGCACACTCTTAAGGATTTTTAATACCTGGACGATACTAGAAACATCCGAACTTACACAGTATACAACGTTTTGGGTAAGTTTTTTAGTCGCCAAAAAATTTCGACCTTCATTTTTTGACTGACCTTCGCGTTTCGTGGCCTTGGGAAACCGGAAATTTACATTCGATTTGGTATTTATCCTTCGCCATCGTCAAGACAACAGCGACATAAAAATTAAAATCGGAACATGAAATGTAGTCATCGTAAATGCAAGATGCAAGGAAATGTAGAACCTTATTAAAATTTTAATAAAATCGGAACATAAAATGTAGTCATCGTAAATGCAAGATGCAAGGAAATGTAGAACCTTATTAAAATTTTAATAAAATCGGAACATAAAATGTAGTCATCGTAAATGCAAGATGCGAGGACATGTAGAACCTTATTAAAATTTTAATAAAATCGGAACATGAAATGTAGTCATCGTAAATGCAAGATGCGAGGAAATGTAGAACCTTATTAAAATTTTAATAAAATCGGAACATGAAATGTAGTCATCGTAAATGGAAGATGCAAGAAAATGTAGAACCTTATTAAAATTTTAATAAAATCGAAACATGAAATGTAGTCATCGTAAATGCAAGATGCAAGGAAATTTAGAACCTTATTAAAATTTTAATAAAATCGAAACATGAAATGTAGTCATCGTAAATGCAAGATGCAAGGAAATTTAGAACCTTATTAAAATTTTAATAAAATCGGAACATAAAATGTAGTCATCGTAAATGCAAGATGCAAGGAAATGTAGAACCTTATTAAAATTTTAATAAAATCGGAACATAAAATGTAGTAATTTTAAATGCAAGATGCAAGGAAATGTAGAACCTTATTAAAATTTTAATAAAATCGGAACATGAAATGTAGTCATCGTAAATGCAAGATGCAAGGAAATGTAGAACCTTATTAAAATTTTAATAAAATCGAAATGAAAATGACAAAATCGCGGCCATTTTTTTTGTTCTCATCTCTTGTGTTATTTAACTTATACCACACTAAATTAGATAAACATTTTCACATTTTAAATCTGCTTGTAATGGTACCAACCACACATCTCTGTGATGACAAATACCAAAGTTATTGTCAAAAATATGTAATTTCTAACTCTAACCTCTCAATCTGATACTAGTATAGTGACGAAATCGGGTAGGGCCGAATCAAGAGTGTATATATGCAATTTCGGGGTCCAGAAAACGTGCGTAACAACTGATTTAAACAAACTTTCACCACTCTGTAGATTTCAATAAAATACAGTTTTTTATTTCCTACTAGGTTTAGGTTGCCAACTAAACTTTTGGATTATTACATTTATATGATCTCCTTGTATTACATCGGGCTGTTTCTATACCACGATGTTTCCACACCAAACGTTTATATATGAACAGAAAGGAAAACAGCACTTTAAGATGATTTATTGGAAAACACCCAATCGTCGTAATAATAAATAGAATAAAACTCGAACACAAGTTCTCACAATAATTATGTTTACTGAATCAAACGCGTTTCAATGACTAAGTCGCCATCCTCAGTTACATACAAGAGCTACAATAACTGAACTATAACTCACAGTTATAGTTTATAGTTATATTTTAGATAATGCAACTAATGTATCACTGAGGATGGCGACTTTGTCGTTGAAACGCGTTTGATTAGGTAAACGTAATTTTTGTGAGAACTTGTATTCGAGTTTTATTCTATCTAATATTATCTCAGCAAGTCAATTATTTATACATCGTAATAATGTTATGATTTTTACAGATTAAAATAGAAGTTTTATTAAAAATATGCTTTTGTGTTCGTATGCAAATTGTATGCCGTAAGATTTTCAGATTGTTATGGATTTTAAATTTGTGTTTTCTTCAAAGTTTGTCGTCGCTTACAGGTGTCTACAATTAAAAGTAAGACATGATTGTTTGCAAGTGATTTTCTAGGCACTAAAACATGGAGCGTCATGTAGTTCTACTGTTTTATCATTGTGCTAGTGTGTAATCTTCATTAGATAAGTTTGTTTGTAGTAGAGGGAAATGAATCCAGAAATTCGTTAGGAAGTACTCGTAAATGTTGTTACACCCTAACATTTCGATAGCCTCTTCATTTCTGAGTATTTTAATTTTTTTATCATTTTTCTACCACCCTTAGAACCGGAGATATTTAAAGAATGGTGTAGCGATGGACTCATCAAAATCGCACTTTTCTAGCGACGCTTCAGTCCGATTTTGCTAATTTTTCGGTTTCCCACTCGGTTGCATGTAAAAAAGAAGAAGAAATTCAACTTCCCAGTCATATTCTAATTTCCCTTTACTATTAACCATTATTGAAGACATTAGTACTAATATACCATCCAGATTATCTCTCCTCCAGGAATATACTTTTATCTCTCGTACACGTTTCTCCCGGCCATTTCTTTTTCTCTTTCGATTCTGACGCTATTCGATGATCTTCCTTTTTACTTTCTCCTATGAAAAAAAATTATATGATGGGTCAAAACATCGATGTCAAATTTTCTAACATTCCTAAGTCCAAAAACTCGTTTATACAGATATTAATAAATTTGGTCATATTTCAGGATTTTAAAATTGTTTTGTATAACTCAAAATTATTCACGGGGGGGGGGGTGTATAAGGAAAACAAAGTATGACGATTTTTTCGAAATCGACTCTAATGATGTTGTTCAAAATCTCAAGAAAACCAAAACAAAAAGTACGGGTCGCCATCACTCCAAAATGGTAGTTGGTTAGTTATCTGTAAAAAAAAAACCTCGGGGGGAAACGGCTATGGTCGTCTCTACAGATTGGGATTTCGTTGTACCTCGGTTACAGTTATTAAACCTACATTTTAATCAAATACGATATGCTGAGGAAGAACTTATGGCACAAACGTGGTCCTTATTTAAATATATCAATATACAGTATCTATCAAAGAGGGGGTCCATTGTGGCAACGATTAGTTTGGATTCGGTTTTATTTGGTTTTGTGGATACAACATGAGTAGAAGGATTGTCCAATATTTTTACACCACTCGATGATTACTGGGAGATTTTGTAGTAGGCATATTCTTCATCAACAACCACTAGTTAAATAATCATCTCAAGTTATAAGCCTTTAAAAACTCGGTGTATGTTTTTATTTGCAGTGCTCATTTTACTTGTGAATAATCATGAGTTTCCTTATATCACTTATCAAATCGAACTATTAATTCAGTGATCGACGATTTTTGTTAAATCCTTCCAACGTCAGTAGAAAGCGATACCAATGGTCATGGTAGCGTAGCGGAGCACAGACTCTGACACGCGAACCTGTGCGTCACACACGGCAACTGGTTTTACTAATTAAACTAAATCGTCTGACACACGAGTGTACCTCCCCCTCCCCATATATTTTCTTTTTAAAACATTATAATAAAATCAGTTAAGGAAGACCATTCAATTATAGCTTCACGCACGTCTTTGTCAGCCACGCTATCCTTCAAATATGGGCATGCGGAGAACTCTTGATTAGTCTTGTTATTTTTTTTCAGGTGTGAAAAATGGAATTTCTTGTTAGCAAATTATAGAGCCCGAGTCCCTATATATTTCTAAACGTGATTATAAAATATTAATGGTTACTGTAATCGTAACTTAAAATAGAGAACAATTAATTGTGGTAACGAACATTATTAGAGGTAAAACTGTTCCACCCAAAATGTGAGTTATGAGAACGTTTATCGCTCTTTATAAAATATCCGATTTCCCATATTTTACAACTAGCTATGTTAATGTGGTTTATTAATTACTGTGTTTACATTATGCGTTATGAACGGAATTAATTTTAATTTCATTTTCAAATTAAATACAGTGTTATCATAAAAGAATTGTGGGGTTACATTAATTCATAAGAAGAGAGTAGAGATATTTTGCGGTGTTGTGTTGGTATCGCTGATAGCCTATAACCCAAAAGTTTGTTTAACAGCTGTGGTAACCTGAAAATTAGTTCTTGCATTGTTGTGATAGTGTGTTTGTGTTTTCAGGAGTGTTCTGTGTGGAGTGTGTTATTAAGTTCTCTAATAAAGAAAAGCAAAGTGTGTTTTGTTGCTGGCTGAATTCAAGTCTGAATTTCAGTGCAACGTGCATTTCGACGCGAATACAGAAAAGATCCACCCCTCGAGAATAACATACGACGTTGGTTCAAACATTTCGGAAAAACTGGATTAGTTCAAAAGCAGAAATCATCTGGCAGGCCAAGTGTACCAGACGAAAAAGTTGAACTTATTAGACAATCTACAATCCGAAGTCCTAAGAAGTCAATACCTCGACGAAGCCTAGAGTTAGGTATTCCAAAAACAACAATCCACAAAGTTTTACACAAAAGACTGAAATTACATGCATATCAAAAATCCAGCTATTGCAGGAATTGAAACCTGATGATGGTGCAAAACGTTTTAATTTCGCTGTTGAAATGTTGATCAAGATTGATGAAAACCAATCATTTTTAGATGATATAATTTTTTCATTCCATATCAATGGGTCTGTTAACAGACACAATTCACGCATATGGGGATCTGAAAACCCACATACAATTTTTGAGAAAATACGCGACTTGCCTAAAGTTAATGTTTGGTGTGGTGTGCTGAAAAATCGTCTGATAGGGCTTTCTTCTTTGCTGAAAAGACAATTAATGGAATTTTGTATCTCGATATGTTAATCAATTATTGTTTTCCTCAGCTGGATGAACTCGAAAATAAATCAACAACTTCATTTCCAACAAGATGGCGCACCCCTCACTTTAGTGCGTTTGTCACAAACACTTTGCATGAAAAGTTTGGACATCGATGGATAGGCCGGCAAGGACCTATACGCAGGCCTCCAAGGAGTCCAGACCTGACACCTTGCGATTTCTTCTGGTGGGGGTACATCAAAAACATTGTTGATCGAGAAAAAAAATCGTGACCTAAATCACTTAAGGTACAGGATTAATGAAGCAACCGTTAACAAAGACATGTTTACTAATGTTTGGGCAGAACTTGATTATCGATTGGACATTTGCGAGCGACTAATGGCGCACATATAGAAATTTATTAGTTAATTAAAAAAACTGTTTCAGACGACGATTTAGATAAATAAACAACTTCAGCTATAAGTAGTTCGTTTTCATTTAAATCATGTTCAACCCCCCCCCCCCAACAATTCTTTTATGATAACCCTGTAGAATGAAAATATTTGCAACTGTGAAAAAAAAGTAAACATCGTTTTTTGAGGTTATTTTACTAACACATTTAGATAATTTTTAACCCTCAGGTGCTCACTTTAATGAGTATGGGCATAGTAATCCCCAGGAAATCCACCTGGATCTATCGTATCAGGTCTCTCTTGACCAACTCTTATTCATTCCCGACGCAGACGCTATTAAAGTATTCGAGGGCAAGGGGTTTTTATTCGTTTTTTTTTTAAGGTAATAACATAACAGAGGATTTTTTGTCTTTGAACAACAAAGGGGGAAAATCGATAATTTTTGAAGGACGTGTTTTCAATTTCATTATGATTTTTAATTTTGACGTGATATTGATACGTGGCGGTGTGTTGGACCTTAATTACATAAGAGTAGGGAATCAAATAATAGGGTTTGTTACTAAAGTGATTTTCAAAAATTTCTACTAAAAATGATCGTCGTATAACTTCCCCAAATTACTGACGAACTATAATTTTCTTCGCACCACGGTTTGGGATATACATTTCATCCAAATGGCTTGCAATGATTTTGAGAGAGAGGTGATAAAATTTAACATTAATCACTTAATTTTTTTAACCGATACTCTAACTTGTGTTGGTGATTGCTATTAATTCATGTTTTGTAGCCCTTTAATTTTAGCAAATAGGTTTTACTGGATTTTTTAAGTTTTGGTCTAATGATAGCTCTTTACCTTCCCCCTAAATGTTGAGCTTAAAGGATTTTTGCTTTTAGTTATACTGTAGTTGTTTGACAAAATTAGTGTACAGATTTTTTAAATACAATTTGTAATCTCCATTCAAATACAGATTCCGCACTTAATGGGGTTTGTATTACTTGTAGTATTTTATCACACAATAACAAACCTTAATTCTATTTCTGTCTTATTTTGTTTTTAGGGAAAGTGGAGCCAACGCCTCATACGTCATCGTTCAATATGGGTTACCTAGTCTCTCCGTACCCATACCACAATGGTACAGCGGGTCCCATACCAGTTTCTATGGTAAGTATTCTATTTATGTTCTACCAATTAAACGTCGATACTTTCCATGAAATGTTCACCGATCCTACATATGAGAGTAATTTGCCACCTGATTTTGCTCCGAGTTGATATACATACTGGTGATTTGATTTTAAGAATCATTCCTATCAAATATATTGTTTGCAAACTGTTAGTAAAATTTTACGTTATTAATTTGAGTATGAAGAATTTAAAGAATATAATTGTGGATTCGAAATTGAACATTTATCGGAGGGGGGGGAGGTTTCCAAATTTCCAAATGACGGAGAAAAATATCGTTAATGTTGGATTTTACGTTCACCTACCTGCATCTTGATTATGCTTTTATGTAATCAAATGAATAGAAACCAAATCGAGCATCACCATAAACAGACCTTTAGTAATCTAAAAAAATTACGACAAATTTCCAACTCAAATATTTCAAAAATGTAATATTTTGTGTCATATACGAATTGATCTTTTTTGCCTATGTAGGTTTATGATATATTTTGTGGTTTCCAAATGTCGGTAAAAAATGCCATTGCCGTTGTTTTAAAGGCATTTCTTTGTATTACAACAAAAATAAATTAAACCTACCACTCTGGCTGCCTAATGTTTGCTCTTGTTTGAACGGAGATTATATAATAGACAAATATATAGTTTCAAATTTTGATACGCATAGGAACGAGTTCATTGGGTATCAAATAATAAATTATGCATTAGTTTCCTGCTTTTTTTATACAAATTGTTTATTTGATTTCTATCACTATCATTTCTGATCACAAAACATCAGTAACATTTTTTTTTAATTTAAAAAACCTATTAATGTGGTAAATCGTTTTAACATTATTTAGTTAAAATAATTTCCCAAAATTCTTCATCTCCAATTGGTTACGTAAACGTTATACAAAGATTCCAAAACTGTTCGCTTACAATACATTTGAAAGAAGTTATGAAATGAATCACCTAGTAAATCTCAGCAAGAAAACATTACCTTACGATTAAGTAATTGAAAACAGGTAGTCATTGTAATTTTACAATGCATATATTTGTCTAAACCTAAAAGTAAGGATGTAAGATCTGGAGTAGTTGGCGCCAACATCGTCGTTCTGCTCTCCGTACTTTTAACAATTCAAGAGAAGTAAACATATTTTCAAGTCATACAATATTCAAACCACATTATTATACGTGATTCATGCAGGACAATGTATTGCTATAGTCAAATCACTTAACCGATTTTTTTTCCCCGTTTGAAATTAGTCGTACATTGTAATGGGCGCTAATTAGATTGTAACCCAGGTTCGAAGGCCGAACTACCAAGTTGGTACGGGTCCTGTAGGCGTCTGTAACAATAGGCAATCTTTTCAAATTACTAGGAGACAGCCCACTCGTACACGCCCAGAACTCTGAGGTGTTGAAAATAGGCGCAAGCCAACACAATAAAACCAGACGACTGTTACAAATATTATTGGTAGTTGATACGTTTGTTGAATTAGTAAGTATTAATAGCTATCCAGGATCCGGTAGGCGAGACGTTTTAGGGTTTGTTGATCCTTCAGATGAAGCAGCCAATCATTGGAATAATGAATCCAGCAGGATAAAAATAGTTATTCCTTTATAAATATGTAAAGAAAAGAAAAGGGAAAGGAGTAAGTATTGAGAATGTTTTCGTTAATATTTAGTTTATTAACAACTTATTCCTAGCACAATAAAATAAGTTCGTAGATAAGTTTGTAATAAACCCAACAGGATAGAAAAAGTTCTGCTTTTATAAATAAATAAAAGGAAAGAAAAGAGTATTGAGAATGTTTTCGTTAATATTTGATTTATTACAAACTTATTCCTAGCATAATAGAAGATAAGTTTTTAATAAACCCAACAGGATATAAATAGTTCTGCTTGTATAAAAGAAAAAGGAAAGAAAAGAGTATTGAGAATGTTTTCGTTAATATTTGGTTTATTAAAAACTTATTCCTAGCATTATAGAAGATAAGTTTTTAATAAACCCAACAGGATATAAATAGTTCTGCTTGTATAAAAGAAAAAGGAAAGAAAAGAGTATTGAGAATGTCTTCGTTAATATATGGTTTATTACAATCTTATTCCTAGCATAATAGAAGATAAGTATTTAATAAACCCAACAGGATATAAATAGTTCTGCTTGTAAAAGAAAAAGGAAAGAAAAGAGTATTGAGAATGTTTTCGTTAATATTTGGTTTATTACAAACTTATTCCTAGCATAATAGAAGATAAGTTTTTAATAAACCCAACAGGATATAAATAGTTCTGCTTGTATAAAAGAAAAAGGAAAGAAAAGAGTATTGAGAATGTTTTCGTTAATATTTGGTTTATTACAAACTTATTCCTAGCATAATAGAAGATAAGTTTTTAATAAACCCAACAGGATATAAATAGTTCTGCTTGTATAAAAGAAAAAGGAAAGAAAAGAGTATTGAGAATGTTTTCGTTAATATTTGGTTTATTACAAACTTATTCCTAGCATAATAGAAGATAAGTTTTTAATAAACCCAACAGGATATAAATAGTTCTGCTTGTATAAAAGAAAAAGGAAAGAAAAGAGTATTGAGAATGTTTTCGTTAATATTTGGTTTATTACAAACTTATTCCTAGCATAATAGAAGATAAGTTTTTAATAAACCCAACAGCATATAAATAGTTCTGCTTGTATAAAAGAAAAAGGAAAGAAAAGAGTATTGAGAATGTTTTCGTTAATATTTGATTTATTACAATCTTATTCCTAGCATAATAGAAGATAAGTTTTTAATAAACCCAACAGGATATAAATAGTTCTGCTTGTATAAAAGAAAAAGGAAAGAAAAGAGTATTGAGAATGTTTTCGTTAATATTTGATTTATAAAAGAAGAGAAGTTTTTATTAGACAAAACGTTCTCTATACGCTTTTCTTAGGTTCAAGCTCTCACCTATATACATATGCGATTAATAGTAAAATCATTCAGCTTATTAAATATAATTACTCTTTCGCTTCTGCCTTGAAGGATAAAACACCAACAGCCTCAATTACTTTTTGTTTCACCATCGGTTTGTCAAATTACCAGAACCTAAGTGGATGGCTCCTATTTTTATCCACACTTCAACTACATAAATTATTATCCTATTAAATGGATTCGAATTCAGAAGTACTACCAATCACCACGGTCGATTAGTCCTAATTGGAATTGATTTTTGACATAATTAGTAACAAGTTTTAAGTTTCTTGCAATGAATTTCATTTTCAGTTTTAAAAACTTCTGTTTAAAGAATTTTTTTTTAAATTTTGTAACCCTTTTTAAAATTTTTTGGGTTAATGAAATTTTAATAATGAAACCTAATTTAACCAAAAAGTAACTAAAAATATGATTACTAGAAGTATTCCAGTCAAAGGAGAACAAGACTAAAGGAAATGGAGAGTCTAAGATGGAATTACTTCATCTAAGCGTTTATACAAAATACGAAAATTTCGAAGCTTAAATGTCTATCATTGTTTTAATCAATCAAATTATTAACATAAGAAATCTTTTTCTTGTCATTCTTTCACCAGTAAAATTGTTATATTTTCCGAGATATATTTTAAAAAATAGATGAAGAAATAAAAAAGTTGTAAAAAAATTGAAAGCTTTATTGTTTAAATAGAAAATCTGTATTTAGAAATACGACATTCTTATCTTTTTGGATTTTTGAAAAGCCTTTTAAACTGGCAAGGTGAGAAAAGAATGTAAAACAGTTTTGTAAAAATCTAGTAAAATTTAAAACTGTTTAATGACAGTTTATTATTGACAGAACTTTTTATTTTCCATCTATCAAGCATGCTAAAAATATTGAACAAATGTAATTATAAATTTATGAAAATTCATAACTATGATAAACATTAGAGCGTTGACTTTTTTGTTAGTGTGTTTCGTCTTGACGTAATTACGAAGCGATTCCTCCAGTTAATATTTTATTTCTTATTTTCCAAATACGGGATTTGGCTTAGTTTTAACGTAAATAATTTTGTAGTCTTAATCTGGGCAATTAAACTTTTTACTTTAAATATAACAGTATAAGAGGGTAAAGGGTGTAAACATAAACTGACCTACCATTTCCCCTTGCCCTATAATCCATAACCTTATCTTTCATCTGTTATCCCTATTCAGACTGTATCTTCTAAAATCGTTCTCACGCCTTTTCCATGTCACCCTGGATTTGAAATCACGTTTCTACAAACCGCCTTCTTTCTTCACGCGTTCCAATGTTTGTCGTGAATATGGTATTGTGTTGGATTTATAGTAGATGAGATGTATAACAAGTGGCGGGTAACTTAAATATTGAGCTTGTCTTGTGAGATAATATTAGATAGAAAAAAAAAACTCGAACACAAGATCTCTCAAAAATTACGTTTATTTAATCAAACGCGTTTCAACGACAAAGTCGCCATCCTCAGTGATACATGAGGTACAACAACTAAACTACTGTATTATTAGTTATTGTAGATCATGTATCACTGAGGATGGCGAATTTGTCGTTGAAACGTGTTTGATTAATTAAACGTAATTTTTGGTAAGGTAACTTGATTTTGTTTGATGTGTCGGCTATTAAAACGTATTCAGTTGAGCTTTTTATATTTATGTTACAATAATTTATCGCAATATTGATTGAAAGAAAAGAACAATATGAAATTAATTCATGTTTCAATTATTTTAAGCCGAAATCAAGTAATACTTTTCAAAATGAGTAGACTTAACCTATCTTTGTGTTGATGGATCAACGGTTGTCTCCGTTTAGGCTATGAACACAAAATTTGTATGCCAACTTTAGTTTATTTTTGAGCCATTAAACTATTCCAAAAGGAAAATTAGAACGCGATAATTTGTTTCTTAAAACTTGAATTGATTCAATGAAATGATCAATGTCGTTATCTTTATTTACATCATTACATTAAGTTTGGAGGTATTTGTAAATCGGCAGTCTGTTTAAAATTTCAACATTCGTTACCGTAGCAACCCATTTTGAAAATTTAATATTAGCTCAATTAAAATAATCTTAACATAAAATAATTGTAGTTGAGTCTTGTTGTTTCTCTTTTATTTGACAAAACTAACGAAAAAACTTTCACAGTTAAACCTTTACAAGGAAAAATATTACGACGCGTTTCGGGACCGCAATCCCATTGTCAAGTACACTTACACAAACACAATGAAACACATAACACGTTTAAAAAACACACAAAAACACCACAGTTACAACACTTTTAAAAAACTTAATTGTGCTGGACAATTTCATCGTGTAGGTCGTAGTGTGGTCCATGGTACACTCTTGTGTTTGTGTAAGTGTACTTGACAATGGGATTGCGGTCCCGAAACGCGTCGTAACATTCGAACGACCAAAAAAGTCACAAGACGGAACATTAAAAGGTAATATTTAATGTTATTATTAACATATTATCCTATATAATATTATTCAAAGTGACTTGGAATCCAAGAACCATGCAACTAAAAAAAAAAAAAAAAAAAAAAAAAAAAAAAAAAAAAAATATTACACAAGAGGGGGTTTTGTTTTTGGAAAGATGAAAGAGAGGTGTCTAACCCAAGATTACGTGAAGAACTTTTAGATCCTATCTAAATCTACACCTTTCTTGAAGTAGTCTTGGGTTAAATTCCTCTCTTGAGTGGTCTATTTTGACCAACTATTGTTCACTTTCGACCTGACGCTATTAGAGTATTCGAGTATCCTTCAGTTTTCTTCATCCAAGGAGATGATGACCGAAAGGTTTATCCCTTTTAAACAACAAGAAAACAAAAATGTACAAAGTCGAGTTCATATGACAACGGTTAGATATCAATAATTCGCTCCGGTCTGTGTCATTTGATATACAGAGATAGAATTGTGACAAATTTTAAACGATTCTTTTTGTATGGCGTAATCTCAGCACTTTTCTCTTTCCCCTCCCATTTTGTAACGACCTGCACGGCTAATAATTTATTCCACAAAATGCTCTAGTCCAATAAAGATAAAAACCAGTAAAGTTTTATCTTCTCAGTAGACAAATTAAGATTAAACAAACGAGTATTTCAATCGACAACAATTAATGATAACAGTTGCTACATCCGTTTATCTTAATGCACTCATCAATGTCCAAAGGATTCATGATTCACAAGCGATGTTAGGTCTTTCACATTTACATGAAGGTGGACAACGATTTTAGATTTATTTTTTAGAATATTAGTATAGATTAATTTTTCGAACGTAGCGAACTATTATTGTGAATATCGTCTGTTTTGTATTTTGTTACACAGTTACTCAAATGTATGTACAAATCGTTTGTACACAGGTTTGTTTCTATTTGTTCCGATTCATTAATATCAGATCACTATTTTGGACTATAATTGGACTACAACGACAGACATCATTCCAAAACCCTCTTTTTGTACTCTAGGGACTTCAAGATGGACAAAAACATGTCGGCAAAAAATTTCTGATTATTTCTTCAAGCTTACTTTTGTCTTTCAGAAATCGTAAAAGTATTTAAATCTTAATCCAAAATAAATTTAGATCTTGTAATGTATTCCTGTTTATTGGGAGAGGGTTGCAATGTTTCCCCAGAGCAAACAACGTCAAGTGATCCTTGAAGAAGAACAAATTGACCAGATCTACCAGATTCCCTTGTTTGTTTTGCTTCTGACCACACGCAAACATTATGTGTAACCAAGTACCTTGTCCTTTTGTATGTTGTGATGTCATGGAGTGTGTAAATCAAAAACTTTAAATGGAAAACCTTACCTACTCTTTTCATTGGATTTAAAATACCAGATCTACCAGATTCCCTTGTTTGTTTTGCTTCTGACCACACGCAAACATTATGTGTAACCAAGTACCTTGTCTTTTGTATCTTGTGATGTCATGGAGTGTGTAAATCAAAAACTTTAAATGGAAAACCTTACCCACTCTTTTCATTGGATTTAAAATACCAGATCTACCAGATTCCCTTATTTGTTTTGCTTCTGACCACACGCAAACATTATGTGTAACCAAGTACCTTGTCTTTTGTATGTTGTGATGTCATGGAGTGTGTAAATCAAAATGGCCACCATTAGGATATCAAAAACTTTAAATGGAAAACCTTACATACTCTTTTCATTGGATTTAAAATATGTTATCCAAATTTTGATAAATAGCTGTCATTTTCCAATATGGCTGCCAACAAGAACAACTGTTTTTGGATAGAACATGTATTTTTATAATAATTTTTATTCTTGGTTATTTATTTATTTTTTATAAACCAAACCGAATCTAGACCTTATAAAAGATTAGACAATTAGTGGGTCTTATAATTTTAATTTTGGGTAAAACTATAATTTTTTACAGATTATAAGGCAGGCTATTTTTGGAATGTATAAATTCTATTTAAATGTATACAGAGTGTCCAAAAAGTATCAGAACGGCATTAAATTTTTTGAACTATTGCCCATTAAGCAATAAAACGCAGCACATCAAATAGTATACTATAAATCTAGTCTTTGAAACAACTATACATTTTTCATCACCTTATGGCGACAGCCCGCTGGGAGTCAAAAGGAAATCTTAAATAAGAGCACTTGTCTAGTTTTACATCATATTAAAGGTCTCTGTTAGGATATACCATGCCGCAAATCCGACCTCAAAAGGTTCACTTTATACAAAATGGCGGCGGTTTTAAAGTTACATTGTTAGGCTTTTTGAAAATAGCTTAAATATCTCTTTTGGTATGAATTATAAGTAAAAAGCTCAATAATCCACACTGGATGTAAGAAACAATTTTTCTGGATAGTGGGTGACTTTCCAGTGGGAATGGTCTACGAAGGCAGTGAAAATTTTTAATGTTAGCCTAGACCAACTAGCACGTCAAATTAAAATTTTGTCCCTTCTCTTCGTAGGCCGTTCCCACTGGATGGATGACAAAAGTAACTCACTATCCAGAAAAATAGTTCCTTACATCCAGTGTGGTTTGTCGGGGTTTTACTTATGTAACTCATGATAAGGGGGGGAAAAAATTAACGATTTTCAAGAACCCAAACATTGTAATTTTAAACCGCTGTCATTTTGTATAGGATGAACCTTTTCAGTCCGGATTTGCTGATTGTATTTATTCTCCTAATAGAGACCTTTAATATGATGTAAAACTAGACCTATGCTCTCATTTAAAATTTCTTTCCGGCTCCCTGCGAGTCGTCCCCATAAAGGCGGTGAATATGTATAGTTGCTTCAAAAAGTAGATTTTAAGTTATAGTATTGATGTGTTAAGTTTTATTGCTTAATCTGCAATGGTTTAAAAAATATAACGCCCGCTGGTATTGTTTGGACACCCTGTATATATTTCACTTAGCCTATAGGTCTACTTTATAACAGTTGTATTTATGTATTGTTAAAAAGTAACGGCAATATCTAGGAGATAAAGAATGGTTAATCTTGGAAGAGGTAACGGCTTTTTTCAATACAATATGGAAGATCTGAATTATTGGTTTTCAAAGTTACCATCATCAGTACAAATTAATACAGACTTATGCAAGAACAGGAGGTAGATGTAAAGAGAAATAATTTAATAAAATAAACTTCTTCACATTCATGTAGCCTGTCTGCCTTATTTTCCTTACGTAATTATAATTATAATTTTTAAATTTTTTATAGGCCCTAGATTTTAAACTGTTGAGTTTATAAAAATACCCAAGAAGAAAAGTCTTATAACGACATGTTCTATTGAAAAACACAATGTTTGTTATTTAAAAAACTAAGCAGGCCGACATTGGAAAATGGTCGCGAATTTCAAAATTTGTATAACATTTTTTTCAAATCGCATAAAACGTTGGGAATATTTTACATTTAAAGGTTGTTCTTATCCCTTATAGTCTTAGAGATCCTAAGGTGGCCATCTTGAGTTTATCTCTCTGTATAATGACCAAGTTTAAATTCAAATGGATATGATACTATTGGTGATGTGTATTAATATAATTTTGAACCGAATTAAAGACATGGTCAGATTAACCCATCCCTTGAGTGATTTAGTTCTTTGCTATAAAGTCAGAATTTTGAATGTATTCGCACAAACAATAAAAAACTTTTACCCTTGGATATGCTACTGTCGGTGCTTTGAATGACATTATATTTTGAAGCGAATTGAGATTTGGTTACATTGATCCTTTTCTTGAGTTCGCTATAAAGTCAGAATTTTGAATTTATATCCTCAAAAAATCAAACAGGTTCGAAATTCTATTTTTCTTTTCCTCCATATGAAATGCATATCCATGAAAAACGACTTTTTTTAAAAATGTTATAGGAAGGACCCTTTTCCTATATGTATGTTTTGCTCACATTTATGTAGTGTATAAAAAGTTTTTAATGGGGCAAAAAATGTTTTTTGTAATGATGTTTGAGTACTAAGTATTGTGCCCAGCAGACTATTAACCAATTTTGAACACATTTTGTATGTGAGTATATTTTCACCAAATATCAAGACCTTTCCACCTCATTTTTTTGAGTAACTAAAAACTTGAGAGTACCTGCCAATACCACAAAAAAAATCTATTATTTTTATGAAAGTTTTTTCAAATGTATGCTATATTCGGAATCTCCCAGAAATTTTGTTTTCGTAAAACAAAATAAAAATATCCATCGAACTTTTTTTTAAAGATATTTTTTTTACAGAACAGCTATGTATCGATTTATCGATAACAACCTTTGAATTTTGGTGGAATGTGAAGATTAATTTAAAACTCGATTTCAATAAAATGCTATTTACGCGTAAAATTAGTTTATAAAGTGATTTGATTTTGTGTTTCAGTGTGCGAGAAATGTTATTTGTTATTCCTATGAACAAATAATTGGCAATAACTCTCGTGCATTAGGTATTGCAGTCCGAAAATATAAAACATGTTATACTGATTTTATGGGAGTAAAAGTGACATCCATTTTGAGCCTAATGGTCGAGTTCTAATTTACTGACACTGCGAACAAAGGTTAGGAACAAATACTGTCGACGGTATGCAGTAGAGTTCAGAAAGTTATGCTAATAGCGAAGAGTTAATACAATGTGGTGAAGTCATCCTGGCATGATGTGATTGCTTCCATTAAAAACATAAATATTTATTTGCATCAATTATTTCTTACCTTTGAGACTTTTGACACTCGCATGTGAAACTCCTCGGAGCTTCGAGTCCAATTGGTCGATTAAGTTGGTATTTTTGATTCTTTTGTAAAATATAGTTTCTGATCCATTTCTTAAAAATTTTGCCGCTGCATACTTTGAAGAGATGACAAGAATGCGAGAATAAGGAATGTGTGATCTACTGGTGGTAGTTGAACCCAGCGGCCAATCTACTATCGGACCTAAATACATTGTCTCGATTGAGTCAACCGAAGGGAAAATGCTGGCAAAGTGGGTCGTACGTGGAGACAGGACGTCTCGCTGTTATTTAAGATATTTTCCAAACGTTCCCTATCTTAGTATAGTGCACAGTTTAAATTAGATTTAAACCGTAACTCGTTGTATCAGACGATGGAATTTACGCCTTGAATGGCGGGTGTGGGTAATTATTTTATATTTCAAAAATTATTTTAAAGTTTACCAAAACACATATTTCATTCACTCATTCAAAATTTAGAGGGTAGTGTTAAAGTTAATTTTGTGTGAAAGTTACGATATTATATTTCATATTTCATCAAGGCAGTTTTACATCAGCAACAGCTCGGTCAATTAATATGATTTTTAGTTAATATAAAATAGATATAAATAATATGAACCTATGTATTTTTTTTCAATTTAATAAACACGTGTTGATAATGTTGTTTATCAGCAATAATTTGTATTATTAACATTGATAACAAGTGGTATTCTAATGCACTTCAAATTGAACTTTTTGAAATGTAGCTGATTTATTAAAAGGACAAAAGCTTAAAGGTTAGTTTTAATTTTTACGTTATCATATAAGCATACTGTAGTTTAGAGACGAAAACCTCTCGGTCATCCATCACAATATAATAAAAGGAAAAAGGAGAACATAACGTAAGGCTCTGAAAAGAACGAGAGTTGGTCAAGTGAGGAGTTTATAGGAAATGTACTAGAGAGTAATCTAACTCAAGACATGAAAAGAGTTGTAGCTCCAGCTAAACACTCTCGGGATTAACAAATCCGTACTCACTATAAATGAGGGGATATTGGGGAGAGGGTATTCTAAATCCCCATGAATTACATGGAGAAAAACTCGGTAATAATGAACATTAAATTTAATTGGGGGTATTCTAAATCCCCATGAATTACATAGAGAAAAACTCGGTAATAATGAACATTAAATTTAAATGGGGTTGGGTATTCTAATTCCCCAATAATTACATGGAGAAAAACTCTGTAATAATGAAAATTAAATTAAATTTTGTAAGCGGTATACGCTATTTTTGAAGATTTTCACAACTTCCTCTGCAGGACATTCCCCAGTAGCGAAATGTGACAGTTAAATGTATCAGTGTTGTGAACCATAGTAAGGTCACATAATAATTAAGTAAATTTAAAGGTTCTGTGGATAAATTAATAACAAAGTTATAAGGAGCATAAAATTTAAGATAAAAAAGTCGTATCTTAAGTTTGTAAAATACTTTTCTACACCAAAACATTCTCTCGCGAACATAAGTACTTTTATCCATAAATTAGCCCCTAGGTTTCTAATTAGCCTCTAAGATTTATAACCTAATTTTTAATGCCTAAATGCTGAGCGCTTCGGTTATGACCAGAAGAGCATACGCTTTTCAATTTTGTTTTACTAGAAAACTTTTTTTTGTTGCATGAAGGGTCTAATTTTGATTTGACCCATTTTGTACAAAATACATAGTTATTAATTATTTCATGGAACCTTTAATACTTGAAGAGTTATTTTAAAAATACCCGATTTTTGAACTTTGACATCATTAAATATGTATTAAAAAAAATGTATTCTTCATATCAATACTTACACTTTCCAGGAATAGGAACGATTTAGTATGAACTAAAAATCAATAACAAAAAATTTATTCGAAAGGTGCATCTATTTGAGACATATACCTGTATATTTCATACAAATAACTCAATTCATTTTTACTTTTTGTCAGATCATTCACGTACTGAAAATTTTTTATGGTCATTAGAAATGTGTTGTTTTTTTTTTTTTTTAATTTTTGCATATGAGTGCTTGACAAAGTTTTTACCGTTGACTACATATTTTCTTGACACATATTTCTAACAAACATTCGTATTGGACTTTGTTGAATCGCGTTTTAATTTCGCGGAAACTTGTGTTAGATAAGTTCGGGAGCAAAGTTCCACAGCTGACATTTGGCCCTACATAATATACTGGTGGCTATCTAAGAAGACAAACAAATATTTCTAACTTCTTTAGTTAAATGTTTATTTTGTCTTGTTTGTTACGAGAATGTTTGTGCATATAATGCGCCACTGTTTTTCTAACACATAACTTTTCGATCAGGACTACTAGGCTCTTGTTAGGTCTAATAGTTTTACGTTTACAATATTTGGTTTTAAACGTAAATCGATTTGTTTACAGTAGTCTATAGACTTTTAATGGAGCTTCCGGAAATATACTCTTTAAGAATGAAAGCAATACAAATATACTTTCTTATACGTAAGATCAAATACCAGCCAAGTTCAAAATTTAGTGGTGATACTGTCATAAAACTGAATTAACACAATTGACCGATTTTCATAAAATGTTGTCACAGATAGGCTTTAATGCGCAATTGAAACGAATTTATTTATTCCAAATTCGTCAAGATTGTTCATCTATTACCAAAATTTAATCGAAACAGCTTCAGTCGATTTTGAGATGTTGAGATTGTATGTGCTCATGGTACATTTCATCTTTTTAACTGATAATTTCTGAATGGACATTATAAATAAATATTGAGCTTGACTTGAGAGATAATATTAGATAAAATAAAACTTGAACACAAGATCTTACAAAAATTACGTTTACTTAATCAAACGCGTTTCAACGATATCCTCAATGATACATGAGCCACAATAACTAAACTATAACAGTTATTTATAACTTGAGTTATAGTTTAGTTATTTTTGTTTGCACCTTAAAGGTTATATTCGTTAGAACCGATTTATAAAATTAGGATTTATTAGCTTTGTTCTTTGGACAGCTGATTTGTTATATTAAAAAAAAAAAAATGCTTCCATATTTAACGAAAAATTTACTCATATCAAGTTTGATTAATATCGGTCCATTCGTTTGAATGAACGGACATAATTTCCAAATCCACTTTATAAAAAATCCGAACATTTCATAAAATTTTAATATCGATTTTGTAAATCATCGAACAACTTTGTACCATGTCCAGTCAAGCCCCACTGACGTTACAAGCCAAGTGGATCTTGATCTGTTCCAAGAGCTTCCAACGTCTTGGGCGACCCTTCTTCATCACTCTTAGGTGTTCTACGTCCTCTAGTCATCTCTCCCGGGTATGCTGCTTCCTGGTCGTCTACATAAATCTTGTTAACAGTATTTTCATAAAATGAAGGTGGGTGAGGGTTGGTGTCGTAAAATGAACAATGACAATGTATAAATTTTGATTTGGTTTCAACTGTTTAATCACTCAATATGTTTGGACGAAATATTTTAAAATCTACAATCATATTCTACGAAAATCAAATCAAATGTCCATTAAAAAATGTCACAATATTTTTACAGAAGGGGGTGTACCCGCTTTAAAATGTTATACGCATCATCTAAAAAAATCTTTTGTGACGAAAGATGATTCAATTAGTATTACTAAAGCAAAGATTTTATTGCTTTCATATTCTGAAGTGGATTTAGATAGTTTTATAAATAGATGATGTAGTTAGAGTGGGCAGATAATTCAGTTTAGCAGAATAGGCTCAAGTGATAGTTTATAGGAAGCAACTTGATTTGGGCATTGGAAGGTAGTATGTAGATATAGATCGTGCTAAAAGATAAGAGTAAGTTGACATTATTTTAGAAACGATGGACAACAAAATATCAATGCTATGTGGATAAATGAAGAGTAAATTTATCTTTTTAAAATTTATTTTTAAAGTATTTTGATGCTCCATGTTTAAAGATATGCTAATTTGATTTGGGTGGAAACATAAGCTTCTTATTTTACCTTCAGTTCCAAATCTGTTTTTCCAACCCACTTTCATCTCCGTGAAGTCTTCAGTTTACCAATCTTTCTTTCCTTATGGATTCTAAGATAATATCTTTTAATATTTGTCAATCCATATCAAAGCTCTCCTTTTAAAAATAATCGCAATTTCTTCCAGGTAACTTCTTTTCCAGTGTTCTGTGTTGGCGATATCAATTGACCTGTAGATCATGTGTTCTTCTGAAGAATTTGACAAAAATGTAAAGTTTGTCTGCCTCATCCTCCATGTTTCCTGCTACATGAACCATGCTGCAACTCCAATGTTCTGTGTTAGTGATATCAATTGACCTGTAGATCATGTGTTCTTCTGAAGAATTTGTGACAAAAATGTAAAGTTTGTCTACCTCATCCTACATGTTTCCTGCTACATGAACCATGCTGCAACTCCAGTGTTCTGTGTTAGTGATATCAATTGACCTGTAGATCATGTGTTCTTCTGAAGAATTTGTAACAAAAATGTAAAGTTTGTCTGCCTCATCCTCCATTTCTCATGCTACAATTCCAATGTTCTGTGTTGGCGATATCAATTGACCTGTAGATCATGTGTTCTTCTGAAGAATTTGTGACAAAAATGTAAAGTTTGTCTGCCTCATCCTCCATGTTTCCTGCTACATGAACCATGCTGCAACTCCAGTGTTCTGTGTTAGTGATATCAATTGACCTGTAGATCATGTGTTCTTCTGAAGAATTTGTAACAAAAATGTAAAGTTTGTCTGCCTCATCCTCCATTTCTCATGCTACAATTCCAATGTTCTGTGTTGGCGATATCAATTGACCTGTAGATCATGTGTTCTTCTGAAGAATTTGTGACAAAAATGTAAAGTTTGTCTGTCTCATCCTCCATGTTTCCTGGTACATGAACCATAAACCATGCTACAGTTCTTCTAACAACAGTAATTAAACACGAATGTGTGTGTGAACTTCTCCTACCACTAATATTTATCCCCATAACTTCTATCTTCATTGATGAAGTCATATTTTCTTTGAATCGTGAACCAAACAGTTTTTTTTTAAATCAGGAAAAAAGTCACTAAAATCCAGTTGTTTTGGTGACTTTAAACTACCACAAGTATAAAACAGAGCAATGTAGCACTCCATACATATAAAATGGTTTGCAAGCATTTGAGATATTACTTTTGGCAACCTTACTTGTAATATATGTAACGGAATCATTACAACGATTGCCTGTTTTAGCTACTTCAGATTAAAGTGTTTTTCCCTGTTCCCAAAATATGTCTTCTATTAAAATAGTCTGGATGTTTAAGAACGAATTCCCACCTATTGGATCAGTTTATCTTTACATTTTTATAAGAAAATGGTAATTGATTTCATGGTTGTCTTCCGACTTATTGTAATTAATTATACTCTTTTTATTCGTATGGACGTCAAATATAAGTCTTATCTTGTTGTGGAGCGAAAGCAGTTTCACCATTGATCTTTTCAAGGTGAGCGTACTTTGAAAGTAATATACAAAAATGCATCACAACCTACACAACACAAAACGCACAATACTTACACGGACGGATAATGATATTGAAACAGGAAGATACGTTGGACTGAGCGAGTAGTGTGTTATTAAAAATAAGAGTGGACATTCCACATCCGAGTGACTTGGTGGACTGTAGTCTGCAGATAGATCACATTATTAATTGGAATGTTTCTTTAGTTTGGTGGTTGTGTCACATATACAATTGGTATATTGGAAAGTGGTAGGGATTCCAAACGTCTTGAAGGATCAGCTTCGTCCTGAGATTGCAAAACCAAAAGTTAAAGGAAAGATCCATTTATAGGTCAAAATTTGAATTATTTTCTCCTCACTGACAAGAATCCTTAAATATTTCTTTTCACATTTTTAGAATTATATAAACTGGTTCTACATTACTCTAGCGATGACAAAGTTTATAAGTTATGCATAATACATTAAGTACGACATAACAATTGTACCTAATTTGAACTTATAAATGAATTACAAATTACATCATAAAATCGATTTCAATTACTTTTATTGTTTCAAATACAAGTAGGTCTAATCGACCGTGGCGATTGGTAGTACTTCTGAATTCGAATCTATTTAATAGGTTAATAATTTATGTAAATGAAGCGTGAATGAAAAGAAGACACATTCATGTAGGTTCTGATAAAATGACAATCTGATGGTGAAGCAAAAACTAATGTTTGGTGCCGTATCCTTCAAAGCAGAAGTTACCAAAAGTAATTATGTTCAATAAGTTTAACAATTTTACTAGTTTATTGTCTGAAGATGGGTATAGTCTGCACCTGGGGGAAAAAGAAACCTATGTGGTTTTATTTTTATATCAGAAATAATGTAAATATAAAAATATAACGTTGGAACAAAACGTTAAGAGTGTTTACACAAAGCCCCTTCAAATTTGGTTTAATATCTTCAAATCGATTTCTATACTACGGTAATTCAAAATATAGAACCAAACTTCAATCATTTTAATACTTTAATGGAAATGTTGAAAAACTCCATTTTTAGAACTTACAGAATTAACAATTTGTGAGAAAAATATTTATATTTTTGAAAAGTTTAGTGATGGAGGAATAAATTACTGTTTTTTTATTTTTTTTATTTTACACCTTTTTGATTTCCCGCATCCCCTTTTTGGATATTTAAAACTGCTATGTCAAGGAAAAAAATGACAACTATCAACTTCTTATTTTTGATCAAATTAACCAAAAAACGAACTTTAGCTGGGGATTTTTTTTTCTTTTCATTTTAGCATTATAATTCGCCAAGTGAACATTCGATCGTGAATTATCTTATTTTTTTCCCTTTGTTTCTTCTAGACTAGACGGTATTCTCTCAGTTATATTTTCATTTCACTCACTCCAAAGTTATTTTCTTCGACGTGTCAAAGGCGTGAATGTAAAAATAAAACTCCAAAAAATATTTGGATACTTACATGGTAGCTAATTGAGTGCTTGTACAAAATTAGCCACAACTATTATTTCCACAGTTTGATTTGATATAGCCTACATTTTATTGCATGTTCCTACTAATTAATCTGTTAAAGTTGATGAAAAAAAATATTTAATAATGTGAACATGTTGGAATTTAGATTAAAAAATTAAAACGCTGTTCTTTCTATTGCATGTATAGTTGTATTATCGAAGGAGGTGATCGCATATTTAATGTTAATTATAAGCTGTTAATAATTAATTATATTAGTATTTAAAATTAAATGCATAATATTTCATAGTATGTGAGTGCACTTAGAAATCATTTTATTGGAGTAGAAATGTGAATAAATAAACTTTGTAACTTTCACACATACGCATCGAGTTTTCCCCCGTCATTTGTTATTTGAAATAAAAAGGTCGCTCAACTCAAATTATTAGTGAAAATATGCACCGGTATAAAAATTAAACTTTTTATATATATAAATCGTATTTGATTAAAATTGATTTTTTAATAACGGCCGGTCGAGTTGGTTTTAGTTTTAAATGATTTCTAAAGTGTAGTATTCGCTCACTGGTTTGGGTTTATAAATCTTCACGTCACCAAAATTTCAACGAAATTGAGAGAGCCGATTGTGACAAATTGTGTCATCGATATAATTTATTCTGACATTTGTGTATATATAAAGTAATACACAACTTTTCAAGAATGTGAATCAACTCTCGTCATCAATCGATAATCTTGACAAACAGTTAACCGGTCAAGATAGTCTTTTGTAACAGATCTATGCCAGATTTATTATTATTACTATTACAAAATCGGAATGAATTAAATTTTGTTTGGTTTACTATTTCAGCTAAATTTTATCAAAATCATTAGAAAAATTGCAAGAGATTTCTTGATTGTATAAGACATCGATGTTTTGCCTCCAATACTTTCATTATACAATCTATACGTGAGGAAAAAACAATTGGAGTGTAACTTACCTACAACTTAAAGATATTTATCAAATTTATAGGAACAAATTTAATAAAGTAAATAATTTTACAGATAAAATGATCTGGTTATCTAATATCAAAAATAAGTATTTTAGTACGTATTACCGATGTTGATACTCGGGTGAAATGGATACTCGCATTCCTTGGTTTCAAATGATTTCAATACTCGTATTATTATTTCGAAATCGAGTATCTGCGCAGAATGATTTTGCGCATCGGATTCGAACTCTGCTTTACCAATCAGATCGTTTTAGATAAAAATACACTTTTGCTTTCTATCTGTTAGACTGATCCACCAAGTATTTATTTTTTTAAACAATATGTGATTGACACTTGTAATACGTAATTAAATGTTATACTGCCTCGACACAAATTCAGTAATTTAACGTTAGTACAATTATTATTACCAACATTAATAATATAGTTGTTATTTAAAATAAGTCAATTTACTATATTTTTTATAAAGATGGTAACCTATTAATATTTATTTAAATATAAATAATAATTTAATTTACTTTTTATTAATGTGGAAATAAATGAATATTATATTTTAAATTGAACTTGTTACCCAATCTAAATCATTTTAACTCAAAATCGTAATGTTTAATTAATGTGTAGTGAAAAATCAACTTAGAAACTAATATAACCAAAGTAGAAACACCGAGCATTTTGTTTGGAATTGACACAACACTAAAGAATATCGTTGTCCGAGAATGTTATTTCGAATTCATACTCGCACATTACCTCCTCCTTGTTTCTAGTTACTAGGATTTCGTCCGAATATTTTAATACGAAACCGAGGATTTTGATACTCGGACTCACCGAGTATTTTAATTCGAACTCACACAACAACATTTTCTTCATAAAAGTGTGTTATCACAGGGCACATGGAGGTTACTCTGCTTCACATTAGTAGCCATAATAAAACGTGAGGAAAGTTACCGGTTTACTTCCCTTTATTGCGTAGGCTGAGTAGATTATTTACAGTTTCATGTGTTTGTAAATACAAAGTGATAATTTCATTGATATCTCGTAAACTATTGACCACATTGAATAACTTTAAATGAATGGGGAGAACCTTCTTTTCTTTTTTTATGGGGTTAAAAATTTGTTATTCCCAATTCCTTATGGAAACCCAGCAAATTTGACCCTTAAGATAACCTCTGTAAGCAGCATTGAATCAGATTAAAACCTATGATTTATGCTTATAATTACAGTAGATTTGAGCTGCTTTTTAGTCCTGCGTTGCTATGTCTTAGACTATGTGTAATTAAATTTTTAACTTGATGCAACCAAATTGTACAAACTTACAAAAATGCACTAAAATTTCAAATTTCACAAGTTCAAGCGCCTCTAACTTAACTAGTTATTTTATTTTAAAAAAATTCCCAAGAATAAAAGTTTTAAAATTTTGTTTTAAATCTAAAAACATCATAATGAATAAAGAACGGTTCCATAATGAGTTGTAAAGTTATCTGCCATATTAGCGACGACTTTTCAAAATTTGGATAACGTATTTTAAAATTCCATGTAAGGAAGGTCATCCATTAGTTGTTCAAAGGACCTATTAATGGTTTACGAGATACGAATAAAATATGTTTTTAGATTTGCTAAAAGTTACGTAAACAAAACCTGGAAGAAGTGTTGATTTACATACTTCTCTAAAATAATTATATATAATAAGTTACAGATTGCTCTAAAAACTTGCCAATTAAGACATTTTAAATTACCACAATATAAATCAGTGTGTCTGTATAAATATCGTTCTCGGATTTTAATATACTTGTCTCAATAATTAAGATAATTCCGATTTAAAGACTTTATCTTTCGTCCTTATTTATATATTAAAAATTGAGAATGGTTCCTTCTGCCCTTGTTGGTTTAACCGTACTTAACTCATCTGACCCATCGAAAATTTCAATTTCGCCTTTATTAAACAAATGATTTTAAAATAACATAAGTGTTAAACTTAAACAAGAATGATGAGGACGGGAAGCGAGAAGGTGACAATTTGTGTGGGCGATGGTCTTCGGTCAGGTGCTGGTTAACCAAAGACAGGTAGTTCGGAGGCTAAGCAACGTTGCCAACTCGAACACTCCCGCTGTGATGGCTAGACACCCGACTAAATTGGCCGGCATTTTAATTTCACGGCATTCTTTTGTCGTAACGTCAAATTTAGTTGCTTCTATAATCATGTTTTGGCTTGGCTAGTTAGAAACGTTTTAAAATTCCTTTGTGGACATACAACGGGTGAGGGCGTAGGTAGGAAATGAGATAGATTTTTGGGGTATTGGTTTGTTATTTTGTGTTATTTACCTATTGTATGTTTTAATAATAGATCATTATAAGTTTTATAAAAAGATATTTATTTTTGGTGGTTTTGTTATTTAAACAAATGATTGAAGAAATTATTTTATTAATATTTACATGTAATTATTTTAAAGTTTTAAATTCCGTTATTATAAAGATGTAAACCGTCACTCTATAATCCAATAATGATAAGAGAAAACTGGTTTCATAAATTTCTGTTGTTTGTAGTTACAGTAATTACAAAGAAATGAAAGCAACAGTTTTTTCGCGTTTAAACCACGCAGAAAAAAATTATTTGTTTATTGTTTCATCGATAATCCGATAATCCTTTGACCTAGAAAACAAAATTGACATACTATTTTGTTTCTTGTATTTTTGTGTAAAGTTTATATTCAATATTATACATTTTAAGAATGTTCAAAATGAAATATTTGCTTTTAGAAGTTCAAAATAAAATATTGGCTTTTGGAATGCCGATAATAGGGTTACAATGAAATGTGTAAACCCAAATCTGGAATCAATAAAATAAAAACGTTTAGGGCATGTTTACTTTATTTGATGCTTTCTATATATTTGAATCTCACGGGTTGTTATGGTAACGAATATTGGAATTAAGTTGATTCATAAGTTCCTATAGGCTTTAGAAATGTGTGTTTACCGATAATACATTAACCAACAATTTTTTTGGGGTCAATCGGCACTATTTTTTTGTTTTAGTGAAATTTGAACAAAATTTTTTGGCCAATTTTGAGAATTAGCTTTTTTTATAAGTGCTCCATGGTCAATTCCCCCCCTCTTTTTTCTTTTTTTTACAGTAATTTCGAATCAGTATTTTTAGGGGAGATGGTGACAGTACATTATTTTGTTTGTTTCCTCAGAGGTTAGAATTTAGAAAAAATATAACGAAATAGTTAGTCCAACTTTAAGAAATTAAGTTTTTTTATATCTTTTTGAAAAATTGTGGTTTTTCATGACACCTTTTTTGAGATATTACTTTTTTTATAATAACACTTCCATGGTTTTTTCCCTTTTTTCTCTTTTTTTTTTACCGATAACTTTCGAACTAGTTATTTGGGTTGCAATACATTTTGTTTGGGTCCTTAAGGCTACATTTTAGAAAATAATTAATTAATTTTTTTATCGGAATTTTCAGTTTTTGTTTATGACAGTTATCTTCAAATTATTAGTTATAAGGAAAAAAACGAAAAAATATATAACGCCAAATTAATCCCACATACAAAATTTCATTAAAATCACCTCACTCTAAAGCAATGCTCAGGCGAGAAAGATGGAGCTAGACATCGTTCCGTGATGATCTCAAATCTCAAATCAAAAATTTTGAAAACATGACATTTTAAAGGCTGTGATTGTGTAGTAACACAATACGTCACTCCAGGTGTATTTGGTAGCGGCAAACGCCAACATATCTTAAAATGTTGTGTAAAGTCCTCTAATAACGACCGGACATAAAATTAAATAGCTGTCAATAAGTCTGCTTTCTCTGGTATTGCGATCTTATCGAGACGGAAATTCAGAAATATAATTGTATATGTTACTTCTTCACCTGTCTCAACTTGTATCAACAGCATGTCGGTAAGTGTGATAGAGATCAAATTAATTGCGAGTTGCGAGTTGTCCAATCAAAATTGTTTTTCTGATGGGCAAGGTAGCAGTGAACATTCGTGATTAATTTCGCGACTATCACCCTAAACTTTAAAAAATAAACGGTAAAAGGCACAGACTTTTTCTTAGCTGGATTCATATGGTCTTGTTTACATCTCTCTTTCTCTCTCTCTCTATCTCTCTCTCTCTCTCTCTCCCTCCCTCTCTCGGTATTAGGCTATTCAAAGGCTAAGGACCTTTATGTTATGTCCTTTCTTCCTTTTTTTATAAGGCGAAGATGATCGAGAGGTTTTTTGGCTTTAAAGAACAAGAAAAAAACATTACACAAACTTTCTCACAATCGAAATAGTAATCAAATAAAACTTTCGTCGCTAAAAATGTCTTTTCGGTAGCTGTGAACTATGGACACCCGTATTATATTTTGTAGATTATTAATAAAAAGTATTTATGTCTAAATGTTCTTCACTTGTGTCATAAACTTGTCTTATGTGTAAATATTAGAAGATGAAACCACGTTTAAATGACGGCGGTCAAGGTCCGTAGTTGGTTTTTGGAAATCATTTTTTGACGGTAATTTTCTATTAATTTCAATTTTGCACATTAGTTTGGATCGTTAATGTTTACATTACACCAAAATTTTAATTAAATAGGTAGAACCTATTTTTATAAATTATTTCTTTTACAAAACAGCTACTATGGGTTTTACTGACGACTCAGGAACCAGTATTTTAGGAGAGACGTATAACCAATACCTTTCGATTAGGTACTTACGAGACAGATTTTTTTTTTTTTTTTTTATTGATCAAAATCTTTTAGATCCAAAAATTGTAATATTGTGTTTTGTCTTATGACACGTACTCTCAGATTTTGACTTATCGAAAAATGTAAAAATAAAGACCTGAGATTTGTGCAAAATATGAACATTAACCGAATTTTATTAAAATTGTTCACCCACTATATAGCACTGCATGAACATACGACAGACAATTCGACATTTTATCCTAAACGTTTTTGGACTTAAAAACATGTTTCTACGAAAAACTCGACATCTTTTAACAGATTTCATTCCTTTCTCTATGATATGAGTGTTATTTTTATTAAAAGCGCCTCCTGTAGTCTTGTAGGACATCGAAAGGCCTCATCTCTGAATGTAAATATTTATTTCAAAAGCATTGGAACCGTTAAAGAGTATAAATGCAATTGTTTAGTAAGAGTTCCTGTAGTCTTGTAATACATCGAAAAGCCTCATCTCTGAATGTAAACATTAATTTGAAAAGCATTGGAACTGTTAAAGAGTATCAATGCAATTGTTTATTAAGAACAGTTCCTGTAGTCTTGTAGGACATCGAAAGGCCTCATCTCTGAATGTAAATATTAATTTGAAAAGCATTGGAACTGTTAAAAAGTATCAATGCAATTGTTTATTAAGAACAGTTCCTGTAATCTTGTAGGACATCGAAAGGCCTCATCTCTCAATGTAAATATTAATTTGAAAAGCATTGGAACTGTTAAAGTGTATAAATGCAATTGTTTATTAAGAACAGTTCCTGTAGTCTTGTAGGACATCGAAAGGCCTCATCTCTCAATGTAAATATTAATTTGAAAAGCATTGGAACTGTTAAAGTGTATAAATGCAATTGTTTATTAAGAACAGTTCCTGTAATCTTGTAGGACATCGAAAGGCCTCATCTCTCAATGTAAACATTAATTTGAAAAGCATTGAAACTGTTAAAGTGTATAAATGCAACTGTTTGTTAAGAACAGTTCCTGTAGTCTTGTAGGACATCGAAAGGCCTCATCTCTCAATGTAAATATTAATTTGAAAAGCATTGGAACTGTTAAAGTGTATAAATGCAATTGTTTATTAAGACAGTTCCTGTAGTCTTGTAGGACATCGAAAGGCCTCATCTCTGAATGTAAATATTAATTTGAAAAGCATTGGAACTGTTAAAGTGTATAAATGCAATTGTTTATTAAGAACTCAAACTTATTTGGTTTTTTTTTGTGATTACCAAACTTGTGTATTCTGTGTGAGTAAAACTAATTTATTCACACGAGATCAAAATCTACGATGGACTATACGGGATTGTTACACTACGTTAAAAATATTGCGGTAATTTTAAATAAATAAACAATCAAGCTACGGAATGAGTTAGTGGAAGTCAAAGAGGCTGCAACCTCTCGACTTTTGACGTCATGTGGATTCGAGGAAATGGACCTTTTGCCCTTTTATTGTTCATCTGGCCTGTCTTTGTCGTCTAGATTTTATCTTTCACCCATTGGGGAAAACAACTTCTAAAAATTTCACGATGATGAATCACAAAAGAAAGGCAATAAATAAACATTTAAAATATAAATCTTACACAAACTTTGTCACACACTTCTTCAAAACTAAATTAGTAATCAAACTTCAAATAAATGGGGAATCTGCATAAGATCTAAACAAAATTTCCGTTTGTAATCGGGATTCTTTTTGGTCCGAATAGATATTGTTTGAGGTCCTGTATATAACTAAAACAATTATCAACATTCCACCTGAATTATCCTTTTTATAGTGTTTTTTTTTCAAGCGTGCTTCCACTGCTATCTTTGCAACCGTTTAAGTATTTTGCATCTTTAATGGTTGATGAATTAGCAATTTGTCCCGCTTAATTCTGGAACTGCTACTATATTTTATTAGTGTTTTGTAGGCGTATTATTTAAATCCATAAAAAATATTTGGAAAAAGATAAATGTTATTGTATGTATAACTTAGGTAATAAAAAAAAATCCCTCTAATAAAGTGAAATACTTGTTTGAAACAATGCAATATTTATTTGTTTGTTTTGTTTGAAAAGTGTAGCAAATAAACGTAATGAAATTAATATACAGTATATAAATTTTGAGTACCCTAAAAGCCACAAATGTAACAAAATCTACTTATCTCATTACTTTGCTCTAAACTGTATCATTGTTGAAAATTTATAAATTCACAGTTAAATTAAACGTACATTTCTCTAAACAATGGTATATAATTAGTTGAATTTTGAATTAAATAAATATTATTTATGATTTTTTTTTTAAATAGGCTTTACTTTGTAGCTATTGTGTACTTTATTCATACAAATTTAATTTTTCTAATGAAACTTTTCTGAATTATATATATTTTTTACACACTTTTATTCACAATTATACTATAAAACTTTTAGTTATATTAAAAAAATTGCAAAATTTTTGTTATATGGTAATATAGGCTTTTTTGAGACATTTTAGGTTCGGTTATTGCACGATTTTTTTGATTCCTAACTCCAAACTTGTAGCAATTTAAATTATTTTTCATTACACAGATACATTTTGTGCACCTTTCTGAGAAAAAATGATATATAACAAGTTGTGTTTTCTATAATATTAATATTTTTTTGTAAATTTTTCAAAATAAGCCTTGAACCATAACCTTGAATATAGCCTTGAATAACCTTGAACTATCATTTCAAGGTTTTAAAAAAATAAAATATTGATTTTTCAACATTCATTCACAACTATATTATAAAATTTTAGGCAATCTCGAAAAAAAAATTTTTTTAAATATGTTACATAGCATTTTTTTATATAAGCATTTCTGTGACTTTTTGTTTTTCACAATATTACTATTTATGATTTTTTTTTATATTTATTAAAAATGATTAAAAATTGAATTAAATTGCACCGCCACTTCTCTAGGGTTCAGTAATTTTGAGATAAATCATTAATTGTGTCGGGCAGTTTTCCAATTTTTGGTCAGGAGTTGCAATACAATAACGCACAAACTACGCGAACTATTACAATAAACGTTCAGCTGATTTTACAGACATCCAAATAATACGAATGGTATATATCGGCTGGAATATTGTGTTTTATGCTTTCAATATGTGAAGATTTTGACGATATAACCAATAGTAGTAATATATTAAAATAAATAGACATCAGTGATTTAGTGACCGATGACATCACAGAAAACCATAGTCTAAAATGTTTTGCGATACTTTCTGTATATGAATACGAACGGACACTGTCACAGTATTCTTTAAACCACGAATTGTATCATTTTATATAGTGATTAATTCCATACTGCTCTTGTTTTGTAACCTTGAAACTATGACCTTGTAACACGTGACAAATTAACGGGTTCTGCGCGTGCACTTTAAACAATGCATCATTTTGGAAATATTTTGTGATTAATAGTGCATGACTATTGTACGTGTGCAACGGAGGGAAAACAGTCGGATTTGTAATGGACAATCCAAGTGGCAACATATTGACATTCTGATAAATCTCTTTATTAATCTTTTTGTGCCGTGAACATGCTCTTTAAATTTCATCTTATTGTGGGGTCTCTACAAAAATTCTAGCGACAAAAAAGATACTCCAATTAATCATTTTTTTGGATAGGGAGTCCGTATCAAAAATAGTCGGTAGTTGTGATATCCAGCGATGAGGTGGAAGGGGTAGTGGTTAGGTTAGGTTAGTTACACTGATAATGTGCAGTGTAACTTCTGTTTGCAAAGAGGTAAGGGCGTTGGAATTGGTCTTGATTTCTTAAGAATAACAGGGTTTACTATAATATTTAATAATAGTATTCGATAAAATGTGTAGCCGTAAGTGTGTCTAGTTGGAGCAAATTGGAAAAAGGAAAGATGATCAGAAATATAAAAAAAGTACGCCGTTAGAAAGAAAAGTCAAAAGGTATCATGCATTCTGCCGACAATGTAGATTGTATAGACAGTTTGATAGACGAGTGCTTTTGATATTTTTAATTCTGTATCCAATGAAACCAACAATAATTTTCTATTTGACAAAAAATAAGCTATGTAACTACTAATAGACGAAATTGCATTCAAATGGAATATGTATAAAATAGTTAAAAAACAAATCAAAATGTGAAAAGGAAAGTGGATACCGTCTTTGTATTTAAATAATGTCTATACTTTAGAGCCCACTTGTTTCCCTCGCCTAAATTAAATCACTAAAATTTGATGGAAATCGGTAGAGCGGATTTTGAGGAATTAAGCCTACGTCTTTTAACACCCCCATTGACTATTTTATGTTTTTACCGATAACTCACAATCCGCCATATGTGGAGATGGAATTTGTTTGGGTCTTTAGAAGCTACACTGAGAAAAATTGTATCAGATCGTTAGAGCCGATTTTGAGAAATCGTAATTTTAGTTGTTTTTCTTACGGCAGCTGACCTCAGATTTTAAGTTACCAAAAAAATAATTAAAAAACTTCCAAAATACCGAATTCGACTAAATTTGATATTGTTTGAGCTGTCGAGACTGATATATCTGCATACAATAGATATAGATATTTTGACTAATTTGTATATGTGAGAAAATGAAAACATTGTGCAAATTTTATGGATCTGTAATAATGACTTGTACATTTAAGAAGTGTAATAATACCAACGGTTTGTCTGATGTTAAACGGATGTACAAAAACAAAGAGATCCGTCCTTCCTTTCGAGCTAATCAGCTGTTTAAAAGATTTTAGGTTATATATTTTCCTGAATTTCTCTTATCCTTGGAAATTGTAAAAGGAAACATAATCGGCAAAGGAAAGAACTGACAAGAACTCCTGAGTGGGCTAGTCTAACCAATTCCGAAGAAGGGTCTAGTTAGACTGATAAGCCAGCCACCTTCAAGGGCTAAAGGCGTCATGGTTTTGTTTCTTTTGTCCTCTCTGTCTGTAGTCCATTCAATTAACAGTTATAATTGAATGTGAAGTTTTTGAGAAAATTTAGGAGCGAGATAGAGTTGAAAACCTTCTCACATATCGCAAAGAGAAAGTTACGTGATAGATCAAAAATCTATGTTGAGTTTATCGTTTAGAGATGCCCTGAGTCCAGAAAAGTGATTTTTGGAACGATCTACACTCCAACGCGTCGACAGATTTTAATTAAATTTATTATAGGGATATACTTTTGCTATACCTCGGTAGAATTTTTGATAACTCAAAATGTGAGGGTAGTTATAAAAAAATACCACAAAATTACAATTTTATTAAAATCGGGTATAACTGATTAGAAAATTAGTTATTGTTTTAAGACTGATAATTTAATAATTTCGTAAAAAGTAGAAAAAATAAAATCGTATTATATTGTGAAAATTTTATTTAAAAAAATATTTGAATTTGAAAAATTGGACTTGCACTTTCTGAAGCCATCTTTTGAATAAAAATATTTTTGTAAGAAAGTATTTTATTTGAAAATAATAAATAGAACACGTTTAATGATCAAGCGTATTTCAATCTGCTAAAGCCATCCTCAGTGACACTTTAGTCTACAATAAATAGGCTGTTATAACTAATCTGTCACTGAGGATAACGACATTGTCGTTGAAATTCCTTTGATTTTAAACGTTATTTTATGAGAATTTTTCGTGCGATTGAATTGAATTTTTGATTCTCTTCGGGTTTAATTGGGTTTTAGACAAAAAAGAGATGTGTTTACACCTGCCCTCAGGGGCTCACTGTAATGATTATGGGGTGGCAATCCAGAAGACCAAGCGGGATCTACACCTTCTCTCAGGGGTTCATAATAATGAGTTTAAGCGTAGTATTCCCGAGGGAACTCAGCTGGTGTAGACGTTTCTTCATTTAGTCTTGGGTTAGATCCCTCTCTTTCATCTTTCATATTACGTCTGTCGTGGTCAACTCTTGTTTTGTGCCGTCCCTGACGCTGTTTGAGTATTCGAGGGTCATGAATCTATGCTTTTATTCTTTTCTTTTTTTATAATGCGAAGATGACAGAGGTTTTTCGCTTTTAAACAAAAAGGAGTAAACAGACAAAACTGGTTTAAGTTGACTAATAGATATAAAAAATTATTGATTTTCTACGCTTATTCGTAGACATATTTTTCTAAAACACCTTATATATTTAGCATTACGATAAATGTATTTCGCATAATTTTGGTCCGTTAAATGTCGTAGATAATGCTTCATCAAATAATTTATCACAAGGATCCATCTTTTATTGAACACACTATAATTATTTTACAGTGATACAAGATCGTCCAAAGTCATTAATACTATAGAGTCATAACTACACTATTAATTTTCGAACGTCCATACTTTACTAAAACATCTATATTTCAAGTGGGCTCAATAAAGGAAACATAACTCGGAGTTTATCGCGATTAACTTCCACTACAATGGACTACGGATTAACATTTGAATTGTGTCTATGCTAATAAGGTTACAAACCTACGGATATTATTTTGCGATGAACTTTTTCAGCCTCTCCGGTATGCCCCCAATGTTATCTCTTAGGTCCAATGTTGTTTCTAGATTGTGCGAGGCCAGGAAATGTAGGCCTCGTTATCTCCTCGTCTCAGGAGCTGACAAAGTATTTGTTCTTTCCGAGATGGGACGTGGGTTTTATCTTGTGATAACAAACGTTTGTCAGTTATCAGTAAAAACTTGATGATGTCAGCTTGTATGAGAATGTCAACTAGGTGAGATGTTTGTACTGTTGTAATGTTCGATATCTATTCCAAAAATATTGGGGAGGGGTTGATTAAACTCTATTGTTGTTACTAGATCATAATTCAAATTAATAATTCCACCAAACTGATTCGAAAGTTCTAACAAAAAATGAACTTTTTTATTCACTATATTTATATTAATTTTTTTTTCTGAAAGGGACGCATTATAATGGAACTCATATATAACATCATCGCCTTAATATATGCGATATATTTATTTTAAACATCGTAACCATACACATTACTTTGGGTTGTACAGAGGAATAAACAAATTTAAAAATCTTTATCTCTTATAAGAGCTAAAAATTCTTTCTATAATATATACCGGCAATATTCAATTACTTTTAATTTATAATATTTAAAAAAGTAAATCGAATTTTATATATTCTTTTCATTATATAGGGAGGGATTTTAGCTTGCACTCAGGTTATCATAGTTTTAGGTTTAATTTTATTTCATTAGTAGATATGTAAGTTTATATTTAGTTTATAAGCAAGACCCTCCGATGATGATAACCATGTTATCGAAATGTACATCAGGGCATTTAGTGGAAATAATTAATAAAGAATAATTAATCAGATAATTGTGTTTTATTTTAAAGTTTCTAGTGATTGTGGTTAGGGGCAAATTCGAATCATTATTATTAATATTCTTTTTGGGTAACTCTAATTACGAAATCATAATATTTTTTTACCTGAATGACCTTCAGCACTTAATTCCATAGTAACGTTTAGACCGATTTTGTTACATTAACCTTTTCTTTTCTTCTCCATAATCGTTTTTTCAGTGGTGTAATGTGTGATCAATACATCGAGTTCCCCTTACCATAATTCTAGCGTTCGGAACCAAATTCGCTATCTCATTTTCTCACGATGTAGCGTCGACAACGTAGTTTTTTAGCTTTTTCAATCGTCAAACCTCGGGGTTTTCGAACTCCTAAGTATTCACGCAAAAAATAATTGTCAACTCCAAAGGGGCATATACAGAGTGTTACAAAAAGGTCGGGCTGGCTATGCATGTTCATGTTCTATGTGTGATTCTCAGCTGAAAAGAAAGAAAAACTTTTTTTCAACTTCCACTTTGTTTAGCAACTAGACGCCATTTTGTTTTTTTACAAAACTCACTGTAACTCTGGAAATAGATAAGATATCGAGTTCAAATTTGGAATAAGCATTTTTGTATGTTACGATTTACAAGTGTACCAAATACAAAGAATTTATTTTTATAATTTTCAAAATGGCGGCCGTTACAAATTAAAAAAAAATTTTGTCTCTTGTATATTTTTTGTAAAGTTAACGGTTTTCAAGATATTCCACGTTAAAAATTTTTAATGGCCCCCATTTTGAAAATTATAAAAATTAATTCTTTGTGCCTTGTACGCTTGTTAATCGTAACATGTAATATGCTTATTCCAAATTTGAACTCGATATCTTATCTATTTCCAGAGTTACAGTGAGTTTTTGTAAAAAAAACCAAAATGGCGTCTAGCTGCTAAACAAAGTAGAAATTGAAAAAAATGTATTCTTCATTTTCAGCTTAGAATCACACAGAATATGAAAATGCATAGCCAGCCCAACCTTTTTGTAACACCCTGTATAGTATAAAGAAAAACACACAGTTTTTTTCCCCTTTTTAAGATTGGTCTCTGGTATTGAACACAGATTTCGTCACTATAATTTATAATATTGCTTATAAACATCCACACAATAAAATATAGCATGTGATCGACAAGTTTGAAAGCGTTCAATTCTTACATAATCGTAAGCAATGGTCATACTGAATAGAGCTGTCAGTGTAGGGCGTGTACTGCCGGAAGTCCTAAGAAATGTTAGTTCCAGATACTATGTGTGGGTAGGTTTAGTTGTTAAGGAAAAACCAATATACTGTCAATGTGGGCTGTTAATGTAGGTTACGCGTCCGAAACACCTGTTAAATCAATCCATTGCTTTAAATACCATGTTTATATTTATTAATCTTGTTAGTGGAAAGGATGAATTGATTTCATTGGGAAACCTGTTGTGCAGTGTAAAAAAAAGCATTAAGTACGTTTTGGTCGTACACTTGAATAGCGATAAATGTTTCATTAAAATCAGTTTTTACGGTTTCTAATTATGAACTCTCGTTGTAATTCAAAATTTGGGCGTATCTATCATGTCTGTCGCATTTCAACGAAATTAAATACTAACAAATAAAAATGTAAATCGTAATTTCTCCTAAACTATACAGTTTTTCATGTGTAAAAGAAACAAATGTCTTACGTTCGAAGTGTCTGACCTTATCAACGTTTTAATGTTATAGCAAAATTATGTATATAATTAAATCGAGTCTAAGTATCATATGTAAATAGGCGTATTTAAATTATTTACTATAGTTTTAAAGGACAATAGTCAAATAACACTTTCTTTTTTGTCCAAATATTCCTGAAACTTAGTTTTTAATTACTGTACCTCCATTTTACGTATTACTTTGGGTCGTTATTATTCACATTTCTCAAAAATATTAACGAAATCGGTAAAGCTGAGTTTGAAAAATTCGGTGTTTATAACAGTTTCAAGGATAATTTTTGGTGTTGTATCAATAACGCCACAATCGGCACTTTTAGGGGAGATGGTGAAAAATATTTGAGTTCTTACAGATATTTTAAGAAAATCAGAATTTTGGTTTCTTATTAGCTACCCAATTTTTTTATTATTGATGATAAAAAAAAAAGCTTGGAGATATTGCCAAAATATGTCCTTGTACTACATTTTTTTAGGCTGTATAGGGTAATATCATTCCAAACACCATATTTTTTCGGGTCAGGGATATTGAAAACGGATATAAATGCGACAAACTGAACTTCGAAATTTCGACCCACAACACAACTCTCTCTATACTACGTATTTACGAGGAAGTGCAACATTAAATCTAAAGTTTCTTTATTTGTACATTTTTGCAATTTTACATATGTGACGCACGGTCCCATTTATTTGCTAAATCGGGAAATGTAACAGAGTCACCACGAAGCCACACAGTCACGCAGGAAGATTTACCTTCGTCTTAAGCAGAAAGTGGATTTGTGTTTCGCAGGCGGCTAGGAACACCCAGCGCTAGAGTAGTACGTTCTACATTTTTAGTTCTCCGGATGTTACAATTATATAAATGTCCGAAATTCATGGGAACCGAGTTCTGGGTTATACCGAAAGGACAGTTTACCAGTGTTAATTCTGATTGTGGAAATTTCCTAGTTCTATCGTCTTACGGCGCAAGGACCTAAAATCCCGTAGGAATAAGCTTGGCGTGTCTACTGTCCCTTTCTTGTCTATGTTTCTATGTCAATTATCATACTTGGTGTCTTGGTTGGTTTGACAGAGTTAATAGTGTTAAGTAATTATAACCAACTGTCGAGATCCGCGGACCTGATTTACAAAACGTAATGTCTAAGATAGACTTATACACAGCCATTATAGTCTATGTCATAACCATCATGTAGCACTCCGCTATCAGAGCAACCCGTTGTTGTTAGTTGGTAACAGAACAAGAGTTTCTCGCGTAGTTTATCCTTTTTCGTCTTCAAATTATCCTGGGAGCTTTTTTATTTTTTCCAAATTTCTAAATTTTCGTCTGTTGGTTTTCAGGTTCCTGTCGTTTTGTGTTGAGACCATATGTGAACAAATTTCATTTTTCCAAATTAAGTAAATTCTAGACACATACAATACCTTTTTTTCTCGATTTAGGATAATCAATTATTCTTTTTCAGTTTTTATATTTGTTTTTGCCCCAAACTTATACCCTAAATTATCGAATTCTTTACTATAGCTATTTTATGAAGACCATTTCCGTTTGGTAAGCTAATCCACATTGGTGAATATGTGAGAATACATTGGTCATTGTAAGCATTGAATATATGGTTAAGTTGGAATTTCACATTCTCTCTCATAGCTAGGGTTTAAAATTTTAAACTATTTAGTTGATAACACATCTATTAACTATTTTGCTTCTGTGACGATTTATTTGTTTCTTTATTTTTTAACATTCTTGACGTCAACCGGTTTATTTCTTTTGCCACTTTAACACTGGTATTTCAATCTAGATTCATTAAAATTTGTATTATCTCTATATATCCTAACAGGGTCACCTCTTATTGTGCCGGGTGATGGCTATGTGTCTCGTTCGGTAAGTTTCTATCAAAACAATGCTAAGGTTATGCATATTAAAATAGTTATGGCAGGGTTAATAGTCTTATGTAGTTATATCCAAGTGCTGAGAGTTCCGCAGAGTTAATTTACAAAACGTGGTCCCTAAAGCTAGGTTTACCTACGGTTAACTATTACTTGCCATAACCACTACGCAGCTCCTCGCCACAGAGCACCTATGAACAGTGTTTCTTTGTTTTGCTTTTCTCAAGTGATGTCATCGAGGACTTTGTTTATAATTTTTTCTGTTAAAAAATCGATAAGAATTAACAATATATTCGTATTGGACTGCACAGATGATAGACGGACAGACACTTTGTGGGGTTCAGGTTTACTCAAACGAATCATATAACTTTATCTGTACTACAGTATATGTAAAACAAAAAACAGGAAACGACACTAGTTTGTTTTAAATAACACGAAACCCATTATTCGTTGTTAACGAGAGATTTGATAAAGTCTCGGGGAGTAGGCAAGGGGCAAGCGTGTTAATTTCGATTAGTGTTAGATACTGTAATGATGTAACTTTACTGTATGGACATTACTTTGTTTTCAAACCCGGACAACCGGTCTCGAGAGGGCCACGCCCCTTTTTGACAACCGGACTGTGTAGGCCTAATGAGACATAGCTATTTATGATGCCTATACACTGGGTTCGATGTAGGATCTTCGATGCTCGTGTGCTACTGGAATGCCTCAAGTGCGTTACTTGGACTTGTTTTATTTAGTTGAGACTGTGGGAAAATATGAATTTTAGATTGAAATAAAATTTTATTGGAGGTAATATAGTGAACGTACTGGACATAAATGTTTACTGTTTAAAGTATGGGTTCCAAACTAGTTATGTTTGGTTTTTCATTTGTATTTACCGTCTTCATTATTGTATACGATATTAAATTAATTCAGTTTAATATGAATATTTTGTTGAGTAAAAATATTTGGTACCTTAATCCAGCCTGATTTTATATAGGTTGAAAAATCGATTTTATTTTATTTTTTATTTATTATTATTATTATTTTTGTGTTTGTGCATTATTTGTCGTTATCTTAAGGTGTTTATATCATTTTTCAAAAATTAATAATCACATAAATTTTAAAATATTTTGTTTACGTTTTCTCAGAGAAGGAAAACTAAATTTCTAAAATTAAAACGTAATTGATATATTACCGTTTAAAGATTTTTATCAGCCATAATTTTAAATTTATTTACGCAATTCGCTAATTAGTGAAACTAAGCAGGAATTTTCAAGATGAGCACTTCTATTAGCGTTACAGAGTTTCATGTATTTTTTTTTTAAAAAAGTAGATAACTTATTAAAAATAGCAGATAACTTATTTTAAAAAGTCGATAACTTATTTTTAAAAAGTAGATAACTTATTTAAAAAAGTAGATAACTTATTTAAAAAAAGTAGATAACTTATAAAAAAAAGTCGTTTATTCAAACCTGAAGATTTATAATGTTCAGACCATTAGTAAAGAAGAAAGTTATGATCATGTATAACGTTGTCAATATGGGATTAAAATGGAAGATGGAACATAAAGTGTGCTAATGGTAAATAATTTCGACGTCAGTTTTTTTACTGTTCTTTACTTTTCATGACTTCAGAAAACAGAAAATATTATTTTCGACATGCTGTCCGTCCGTCTGTCTTTGTGGTTTGTATAAAATAGGTAAACCCGACATCACAAAAATTAAGATAGTAACACGAAATTTGTAAAGGGGGCTAATTCTTCTCATATAGAGAACTCTATTCAAATGCAAAAAAAAAACAATCGAAAATGGTGGTAATTTTAAACATTTTTTTTGTACATATCTCTTGTAGTATTCAACTTTTAAACACTATTAAAGTAGATGCAGATTTCAATTCTGCAAATAACAGTTTATATATAACAGGAATGCAAATAACAGGAAAAATATAGTTAAAAAATGTAATTTCAAACCTTGACATCCTAAGGAAATGTAGACCCCTAATATTAGTTACGAAATCCGACAGGCCCGAGTCACTGACACGAGCGAAGCGATTCTACGAGCTTCAGAAAACCTGTGTAACAATAATTGTTTTATACAATCATACTCTACTGGACAAGATCTCTTGATCCACCAATATAATTTAACATTTCCACAAAGCACAAGATTTGGGCGTTACATTTAGAGGATCCGGTTGTATTGCATTGTATGATGGGGCTGGGTAAGTACCATGATGGCGCCCATAAACTTGTTTTGATAAATGAAATAGAACGACAAATATATCATTAGATAAATTTAAATATTGTGCTACCATGTTTCTGAATTGAGTTACAAATGTGTTTTCTTCTTTTTGTTACAGGTAAGAATTTGACTTGAGATAACTATCATTTTGTGGTGGGTGAGTTAAGTACACATTTAGTTCCCATGTAAACCCCTTCTACTTTTTTTTTTTATTTAAAAGACACAAAGAAAACCAGCAAAATTACCTTATCAGATATCATAAAACACTTGGCGTTAATACCATTAAGACTAACGACGAAAAATAGTGAATGTTTCATCAGGTTATAGATGCCACCTGACGTTAGGTGTCCAAACCGATAAGTAAGAAGGAAGTAATTATGAAATAAAAGCTCAATTTTGATTCTAGGTTGTATTTTTGTTTTGTTTTTTTAATTACAAAAATTATTATCATTGTAAAATGTGACATCATATTGTATAAATGTAGGTAAACATTCGACAAATTTGATTTATACGCCTTTAGTGGGCTCTTTTGGTTTATTCCGTATTCAAAAATTTGATCATTAGTTGTTGCTTAATTCTTCTTTTCATTGACGAAATTAAAACACCTCAAAAAATTATCCAATTTTCTCCAAAGTTGTAAAAATATTCCCTCGTAAAAATAGCAGGTTCCATCTTTCATTTGGATCCTGTAAGAATATCCTTAAATATTAACTTATCACTTGGTAATTTTCTGAATATTATTCATGGTACGGTAAATAGCAATAAATTTTCACAAGTATCGGTTTTTACTTCTGAAAATCGTAAAACATTGCTGTTAACTCTAAATTAATTATGCATTAATTCTCAGATGCTTACTTAAACGGGTGTGACAATCCCTATGCGATCTAGCTAGATCTACACCTTTTTTAAAAATTAGTCTTGATTTTGATGTTTACTATATAGTCTCTCTTGACCGACTTTTGCTCTTGTTCGACCCAGACGCTTTTTTTTCTTTTCTTTCTTTTTTTTTTTTTTTTTTTTAATTGACAAAGATTTCTAAACAAAAATTACCTCAGCGTGTCCTTCAATTCTTACAAAGGTTCCTATTAAAAAACAAAAAAAAAACAAAAAAACAAAAAACAATCTGTTGTATATGGAGATTATGACGTTATTTTATTGAAAGTTTGTTACATTAATAACGCCGAGTTTTATAAGGTAAGTTTGTAATGTTTATAAATAGTGAATACAGGGGTTATGAAAAGTCTGTACGGCTTAATATATTTTATATTTATTTGACAAGAAGAGTAAAACTCTCCAAATCCATTTGGGAGCTAAACAACTATATTCTAAGGCTCTTACCGACTCTTCACCTCAAATGGGGGACGGCTCACGAGGAGTCAGTAGAGAATCTTAAATGTAAATATAGGTTGATATGTACATCAATTTAAAAGCCTCATGTACAGCCCTTTAAAATGATGTATATCTTAACCTATGTTTACGTGTTGAGCACCCTTAAAAAATGCTTTTTAAGTTCAATACTTCTTTGCGAAGTTTTAATCCCTGCCCATGTCTATGAACAAGTATTCAGCAATCCTTCGACTATTTTACGCCTTATTTTGGAAATCTTTGAACAGCCGCCATATTTTAATGAGTAACCCTTAAAGAAGTGCGGTTTGCAGCATATATCTCTCTTTGACGAGGCTTTTAAAATGATGTACCAATATTTACATTTAAGATTATCTACTGACTCCTCGAGGGCTGTTCCCCACTAGAGGTGAAGAGTCGTCAAGAGCCTTAGAATATAGTTGTTTAGCTCCCAAATAAATTTGCAGAGTTTTACTCTTCTTGTCAAATTAAAATTAAATATATTAAGCCATCTCCAGACTTTTTAGCACCCCTATATAAACAAAATTATTATAATCGGAATTTACAATTCAAAAGAAATTAGTAGCCTATGATATAAATAGGTATGACGTAAAAATTTGCTTTATGTACGTGGAGATTATGTAGATGAAAGCACTCGTCTTTGAGAGTTCCTGGAAGAGTTCTAAGCTGAAATAGTTTATTATTTCTATAAAATTATATACTTTAGTTCTTTCTTATAAATTACAAATACTTTAAAAGTAACGTGCCAGAAATTTTAAAAAATCACACCCCTAAAAATACCCAAATTCTAATTTTTCTACTATAAGTCATGCCCAATACCTGCTATATAGTTTTATTTTCTGACTTGGAGAAGACATAATCTTATTTTCTATTAGAAAACTCGGTAATATATTCCACCAGACGTTATTTTAAGTCGTCCGTTACAATTCAAAATAAACGTTCTTTGTCACATGACCTGCCCTTGTAAATTAGTTTCACCGGGAGCGAGTAAAACAATAGCACACTATACGTATATTGATTTTAGTGCACAATTGAGATCTGTCCCCTCCACCTTGTCGCCATATATGGCACTCGAGATGGCGGGATAAGCTATAAGGGTTCAAGCTAATTGCAGCTTTTACAGACCCCTACCCACTTGCTTCCTTCTAGAAGCCTAATTTTACAGCGTGGTTTGACATTGTCATAGGACGCTTTTAAATGGTCGAAGGTAATCAGCATTTATCTGTTTTTATGGTTCAGAGAACGATTAATTGTGTCTGGAATTAAAATGAGGGTAAAATTAGAGGAAGATGGAAATTTTTATTTTGTAATGTAGAAGTAAATGATTATGACTTTAAAGGTATTGTATAATGTTAGATCCTTCATGCTAATGATATAATTTATTTGAATATTTTTCATCATTTGCGTACACAAATTAACACAAGACTATCGATCAGTTCCCGTTATCAAATGATTTACCGATAACATCAAGTTAGTTTTCATATTTCTCGTGGTACAGATTTATCGCTCATCCATAAGTTGAGGGAAATTAGTTCAATAAGAGGGAAGTTGATTTTTTTTTCCTTTTTGTACATTAGTGGGAAACTGAAAAAAAAAAACAAAGTCGGACTGGAGCTTCGCTAGAAAAGTCTATAAAAGAGTATTTTTGAGTGCATCGTTACACTATTTTTTAAATATCTCCGGCTCTATGGGTCGTAGAAAAATGAAAATACTCGGAAATTAAGGGATTATCGAAATGGTAGGGTAGCGTAACATAAGAGTACTTCCTAACCTTAATAAATTCGAATTTCTGGATTGAAATTTGTTTTCACTAATAATGCAACAAATGGGGGTAGGAATCATCAGATCTTCATGAAAATTGGACAAATTATGTGTCTTTACACTACAAATCGGCGGTGAAATTTGCAAAAACAGTTTTCATTTTATGGCCACAGTTAGCCATTTTCGAAAAAAAAATTGAAAGAGTTGTAATTTAATGAGAAGTGGTCTTAGAGTAAACTTTTGTTTTTAATCTGTCAGTTTTTAAATTTCTTTTCTATTGAACATATGCAAGAATTTATTTATCAAGTTTCGTATTTTCCTAGTAAATCGCGTCCGGATCAGACAACAACGTCACCCATTTATGATATTTGAACATTTTAGTTAAACATTTTTTATGAAAGTTTGTTTATTTGATTGATAACAACATTTAAATTTCAAAAATTGCAGACATCTGGTTAGGTTAGGTTTAAAATAAACCAATTTTTTTTTAAGTGCACTTTACTTTGCTAAACAAATTCTTGCATATGTTCAGTAGAAAGTAGGTAAAAAACACTGACAATTTAAAAAAAAAGTTTACTCTCTGACCACTTCTCATTAAATGTTTTCAATTTTTTTCGAACATAGCCGTAAACTGTTGCCGTAAAAATGATGTTTACAAATTTGACCACTAATTTCTAGTGTAAATATACATATTTTGTTCATTTTTTGTGAAGATCTGATGATTTTTACCCCATTTATATTAGTGAATAAATACCTTAAATTTAGAAATTCGAATTTATTGAGGTTAGGACGTACTCTTAATGTTACTATACCCTACCATTTCAATAGTCCCTTTATTTCTGAGAATTTTTATTTTTTTTATTTATCTATGACCCATAGAGCCGGAGATATTAAAAAAAATAGTGTAAGGATGCACTAAAAATGAACTTTTATAGCGAGGCTCTAGTCCGATTTTGTTAATTTATTCGATTTCCCACTCAGTTGCATGTATAAAAAGAATAAAAACTACCCAGGTACATTACTTTTATATTGTAATTTCCCTCTACTATATACATAGATGGTGGCAAATAATCAACAATATAAATAGTTTTAAAACGATACGTGTGAAATTATTTCATTACTTTTTATCAGATATAATTAGGAAATTCTAAAGGGATTTTAAAGAGCACAAAATTATTTGCGGTATGGTTACTTTTTTCTGAACTCCATAAAACATTTAAAACATTTTTGATAATACTAAAGTATTACGGGAAAATGTATTACTACTTTATAACCGATAACAATTTCTAAAAAAACGACATTTCCATCCCTTAAACTCTAAAACAATGTGTATTCTGAAAATTTTCCAATTTCGTAAAATCTGTTTTCCTTTCGTTTAAAGCTTATATCATTTAAAGATTCTGAGCGGTTATGGTTTTTAAAATAACGGTCAAGCTCTTTTTTTATTAACTCCTTTGAGGACATTAATTTACAACAAAATTTCTCATCAGGGACATTGGTTTATGTCATGCTCTATCCAGGAGTACGTTGTTAACACTAAATAGTCCTTAAGGATAAATATGTACACGATAGAACTTGGAGGATAGGTGTTTTCTGTGTGATTAAATTCCAACCGACGACGTTCGCTTTCAATCTATTGAAAGTGGGCCCTCCCTCTGAGAAACCACAGTCTGTAAAAGAGTATATTGCACGGGGAAAAAACATTGTCATAGGTGAGATTCGCAGCCACAGCTTTCAATCATGTCACTCTCCGATATATCACAAATTGTAAAGAATTATACTGCACACCCTTAACAAAGCTTTCGAATCAGAAAGTGTCTTCTTAAACTTGTGGCTACCAGAACATCAATACTCGTCAGTCTTAAAATGGTTAAGTTAATTCAGAATTAGCTATGAGTTTATGACACCAATCCAACTTCCTAAGATGGAAAGTATCTGTTAAAGGTCTGTATAAATTGTAATTTTGGAATTTGACCTTCTAAAAACATTTGTTGTAACACAACAAAGGTAATCTTTCTACATACTGTCATTATTCTAAAACTGTTGTTAAATACTTTTAAAGCTTCAATTACGCATGCGTAGTCGTGGTTTGTGTGTCGAGAGAAGAGGAAAGCATACGTGTACGACCAGGAGCTCCATAAACGTTATTTTTATAAAAAGACCCATTGTACTACAATTTTATTGATTTATTGGCGTGGCTGTTCTTAGCTTTGCGCATTCGTTCTGCCAATGGACTAGGCATGAGACCGTTCTCTGATGTATTGTTCCGAGGCTCGGTGGAAATATTGGAAAACTATAAACTTGTTTCTTAAAGTTTATCGTAATTAAGGTACTCATAAAGTAAAAGGGCAGAAAAGTTTTGTATATTTACAAAAATTGACCTCTGTTTTTTTGTGGAATTATATTTTTCGAGATTCAATAAACCGACCACGAAAATTGATTGACTAAAAATTATGTTTGTAGTTTTCTCGTATGTTGAAGAAGACTTTTCGAATCAAATATGACTGTCATTTATAGTAGGCTACATCAAGACTGTAAATTAGATCAACATTTTAATATATTTTTTTGAAATATAATACCAGAACGAAACTGATCCTTCTTATCGAAATGTAAAGATAAACTGATTTAATAGAATTGTTTTCATAAACAACCAAACTTATCGTTTGTAAAAAAGACAAATTTTAAATTGTGTCAATATTATCCTACTGATACTTATCTATATACAATTATAAGGAGAAACTCTACAAAAGTAAACACAAAAAATCATCCTATTATTTACAAAAAATGTCTCTAATATTACCTTCACGTATGAAAATTGTCTGTGAAAAGGGATATTTGTGGAGAAAACTTACTCTTACAACTTTTTGTGAAATTCGAATTGAAAATATGTTAAAAGCGTCTACTTTCCCTAACTTTGTGCCATAAAGTGTCTTTAGATTACCGTAATTACATTTGATTGCAGTCGAGTTTTTAATGACGGCGTTCCATATTTGTTTTCTGCTATATACAGGGTGTATGAATAATCTGGAAACGGCTTAATATCTCAAAATGCACGAGTCTCATGAGATAGTATAAATCCAGTTATTCGCAGCTGTAAAAACCCCATTTTTTCGTGAGTTGGAAATTTTTTCCGCCATCTTGAAATGAACTTTTTTTTAATGGGAAGGTAGTCGTGTGATAAATAATTTTAATGTAAAATTTGACGAAAAAACGATTGTCAAATCACTTTTTGAATGTCTAAATCCGTTTTTGAGCGAAAACACAAATCGTGGGTCAAAATAAACTTTCTTTTTCTTAGTCATCTTATTTTTGTTAATAACTGTTTTGAATTTAAAATTTTTTAAATAATTCATTTTATTTGTTGGCTTACAAAATTTTTGCAGTCCGAGGTTTCTTATTTTTTCTAAGTTATTATTTGTTCTAATCATGTTAATTAACAAATTTTAGAAGCTTTAATTACAATTAGTATTTTTAATCACATTTTAAAAGGAAACTATTAAAGTTGTAAAAAATAATTGTAGTAATATGCGATTCGTTTTTTCTTTGAGTTTTTTGCCCCACGATTTTGCGTTTTCGCTCATTTTACTGACGATAAATTAAAAGCGGATTAGACCATCGTTTTTTCGTCAAATTTTACATTAAAATCTTGTATCACACGACTACCTTACCTTTAAAAAAAATGAAATTCATTTCAAGATGGTGGACACAATTTCAAACTCATCAAAAAGTCATTTATGGCTGTGAATAACTGCATTTATTTCTATTTCATAAGACTCGTACATTTTGAGATATTAAGCCGTTTCCAGACTTTTCAAACACCCTGTATATATATATATATATCGTATAATATAATTAATGTATAAGCATAAACATAAAATTAAAAGCAGAAAACTAATCTAAATGCCTTAATTATAAACTCGAGTGCAGTCAAATGCAATTAATCTTTGAGACAGATATATACTCGTATATTTGCACACTTGTTTGGATCATTAATCTTCACTTATTACAAATTATGAACGAATTCTGTACATCGAAGTTTTCAATTTTGGGCTTTACAGCAATTATATAAGTCAATATTTGTCGAAACTATACAAAATTTGATAAAATTCGATCCCGTAGTTTGGGCTTGAGCACTACATAGACAAGTCCATCAGAGGTTCTCCCAAAAGGGTGTAATTTATTTTTCAATCCGTCACATGATTTTCATTTATACTACTTTTATTTGAGGAAGTTTAAAAATATCTGTAAATAAAGAAATTTTAGATCAATCTGTCTAGTTTGGACTATAGATTTTCACGTGTGTGTGTGTGTGTACCGATAAATTCCAGTTGGAACTGCGACATGTCGAAACGCAATACTATCATCTGAAGGATACTTTATCCCAAAAAAAACATACACAGGAATGTCCCCTTTTACTGCAGATAAATCGTAAACCTTTAGAGGGGATAGGCTTCAAATATGAATATGTAAATTACGCCAACCGTGTCTTGCCCTCTTTTATTTACTGGTGACATTCGTAAAAAAATGGAAATATACCCTATTTTTATTTATATTTATCACCGTTTTCAGTCTTTGTTTATGTTTCTTCTTTCTGTTCACGGAATGGTTGGTCTTGCGTAGTATAGGGAACGTTATTGGATTGCAAGTACAGTACAAAGAAGTGGTTTTGGAATGATGGCTGTACGTCGTCGTTCTACAGTCGAAATCTGTATGTGGGGATATTTTTTTTTTTTTTTAATAACTCACAATTTGGTGGTGACTGCTATAAGAAAAAAAAATCACAAAATTACGATTTTTTTCATCGTTTTCTTCTTCCATTATTTTCTTACTCATGTTCGAGGTTAGCTGTCATAATAAAAACAAAATGGCGATTTTTCAAAACCGATTCAATAGATTTTGATAAAATTTTAGTAAAATGTGGAGTATTGCACTTGTGCAACAATATTACAGTATAGGAATAGTTGGAAAAACAAAAATGTACCTTCACTTCCGTTATTAAAAGCCCGACTTTACGTCGAGGACGAGTTTAGGATGCAAGTTTGTAGATTTTGGTTTTGAGGATGGATGAGTGAGAAGGTTTTGTCTCATGTTTAGCGCCGTTTATTATCCTTGTGGTGTGCAACCCTTAACAAACTTCATTACGTGTAAAAGAGCTGAACCCGTACGAGAAAAATATCCGAAACACAAATTTCTTCCAACGTTGACCTCAGGTCGTGTAGAAACAGATCAGGTAACAACAGGCTGTCAAGGTAAAAAAACATGTCTTTCTGACCAAATCCATCCGCCCAAAACTAGTTCCTATAAACTGGTTCCATACATTTGGCGACATTTTTTCGCCTCTTATATAGAACAAAACTCTTTATATTTCACAAGAATATTTCCTCAGTCAATCGACACTTGTGTTGATCCTTATAAAATTGCCTCTCACCCCCCCACCCCACCCCTCTTCCACAAACAATTATATACTTATAGATGTTCTAAATGGGCTTTTTACGGAGTCATAAACGGTACAAGAAAGGCTTTTAAATCTCAAGTAGTAATGGGACGGGAAAACAAAGATTTCTCTGGAAAGTTAAGTATTTTTGTTGACAGATACTCTTGAGTTGCGTGGAAATGATTCTCTCTCTCTCTCCCTCCCCCCCCCCCAATTCCTGAACTAACGTGATTAATGCAAACCGGTTTCTAATGTTAACATCAAGTTTGCGCGTCACGCCTTAAGATTGCTATCTGTACATTTTTGGTAGATTAAAATTCCTGTTTAAGAGTGTGAGGGCACCTTACAAACTTCCTGCATTGCTGGCGAATTTATTGCTTGTAAGGAAAATACTTCAGAAGGAATCAGTTTCCGGTTTTGAATTGGTATGAAACCATTGAAGCGTGTGCAAAAATTTGGTATTTAATAACTGACGTTTTACGTATTCATTTATAAGGTAGGCCTCCACAGTTTACTTTTTGATGATGGTAGTAAGACTTATCGAAACATGTATGTTATAAATTAGTAAACATTGTGCTATACTTATTGCAATAAGTACGGAGTTCGTTATCGTTGGCTTTGTGCTTTAACATTACTGTGCTTGTATTTGTTGGTCCTCCCTGCTGTTCCTGTCAGTCTAATGCGTTGTATTAATTAATTGTATCAATATGTTAACCATTTACTCTTTCCATATCGTGACACTTCGGGTCTTTTAGTTTCTTATTGTTTTGTAATTATTTAATTTAGTCATCATTTCAAGAATTTTGTTAAACATTATAACTGATTTTAACTAAAGCTTGTGCTATTTAGTTATTTGTTTGAATCTGTTTTATCTTGGATTTTTTATCTGTTTCATTTTAATTAATTCAAAAATCCATTTAAATTTTTTCCTTGAATGTTCATTTATGTGTTCACAATTATTAAAAATTTTATATTGCAAGGCATTTTCTTGGATAAGCTAACTTTGAGAATCAGACATTTTGAGTCTGTCTAACTATAACTAAATCTTACTATTCACAGTTTATACTGGTTCCAAGAATGTATTTTGAATAAATTTAAAAAAGGTCAACTCTAGTTTATTCGACCATATTCAATTATATTAAAACGAAAGGCATTTATAAGTTCTAATTAAAATTGTATATCTTTGTTGATCAATTCAAAGAAATATGTTTGATAAATGTGATTAGATTTAAATTCATATATTTTGTATATCATTAAATTGGTGATGCAGGCAGCTAAATTGTTGGGCCTAGGTAAACGCGATTAGTGTCACAATATTTTTTGCCTAAATCGTAATATTATTTTTACTTTAATTTTGCTCACATTTCACTAAAGTTTAAACGAACACGGTAAACTTGATTTTTAGAAATTAAATCTTTTGGCAGAATCATGATCAATTTCAAAATATTGTATCAATAAATCATCGGTCGTTTTCGAGAGTAAGTTACCAATATGTTTTGTTTGGAACCTTAGAGACTACACTAGAGCAAAATTGTTAAAAACCAATTAAAATCAGGCTTAAATATCAATGAGGTTTGTTTTTATTTATCAGCGTATGTAAATTTTTTAAACTCAAGGTTATAAAGAAAAACACCGAGAAGATTGAAGAAACTTTGCTTTTTAGTTCCCCAGTGTACGAAGTATATTTGGTAATCGCAAAAAATGTCGAATTTTAAGTGATTTTCGAAATGCTTTCCGCCCGTTGTCGTTCGCGCGTTAGCAAGATAGCAGCTACAGACACAATGACAGAAACATTTAATTTAATATTGGGGACTATAGTTTGCCCATAAAAAGAAAAACTGAATTGAAAATTTCAAAATGGAGGCCATTTAAAACAGTTTTTGTTCATATCTTGCGTTTGTTCAATTAGTAACACAAGACATTAGATGTAAATTTGTAGATGACAATTCTGCATACCTCACTTCTCTACGATGACAAATAAAGTTATTGTCCAAAATATGATTTTGAATTCCGACCTCCCAAGAAAATAATGATATTTGTATAGTTACGAAATTCGTCAGGGTTCGAGTAACTGACATGAGCGTAGCGAGCGGAGGCTTTTACATATGTACAACTTCTAGGTCCTGAGACAAGCAAAGCAAGTCGAGACTTTTTTTTATTATATTCACATCTATGAGGGTCGTTAGGGTGTAATCTACGTCAAGAAAATAATGGCATACAAAAATAATCAAGTTCTCATAACTTGTGTAACAACAAGACCAGATCTAACCAACATAATTTAACATTTTCACAAGGCACAAGAAACCAACTTTTCATTTAGAGATTCTGCTTGTATTACACTGTATGATGGAGCTGGGGTTGCGCCCTCCAACTTATACATCTTACAAGACCTCAAATTACAACATAACAGCGTCTAAAACTATTTATATCTCTTTCAGTTATACTCCATACAGACTTAACAATATTCACACTTGTTTCCTCAAGCCGATGACATGTGGTTAGATCTTTGAGATGTTTGTTTAACACACGTTGTTCAGTTATAATAACTAACATCATTTTCAGCTCCGTCCTTTCTTCATCGTGCTGTAACCCACATTTTTCATAAATTCTGTTTAGGAAAATCTTCGATTGTCTTTTCTTTTAAGTAAATTCAACGTAGTTAATGCTCCTAATCATGTTTTTACTGTTCTTGTAATTGTCCAAGTGGGTTCAGAATCTACAAGAGAAGCTGATCAATCTACCTTGGACATTCACTTACTGCAGCTCTTCACCTTTTAATTTAAAACAAAAATTTCTTTTATATACAGGGTTATTCAAAATGAAATACACACTTTTTAATTAGTATAGTAAAATGGTTTTAATCAACAGAAAAATAAATAGTTGCATTACAAAGAGGAGTTTTCAAAGTTTTTTGTACAGTTTTATAGATGTTCTTATATGAGACTCACGGGTTACACGGCAGACATCAATTCGATAGTCAAAAAGGATATCGATGTCAGCATTCTCTATATCTCTTGTAATGCGCTGCCTTAATTCCACGAGGCTCAATGGTAATGGGGGAATAAAAACATGATCTTTAACTTAACCCCACAGAAGGAAGTCGCATGGAGTCAAGTCTGGACTGCGATATAGAACTATGGGGCTCATATAGAACATCTATATCACTGTACAAAAATCTTTAAAATGTCCTCTTTGTAATGTTACTATTTATTTTTCTGTTGATTTAAACCATTTTACTATGATAATTAAAAAGTGCGTATTTCTTTTTGAATAATCCTGTATATAAACGAGTGGAGATTTCGAATGAACTATTAAAGCAATTCTATTGGTTTTTGAGTGTTTCGCCAGTTATTTACAAATCTTTATTTTTTGTTTAAATTCAATTTTGTGTCTTCTATGGGAGGAGTTACAAAACAGCTTCATTACACACCATGATAAATTGACAGACTGACTAATGTATAGACAATACAAGACTGGGACATGGCACCAGTCCACTTTAAAAACACCTAATGGTATACTATAATCCCAGTGCATTGGATGTGTTGATGAGAGATCCTTCAAAAGGAACGCCTCTTGACGTTAAAGGATCGGCCTCTTAATTGGCGAAGCTAATGTTCGTAGCACGATGGTCAGTGTTTGCTTTGGCGAACAATTTATTTTTACTCGGTAAAATATAGTTCCGTTTTAACAAATTTTAGACAGGTAATGTTTAAGTATGGTGTTTTAACATAATTAATGAGTGATACATAAAAAAAATTATGAAGTGTACTTTTTTTTATGTATTTCTTGAAATGTTTCTGTAATCTTGCAAAAAAGCGTTGGATAGTATGTGGTTAAAAGTTAAAAACCGAACTGCGCTTAATACGTCTTTAACTTCGTGCTATAAAAACTCTAGACAATTTAAAAAAATGATAAGTTTTGTCACTGAAATGGTGTCGCCGCGTTGCGTTTAGACAGCGTAACTTCGGATTATGAAGAGATTAAAGTTGAAATTGGCATCGATTTTGTAAATAACAGATCCATAATAATGACCGACAAAATAGAGTTTGTAAATAAGCCGATAAGTGTGCTGAGTTGAAGAAAATGTTGACAATTGCTAAATAATTGCAAAGAAATTAGAATAAAAATATAGAAAGACAAATTGAAATGGAATTAAATGAACACAGGTTCGTCGAGTACTTGTAGTATGTCATTGCCTGGATTGTTAACGTGATAACTTACATCATCTACATTCCTAATTGTTATTCTAATAAGATGTACGTCTGAAACTATCGCGTTTGTACAAAACTTATGATTTTTTTTTTGTTCGTTTTTGTTATTGTGATTTATTAGTTTCGTTACCCGAAGCACGCAAACTTAACGAAACGAAGTGTACACTTTTTTTAGTTTTGTGTAGTTTTAAATAGGTGTGTTGGTGAAAGTAAATGTCGAAATGAGATCGGGTTTGTTTCATTTTTTTTTTTTTTTTTTTTTATTAAATAGACTTATGCGTTATTTTATGAGATCTAAATGCAATCATAGGATACCACTACCTCGTAAAACAGCGTATAGACATTTCTATCTCTATGCTGCACCAAAGTTTTTTTATATGATACCACATAAAATCAGGGAAAGAAATCTTTAAAAATGTTTTTAAAACTGTTGAAGAGATTTTTATTTATAATAAATTAGATAATTGGTTTTAGCATATGTATATTGTGATGTGTGTGTGTGTGAATGTAGTAGATGAGGCTTAGTTTATTGTGTCTCTTGTGCCTTACAAAGTTATAATCTTTTACTAGCCTGTTCTTTTGCTTTTTGTTGCTTCAGATTGTGAAGTTAGTTTATGTATGATATTTTTTTTTGATATTGTTTTTTTTTGTGAACTAATCACAATTACTTCTAGGAATATTTTGTTTTTAGTATAAGGATATCTTCAATTTCTGCTTGTTATATATTTTCTATTATGATGGAGGGTCCAATATAGGCTTTTCCTTAGGACCTCCTACATTTCTCTTGTACAATTTTGTTTGTGTCAGTTTTTAAAATTTTATTTTCTGTTAAATAAGCTACTTGGAGTATTGTATTATATTTTTATTTGTTGTGGTATGTTTTATTGTGAATTTTGTATTTGTTATAGTGTATAATCTTGCACATGAGAAATAAAATAAATAATAATTATTATTATTTTTGTAATTACAAAATAACAGTACGGAAAAACATTCTTTCTGTGTGTTGATCTTTTCGTTCCCAACTCGATGACATATCTTCTGTCGTAATGAGACTAAATGTAAATTAATACAGTTAACGCTCCATCTCCGAAACTAAACAATATAAATCGAATATTACAATAAGAGTGATTAAACTACTATAATTGTATTGTAATTATTATTTAATTAATTACTCCTTGTTAACACGACTATCATCTACTGCTAAACTAAAACTAACATATAAATCTAATCTAACATAAATGGTGATCTACCACCCCTCCCACTCAATAAATTGAGACCCATGTCTGTGAATTTAGCCACTATTGCTCGTTGTATCCGAAACTAAATGTAGAAACGAGGTCGAACAGTTCGTTTTTTGTTAGTAAAATAGAAAATAAAAAAGGTCTTTTCTGGTATTATTTAAAGTATTTATGCTATAGCCGAAAAACCGGAAAAAATTAAAGCTTTTTCGCAAAATTAAACCGGAAAATATAAATTTGTAAATAATTTTTATCTCCGCTAGGAATATTATAATTAAAATGAGTACATTTCCCCCCTTTTCCAACTTTATTAATCTCACGTTTGTTGACGCGTTTCGGAAACACTCCATTCTCAAAAGACTTATTAAGACACTTAAGTACTATTAAGTGTTTTGAGAATAGAGTATGTCCGAAACGCGTCAACAAACCTGAGATTTAAGAAGCTGGGAAAGGCGGAACAATGTACTCATTTTAACGAAAATATAAAAATAAACATTTTCAAGGTCCTATTTTCTCCTTCGGGGAATGACCTATTATTTACTCGTTAGTAATTTGTTTCGGTCTTGAAAATGTTTAGTTTTGACTGTAAATTCACCCCACCTGAGTTAGGTTGTAAAGACAACCCCCCACAATAGAATAACCACCCCTAAGTGGTCGTTTCAATGGAGTAAATCAGCCGTACAGATTGACCCTCGTTGCTGTTGTGTGCTCATGGACAACCAAACAAGCAGAAATATCCCCGGAAAAGGAGGCCACAAAAGACACCTTGTTTTAACTTTTATTCAACTATTTGTAGATAGTCCGATTTTTTTTAACCCTTTATTATAATATATCAATCGTTTTTGTATTCACAAATAGTTTAGTGACTCAAATCGCTTTGTTTATGTCCTTAGAAGCGATAATTTATTAACTTAATTTAAGAACAGATTTATAAAATCATTGCTCAACATAGATTTTAGTGTTAGTGTAATCTTTCACCCTTTTATTATGATATAACTAACACCAAACTCGATGTTGAGTTTATCTTTATCATTTCTTGATTGTAGAGTTCTTGACAAACGTAGGCCTATGGCCCACTATTTTATGCGGCATATTTTTACAGTAGCAAGAAGTTTTTTCCTTTCAATATTTTGCATTACTCATAAGATCAAAACACAAAATTGCGATCTTTATAATCTGTTCTAATCTATTATGTTGATCAATTATCACTTCTATGGGCACAAACAAAATGTTTTGAATCTAATTCTCCATAAAAATGTCGGTTTATAGGGACGACTTTATAGAACAAGTGATACTAGTTTTTATTTAAAGGTAAATATTTTTAAAATTAAAAAAAGTCATTCAAAGCTGATAAGGGGCAGACATGTCTATGTCAACTTACCTTCAATATGATGACAAAAAGAGTCTTTTCAGTTAGTCCCCACCATGTGTTTTGCGACTGAAACAAGCATTAAGAAAGTCGTACTTTGAGCTACCTCGGGATTGCTATCCGAGTGTCATGTCGAAATAAAATGAAATTACTTTCCAAAAATCTATAGGACCAACAAAAACAATGTAAAACAATTTTACTTTACCGAAATTTTCTTTTTCGACAAAGACAGGCTTAGGTTAGGTTAATTATCTATATTAACATAATTCAACAACTATTTACATACAAGAACTATTATTGTTTATATATGGTATTAAATTATCAAAATCGTAATTTTTTATTAGAAAGTATAATGACTCAATGCGTGTAGTGAAACTGACGGAAAAGACTCCAAAAAAATCGTCAATTCATGTGTCATCTTGGCACAGGGTCTTGTACTGTTTGTGTTTCTTTGTTATTTCAGCAGAGCTTTGAACGTAGCTGAAAAATACGTATGATATTTTGTTGGAATTCCAAAACGTTTGGACTCGGCCGAAAGAAATTTAGTTGAACCAAAACGGAACAAATTAATATTTTTTATAAAAATGATACAAAATTAATATATTGCTAAAATCTCGAAATTGAATGTTTTCCCCCACACTATAAAAAAACAAAATAGAAAGTTGAGATACCAAAATCGATGGAAATGAAACCCTTAGGTTAGAATTCAACTGAAAAATTTCTCTCTTCCAATACAAACCTGCACAAGTTACAGTAGTAAAAAAAATCAACCCATTAATTTTGAAAAGTCCTGTGGCCTAACAGCGGGCTGTTTTCTTAGAAACAAGTCGTGAATGGTGGCCACAAAGCAAGATGTCAGCCTTCTACCCGTGTACAAACAGGCATCCGCTCTACTGGTCGTCAACAATACCCGCTGTCAAATCTTGGAAAAAAGCGTTTCCCACTTTCCTAACCTATACAATGAAATGTTGGTACATTTCAATTTGCTTGGTTCTACTGTTATGACTTTATTTGGGAATTTAGGGAGCAGAAAAAGGGTCTGAACTGTGCCTTCACTGTACTGATCTACCGAGTGAAAAATAAAATACTATCGGGGCTTAATTATTTAAATATTTATACCGCTGTCTTTTATATTTGTTTCTCTTATAAGCTTATACATAGTATAGAGAGAGCTAGGGGATCTTATTTTGGTCATATCTGGGGACTTTTTTGAGTTATTTTGATAAATCAGAGTTTTAAGGTAGTTACCATAGAAAAACAAAGATTTTAATTAAATTGAGTTTAAGTACTTTTGCTTATATTTGTTAGGTTTTAAGGACCCAAACAAAACGAATTGATCACCTTTTTCTAAAAGTAGCGGTTCGTGATATATCGATGAAATCCTCTATGATAGATTTTTGTTTTTATTTACGTTTTTATCCCCGATAACTCATAAAAGGCCATTTATAAAGAAATTTTGATCAATACGTTTTGTTTAAATCCTTGATGTCTCAAAATATTTAATAAAATTTAATCAATATCGTCAAGATGTTTTTGAAAAATTGTTTTTTTTTGTTTTTTTAAAGCTTTCTCTATATTTTTTTTTATTTAAAAAAATATATATGGGGGAATAGGGAGATATGCTCACACATCAAATTTGGGTAATACAATACTCCACATACCCTACGACAAACATCAATTCAAAACGATTTTTTTTTTTAGGGGACTTCAAAACTGTTATATTCGCAAAAAAACTCGACATCTATTTTTTTTTCAATAATGATTCGAATTTGCTCCTAACCACAATCACTAGAAACTTTAAAATAAAACACAATTATCTGATTAATTGTTCTTTATTAATTATTTCCACTAAATGCCCTGATGTACATTTCGATAACATGGTTAACATCATCGAAGGGTCTTGCTTATAAATTAAATCTAAACTTACATATCTACTAATGAAATAAAATTAAGCCTAAAACTATAATGACCTGAGTGCAAGCTAAAATCCCTCCCATTGTCCTTAAAGAACAATTAATCAGATAATTGTGTTTTATTTTAAAGTTTCAAGTGATTGTGGTTAGGGGCAAATTCGAATCATTATTGCACAGTGCTCAACAAGATTGTATCTATATTTTTATATATTACATAACTTTCTGTGCATTACGTACATGTGAGAAAGTACAAAGACGTATGGTGCTTTGTACGACAGAGATTTCTGGATTAAGTCAGAGAGTTGCTCCGCTGTAGTCTGTGTTATTTGATGTCTAAGGCCCCTAATAACTATATGTAACAAACGGTTTAAAAATAGAATGTTGTCTATTGAATGATTTCCACCTATGAATCATGCATCGACCTGTGCCGGCAGTTCATTGATAAAAGACGTCAATCCTCATGTCATTCTAAATGTATTCATCACTTGCAAGATGAATGATACAGGTGTATTAACTTCGATTTATCATTGGGTAGATTAGTCTGTCTGACCGCCGACTACACAACTGCATCACTTCCGTAATTACAAATCTTAAAATTGGGTAACTTTTCCACACATACATCCACAAAATACACTAGTTTGGATGGAGAGTAGATAACTGCATCACTGCATTAAAATTGGATTAAATATCCCACAAACACTAGAAATCTCTCTGACTTCCGACTAGACAAATGTATCACTTCCGTAAATACTAATCTTAAAATTACATTAACTTTCCTGCACACGTACACAAACCCACAAGTTTGTCTGACTTTCTACTTAGACATCTGCATAACTTCCATAATTACTAACCTTAAAATTGGATTAAATATCCCACAAACACTAGAAATCTCTCTGATTACCGACTAGACAACTGCATCACTTCCTTAAGTATTAATCTTAAAATTACATTAACTTTTCTGCACACATACACAAACCCATAAGTTTGTCTGACCTTCTACTTAGACATCTGCATAACTTCCATAATTACTAACCTTAAAATTGGATTAAATATCCCACAAACACTAGAAATCTCTCTGACTGCCGACTAGACAACTGCATCACTTCCGTAAATACTAATCTTAAAATTGCAATAACATTCCCGCACACACAAATTCACAAGTCTGTCTGAACCCCATGTAGGCTTAGAGTAAAAGTTCCAAAAGGATCTTCTGGAACAATTTTATGAGATCTTGAAACCATATATAGGCGATCGTTACTTTCGTGTAAAATACGAAGAAGAATAATCTGGTTTTAAATAATTTCAACAGGCGTCTCACAATGAAGCGTGTTACTATATCTGCTCTATACAAGAGAGATTCCAGTTTCAGGTAACGTAAATATTGTATAATTTTCAGATGACACTGCAATAATGGCAATTGGAACAACTGTTGAAGAGGCTACATACAAACTACAAATTTACACCAGTGTAGTAAAGTAGTTGGACAAAACGTAAGAGAATAAAATTGAATGAAAGGAATCGATTCATATTAATTTCACAAATATGATGATAAATAAAATACCATCCGAAATAGATTAACAGAGAGTGCCTTACGCAAACACAGCCAAGTACTTGGGTATGATCCTTGACGCCAAACTACGGTAGAAAGCACATGTTAAAAGGAAAAAAAGATAAGTTAAACTTGACATTTTATTTAGTAGCTGGCTTTTGGGAAGAAACTTAGGGCTTTCATTTCAGAATAAACTCCTGCTATATCAGAAAATACTCAAACCAATTCGGATGTATGGTGTACAACTCTGGAGTTATACGAAGAAAACAAATGTAAATACATACAGCAGTTTCAACCGAAGCATTGTTAACGCTCCGTGGTACATAAGGAATGATGATGATATGAAATAGGTATTTAGAGGTGGATTTTGTCAACGAAGTAATAAAGCACAATACAGTGGTGCATGCCCAGAAGTTCCAGTAACACGCCACCATATAAATAAGAAGAATGTTGAACAATTTAAATCTAACAAGGAGATACAGAGAACAAAGCTATTTAATGATGTGACGTATTGTTTTGTCGAGAGTAACCTATGGGTTATGATTAAGAATTTTACAGATGGTATTATATAAGTTACTAGATAATATAAATCAGTAGTAATAATAAGAATAGTATTCATAATTTAAAAAAAAATAGTTAAATAATTTTTTTAAATCTTCTGTAATTACTAACTAAAAATGGATTAACTTTCCACACACGCACATCCACAAATTTCTCTGACCGCCGACTATAAGTGCATCACTTTCGTAATTACAAATCTTAAAATTGTATTAACTTTCCTACACACAAATCCACAAAACCCATAAATCTGTCTGACCGCCGACTATATAACTACATAATTTCCGCAATTATTACAAATCTTAAAATTACATTGCATTTTCCACACATATCCACAAAGCTCTCAAATTGCTCTGACCGCCGACTATAAGTGCATCACTTCCGTAATTACAAATCTTAAAATTGCATTAACTTCCCTACACACAAATCCACAAACCCATAAATCTGTCTGACCGCCGCCTATATAACTACATAATTTCCGCAATTACAAATCTTAAAATTACATTAAATTTTCCACACACATATCCACAAAACTGAAGTTTTTCTAACCGCCGACTATAAGTGCATCACTTCCTTAATTAAAAATCTTAAAATTACATTAACTTTCCTACATACGCAAATTTTGAGTTAATTGTTATTTTGTATTTTTGCAACTAACCCCCCCCCCACAATTTTCGGTTAAAAAAAAAAAAATGGTAGGCTAAAGTAAATATTACGTGCCAGATAGATTTTGCTATTTTCTTAATATAGTTACTAAAAACTATAGTATGAGTATCTTTTGTTTTGTGTCCATACTTGCTCATTTTGTCATACCTACTGCATATATTAGAACAAAGTTGGAGATATGAAAAAAGTTCGATAGTTGTAAATCAAAAAGTGAAAATGAACCGAGGACGCCTTTTTTTAACAGATATTTATATAAGGAGCCAACCTTCCTTCCCTTGTGCCATAACCACGCCAGCCAGCGTAAATTTTACAATTCAAATGGAGGTTTCAATGACGGTGAACAAGATTTTTGTTTTATGACAATTATTCCTCAACCTTAATATCTTTTTATTTACGCGGGTTCGGGTAATTAATCTTCACTTTTAATTAAAATTTGAACGTAATCAGTAGAGACAATTTTTAGAAATTTGAAATTTTAGAATTTCCCCAAGGTCGATTAAACACACAAACCAGCACGTTTGACAATCAATACGTTTCCTTTGGGTCCTTAGAGGCTACACTAGAACGAAGTTTGTTTAAAATCGTACGGACGATTTTGATAAAATCATAATTTTGTGTTTTGGTCTTTACTATAGCTACCTCCAAATTTTGAATTAACAAAAATGGGTGAAAAGTCCAAGATTTGGCCAAAATATGCCAACATACAGAATTTGATTAAAATCGGTCCACACGTGTGGGATGTAGACCAGTGCACATACGTCAGACGTCATTCCAAAAACATTTTTGTACTCGGAGGACTTCAAAACAATAAATTCGGACATCGGTTTTTTACCCATCATATAATTTCCTCTATATTACGTACACGTTAGAAAGTAAAACAATAAAAAAAATTGCTTTTATGTTTTTATAAATCTTGTAAGCTTATTTATGCCGAGAATTGTGAGTGTATATTCTGTAAACGTCGTATAGCTGTGGTTAGGTTAGGTGTGCAAAATATACGCCTCGTCTCATATCTAGACTGCTCAATGACAATTATTATCAGCGACTGACAACTTTGTTTCAGAATCAAGATATAAATTTTGTAACTGTTTCATAAAATGCAATTCTCTGTAGTATGTTTATTGTAAATTTATGAATAGAGCAAATTTCACTATTTGTGATTCTGCACAATATGTTAATGGTGTGTTCAGTATCTAGCTGGAACTTTTGTTCTTATCACAGCTTACAAGATGATTAGCCTTTATCCAGTTGGAAATCATTTCTTTTAAATGCTAATTAGGCTACTAATAAAGTAATTTGCTTACATTTTAAATATATTCAATATTTACAAAACAAACCAGGAACTTATTCCGCCATATGATAGAATCCAATACAAGCCTTGTGGTTAATAACGATATGAAAGAAGTAATCTCCAAACCACAAAATAAAACACTAACACTATTAACAAGTTTAATAAATCTTATTGATAAAAAGTCTTTTGTACGTCTCGGTAACATAGCTACCATCCTCAGAGGGATATAAAACAATACTAAACTAAATATGGCAGTGAGACAACTTATAGAGGGGGGACAAACTTGCTAACGTTAATTATTGTGTTGGTGTTTTATTTGTGGTTTGGGGATTATTTCTTTCATAATGCAGTATAAGCAAGTTGGTTTTTAGGTCTTGTAGGAAATGTTAAGTTGTATTAGTGGGTCAAAGTGTGTTCCTCAGTAGAGTTAGATTGTTTAAAACTATGTTTTAATTGGAATAATAGAAAAACTATGTTCCATCTTATTATTACTATTTATTTGTCGAGTTCAAAGTTCCTGTGAATTGAATTTTTCTACTCTTACTTTGTCCAACTTATATGCGTGAAAAAATCTGATTTAAAGTGGAAACTTGTCCGTGAGAGAAGTCGCTTCATCTGAGAAAGTTCATGCTAGGGAAATTTTTTTTTTTTCGTTCACTTCAGCTAGCTACTCAACAAAATGGACCGTCTGTCAAGCTTGTTCTGATCATGTACAGTATATAATTTCACAATTTTCCTAAATAATGTTCAATGATCTTTATGAATTATATATAACATTAAATATATATATCAGTCGTCAATATTTTGATTTTCACTTTGATAAGGAAAGTATTGTTCTAAAATTAAATTGCGTGTCGACGTTTACAACTTTTAGAATAACTATTTTCGTAATTATGTCTGAAAGTCCGTCTGATTTTCAAGAGTGGGTCGATTGAAGGAAACATAATACACATATTTCGCAATAAATACCCCTTCATCAGGGTTAAACTGTATACTTAATTTGATGCTTCTAAAAGTTTCTCCAAAAACGAATCAATGTTCATCATTCAGAGAGAAAAGTATATTGGAAGTATTTCGAGTGTTTCCAGGAAAGCCAGTAGAACAGTATGCGCCCATATTGCTTGGGCTAAGACTGGCAGGGGGTACCCCAAGTCCGCACCTTGCTGCATTCCACAACATTTGTTTACATTTAGAAGTTAAGTATGTTAAATATCCTCTAACAATATGTCAGTTTTGCACAGCTACTGTGTGTCCTTCCAGCTATGTTTGCTTTATTTGTGAATTTAATAGTTAATTCATTGTGATTACCAAATGACCTTGGAGTTTTGCCTATTAACACGTGTAGTACCACAGACAAGAGAGTGAACCCAGACGACCAACTGTCATGATATAATCTGTTAATAGTTTTAACTAACTTTTGAACTGACGTAGTCCTCTATAGCGTTACTGCTAAGCGGTGTTGCCAAGTTGTGCTATAATTTTACGCGTCGCGGGAGCAGATACAAATCGGATAATTCAATGTACAAATTACTACATCTATTAAACGTACAGCTTTGTCAGTTTGTGTTTATAAGCTTGTAACTTGAGAACCGATGATCCGATTTTCATACAGTTTTCTTTCCTATGTTGGTAAGATGTTTGATTTGTTCAAAAAGTCTTGATTTGATTTAAATTAATTCAGTATTTCCCAAGTTATAACAATATATGTCTGAACAAGTAATATGAAAAACAGAATATTTTACATGTTTAACGCATTTTTTTTTAAATTTCCAGCGACAACATATATTTTTTCAGTGGCATAGACGATGTAGGCTATGATTTGGATGCTAATTGGAACTGGTAACTTTTTAGCAATCGGTGAAGTAGTTCCCGGAGTTATAACCATTTTTTGTTGCTATTCAAATTTGTCGACACATTAAAAAAAAAAATAATAAAAAATAAATATATATATATATATATATATATATATATATATATTCAGTGACAAAATTGTTATATTATTAAATGATTTTAACGCTTTTTGGAACAGAAAATTGTTTTAAGATCGGTGCAGTAGTTTCTAAGTTTTACCTCTCCCCCCCCCCCCCAACACTTAAAGGAAATTTAGTTTCACCCGTATATTTTTGACATTTCAGCCACAATATACACTCTATCAGTAAGAAAGTTAGAACAAAAGTAAAACGTTATTTAGAATGATTAAAATTATTTCAAAATTAAAGAGGTTTTAGTTAAAAAGACCGCCCCCCTCCGAATGTATATTGAATATGATGCCAACTTTAACGGAACATTTGTTCATAACGAAACACCCCACCGTTTCACACCTTGTGTATCCGCTTTACTGGTGCCTTAAGTAAAAACTATTTACTTAGGCTAGCCTCAACAAAAAGTTGAGAAGTCAAATTAGCACAAAATAGCGGATACTTATCGGATTTAGAGTAGATTTCAGAATTTTTGTCTATGTATTTTAAAAAGAAAATTTTAGACCGGATAAAGACTTTGCGTAGCCTAAATTCGTTCCCAATTTCTTTCAAGTGAAGGTGATTTTTCAGCAGAGTAGAACGGTTTTCATAATCAGAGAATATTATTAAACGAAGGCCCTAAGTCCGTTAAAAAAATTGTTGAAATCTCACAGATATGTATCGGTAAATTGGCGGATTTTATCAGAATTTCGTATGATTATCAGTTATTGTAGAAAAAAACTGATTGATCTAGGGTAAATTTATTTTAAAAATATATTAAATCTACATAGATATTGAGAAAACAATTAGTAGAGATTATCATAACAAGTACTTGGTAATATTGGGTTATTCATTTGGGTTTACTATATATAAGAGAATGGTTTTAAAGTATTTATTGTAAGAAGAGCAAAATATCTAATATTTAGTACTCTTTTGTCTGCGCTCTACTCACTTTATATTTCCTTGAAGGTAACTAACTATCCATAAAATTAAATTCTATTAACATTTGATTTTACCAAGTAATATTGGTTTCAAAATTCACACTTATTTTAATCGTATTTTTTTTCCTTGTAGTTTAAATACGTAAAACTTCTCGGTTATTATCGCTTTATAAAAAAAAGGAAGAAAAGAACGTAAATTAAATACTTTGATATCATCAGGATCGGAAAAAAACGAGGGTCGGTCGAGAAAAGATACTCTATTGAAAAGATTAAAGGTAGGGATTTAATCCAAGACTACATGAAAAAATGTGTAGATCCAGCATGGCCTCTCGGGATTGTATTCACTATAGTGAAACTCCGAGGATCCGTGGATTTTGAACCACTCTGTTTATAAATAAGTTATGTAACCTCCAACCAATTCATAAAGGAGAGAAACTGTGATTATAGTTTTCGTATTTTAATCTGACAATTAATCCTTTAATTATTTTTAAAATCTTTTATTTTAAAAATCCAACAACCTAGGTCACGTGATTTCGGAAATAGAGTAATAACTAATGTTGAATTTTTTATATACGTATTAAAGTATAAAACTAAATTATCTGAATAAAATTGAAGATTTTCTAGAAGTTGCAACGGTTGTATTGCTAAGGAATCTCGACTGCAGACATATTAGTTTATCGTTGCAAGAAGCGAGACGTATTCGACACTGAACAAACATTTCACTTATCACAACTTTGGAGGGAGGAGGGGCAGCAGATATCTTGATGTAGACACAATGTGTGGCCTTTTTATGTTTTAAACCTAATTGAAGCTTAATTTTAGTTCTTGACTTCCTCTTTGTTGATTGACATTTTGAAATGTTCAACAGAGAAGGATGATGTTTTGAAATTTGAGAATAACTACAAGAAAACATTAATTAAGAAGGAAAAACACAAACTTTTTTTATAATCCACAATTGATTATTACCGGTTTCAACTGTATTTGTCGTTTTCGAGTTAGTAATTTGACATTTATAAATCATCAGTACAGGTCGAATCCAATGGTACAGTAGTAATATTTGTGTGTATGTGTAAAAATCCTAATAAAACATACAGTTTAGAGCAGGGTTGTCCAACTGTCAGCCCACGAAAGCTTATTAGATCCAAAAAAATCAGAAAACTACTTTGAAACTTCGTCCTTTTGAAGGAGATTTTATCTTGTAATATAAACAAATTTATACCAAATATGTTTTATAATTTAATTAAGAAATTAATATCAGTATTAAAAGAAAAATTAAAAGAAAGAAAAAAATAAATTTAATTAGTCTGGGCCCTTTATATGGCCCGCAACCACTTTCAATGTTTAATTTTGGCCCTTGAGGCTTTGTAAGTTGGACACCCCTGGTTTAGAGAAAGTTATGTGATGGGTAAAAACATCTGTTTAATTTTTGGAAGTTTTTTACGTGTTGTGCAGCCCAAACTAGTGGACCGATTTTGATTAAATCTGTTAAGTGGGCAGGTGTTATTAGTCTACAACTTCATTGTATTCGATAAATACACATTTGGGCCCGCAAAAATGCAAAAACACGAAATTCTATTTTTTTTCCCCCCCTTCATAAAATGGCTCAAACGATTTTAATCCTTAAAAGTAGATTTAAAGGATTCAAACGTAACCTATCAGATTCTATCAAACAGTATTACATCCTCTAGCACATTCTTAACCTAAACCCACAAAACTACCATTGTTCAACCCACACGTTTAGGCTCATGTTATGGGATATCTTACATTCAATTTAAATGGTAGTACAATAAAATATTTGGAGGGAAGGCCAGGAATTTTAATTTTTGTTAATATTTAGTTTCGTGTAACAAGATTGTAATAAAATTTCGTAGTTTCGCGTGTTGTTGAAATTGTTATTAATTTTTTTTTTAATAAAACATTAAAACTACGACAACGCCTTCGGAGTTGGGTCATTTGGTGTAGGTGGTGTGCAACGAAATAATTTTATACAAGTGAAAAATATATTGGCTGTTAAAACCCCCGTTGAGACGAGTACAATAATCAGAAACCAGTCTGTTGCTGTTAAAACATACAGCATTAGAAGCAAACTCGCGACGAAAACAAGTTTTGTTTTTAGAACGACCTAAGAAAGAAAAATATTTCCACATCCTCCCACAACTATCTCCATAAAGAGCATTAACTCGTGTAAAAAACTTGTCTCGGTTACCAACTGTCATTCTCAACAAGACGCGAGTACGATCGTCTGACTCTAACATGTTTCACCAATTTTCAAATTGTGTGATATAATATACAGGGTGTTCGAAAAATGTGGGGCAATAATTTACGTAGTGATTTCTTGGGTCAAAAAGGTTTATATAGACATATGTCCTCTCTCGATTCGTTTAGCGTCTAGTTGTCAGTCTGTGTTTTTTAGAAAATAATTCATAACTCCTTAACGGTTTGAGTTACAGAGTTGAGATTCTGCACAAATGTTTATCTTATTGGCCGCTATCTTTGTGCAAAATATGAGTTAAAAAAAAAAATCTTTAACCGTTTCAAAATGGCGGCTATTATAAATATTTTACGGCAAATTTCACGAAAACCGTTAATTTTACAAAAAAATTGCAAGATACATAAAATGTAGTAAGTTTTATGAAGATTCCAACGATATCTTATTAAACTTATTTTAGACGAAGAATAACAGAGACATTAATTTCTTCCTTGCTATACCTACAGTTTTCTCCATTTAAACAATGTTAAAACTGTAACAAACATCATAAAATCACAAAGGTTGTGTTTCTTTAAAAAGTGTTCATTTTGTACATGTTTGAAAATAAAATAATATTTATGTATTGATAATTTGTTTCTTAAGTCTATATAAACTTTTTTGCTTATTTTGACAAAAGGAATCACTACGTAAATTATTGCCCCACATTTTTCGAACACCCTGTATAACTGTATTACTAATATTGTCTACATATGATATTTTAATCTGTGTGTATTATACATTTTTGTATTGAGACCCAGTAGAATATTCATATTGCAAGAATATTATTGACTACATATACTTTGTATAGTGAAAGTTATGTTGATTTTTCAAAATGTCGATTTCGAGTTTTTCAAGGAAATATACGAAATTCGTGTTTTGGTATCCAATATCGATATGTGTAGTTTCAATTTTCTAACTAAAACCATAAAGAAAAAGGTAGAGGGAAGGGACTTAGAACTCACCCTGTATATTAAAAAGTATTAACTCTCTTCGCTCGAGTCATACAGATACGAGCTATAGCCTATCTTTTTTCTTCATGCAGACGACACAACGACGGATGAAAATCACTTTTTCGGTTTCGTGACGCTTTGAAATATGATCAGACAAAAACAGTGGAAATTTTTGACGGTTACCCCAATTGACCCTAGAGGGTAACTGAAAGACAAATGTTAGTCCTAAATAATTCTAAATATTTTGTTAACATATTTCTGAATTAATTTTGAATTTTTTCTTTTTGTTGCAGGTAAGAATTTGACTTGTATTAACTGTCATTTTGTGATGGGTGAGGTAAGCAATACATTTAGTTTGTATCTAGCCCCCCCATTCTATTATATTCTTAGTGGTTTCTTAAATTGAAATTTTACTTGGAGAATATACTGATGTAGTTGCTTTTTAAATTATTTTAAAGTAATTATTCCATTTCTGATACGTTTTATACTTGGGATTTTGTAAGTAGGATTTTAATCCTCCCCTCTTTGTTGTTTTAAAGCGAACAACCTTTCTGTTATCGCATTATTAAAAAAGAAGAAGAAAAGATAATAAAATAAAGACCCTTAGCCTTTGAATATTCTAAAAGGAGCAGGATCGAAAAAGAAGACGTATGAAAGGGATCTAACCTAAGAGAAGGTCCAGCTAGGATCCTTCACGATTGCCAACCCTTAGGGCACTACCTTAAGCATTTTGTAAAGTGGTTTAATGAACCGTTAGCATCGATCCTTGAATGTTTTAGTACCTCAATAAATCATTCGTCTAAACGCATGACACTCGGTCTAAAATCTCTGAATCCACAAAACGTGAAGATCAGTCGGAAATAGAGATCAACATTATTGAAGATTAGCAAACTTACTGTATACTTCGTCTAGGTAAGTAAAAAAAAAACAAGTAGGAATGGATGTTTAAAAATGTAGCATCTGATATGTAGCAATTACTACTATATATGGTTGTTCTAAAGCTAAATCTTTGATCATGCTCCCTAGTTGACCCGACATTGCCTCTTTGATTTCCACACACTAATCATGATTAATGAACGCTAAAAAGGAAAGACAGTCAAACGTTGCGATTCTTTCATCCATCAGCAAACACACTGTAGTGATAGTTAAACATTTACAACAAAAGCACGCAGTTTCATTTTTTTCTGTTTACTCATTTACGCACAACTCAAAAGCATTTGGAATCTCTTTGATGTTTCACTCAAACATTTGGGTTTTGATTTTTACAAGAAGTTTTATTTTCTTAACAGATCTGAGAATCAATTTGAATCAAGTTGGCATAAGCTTCAACTCTACATTTGCAAAGGACTGATTTTAATGGGACAAATTCGCATAGCTCTATTATTTATTCCGATATTTTACGTCATTTCTGTATATTAATACGCAACATTTCGATATTATAGATCAACTTTCGTTAACAGTTAAACGTAAAACAGGACATACATTATAAATGATACAAAAACATTGCACAATCTTTCTCACTCTCCCATTTCCAAAGCCAGAAAAAACGAACCCAAAATGAAAATCAATTATGGAAGCCGTGTTTTAAAATAATATTTACATATTTAAATAAACCAAACTAACTTCGCTTGTGTTATAAACTCGTTTTACGTGTAGGGCCCTATATCCTATTTAATTACATGACGTTTTGACATTTATAACAGCCTCAAGGCTCATTTTTTGATTTTTTACCTATATCTCATTTTTGGAGATTGATACCCCCCCATATTTTGAGTTATCAAAAAAATCCCTATATACGTCTATGACCAAAATACGGTCAAATCAAATTTGATTAAATCGGGACACTAGTTTGGGCTTCAGAAAACATAAAAAGAGAACACCTCAAACAGATGGAGCGAAAAACTAGACATCAAAATTTCAACTCAGCTCATAACGTTATCCATACCAGGTAAATTAAATAAAAAATAAAAAGCGGTTATTGGAATGATTTCTGTCTCTCATCTGTTCAGTTCTCTGCAGCACAAACCGATGCAGTAGACCGATGTTGATAAAATTTACTGTGTGAGTATATTTGGGCCATATGTACATTTCACTAAAACCATCTCTCCAAAATGTCAGTGTATGAGTTATCTGGGATTTTCAATTAAACAAATCGTCATTAACGAATTTGATATATTTTCGTTAAAATATAATTTCTTTTTGAAATAAATAAAACTTAGTCAAAATATATGTGGGAATATTTTTGTCATATTCCGCCAAGTTTCCCCCCACTTTTTGAGTAATTGCCATTAATTTTATGATGTCCGTCATGAAAACTAAATGAAACGATTTCTCAAAATCAAGTTTATTATACTTATCAAATTTAGCTAAAATGTAGTCCCAAGGATTGTTCCAAACATTTTTTAAAAACATATTTTGATCAAAAGTTATTAGTTAAAAAATTAAAATAAACCATGGACACTTATTTAGGAGATATTGATAAATATGAATTAAAAACCAACGTGTCGAATAGATCCAGAAATTTGTCACTTTTAAATGACAGTTTTTTTAATCACCCTTATTGTTTCAAGGTGAAAATTCGCTGTCGTCGCTGTTAAAAAAAAAGGAGAAAATAACATAAAATAAAATAAAAAGACCCTGGAATATCGTCAGGGTCGAAAAAGAACAAGAGTTGTTCATAAGAGACCTGATAACAAATCAAAAAGAGAGGGATTTTAACCCAAAACCGCGTGAAAAAGGTGTTGATACAGATAGGGTCTCTGGGGATTGCTTCTTTACTCACTGAGGATGTAAATGACAGTAAAATTACCATTTTGAGGTATTATTAAATTATTTTTGTACGGATTATAACAGTGTTTATGATTTTGTTTCTTTTTCGCAAATCTTGTTTAGTGTATAAAATAACGCATAAACCCACTAGAAACAGTGTTACCGATCGACAGATATTTTCCTATCAAAATAATTTCCCTTTCCCTCACCCATCATAACTACGATACTACGAAAGAGTTTGGTGTGGAAGTAACAATAAAATTAGCAGCTTCTAAGAGGGTTAAACAAAGATGGCGCAGGTCAGAGTTCAGGCAGGCTCTGTTGCTTAATTTTAAATTAAGACTGATGCAGGCCTCTTGTAAGCTATTTCTGTAAACACGTGCGTGTGCGTTTGTGCGCACAGTAGAGTACATTCGTTAAATAATCACAAATGCTTGAGATGCTTTCCATGCAGCAATTTAAATGCCAGTACGCCTCAACATTGCATTGTTTCAAGACTGGACATATTCACGTAAAGTTTCAGTATTTCCGAATACCCATCTGGAGAAAGTAATAAATCTGCGTTGCGTTTTTGTTTTAAAACCTTCTGAGGGTTTACTTTTAGTTTATCGTTTGTAGAACCCATTCGAGCGCGCAGATTTAGTACGTAGGATGTTTTGATCAAATATCGTAGGTTTTTTAAACTTTGAGGTACTCAAAATTCCGATTTTATTAAAATCGTTTTAAACATTGATTTGGTCTGAGATTGGCTCTACCGTAGTGAAACGTGAAGAATAAATAAGAGACCCGTCTACGAAATCTCGAGTAGGAAAAATATAATAAAAATAATAGGCAAAAAAATATAAATGAACCTAACCTCTCCTCCCTCCGCTCGTCATTAAATGCTCAATTTTATGCAAATTTAAGCTGAAGAAGTGTTTGTTACAAACGAAGCAAGGTTAGGTTAGGCCATTTATAATTTTTTTTCTTTTTTTAAACGGCATTTATTTTCACCTTTGTTAATTTCACCGACAAGTAGTAAATTGAAAATTTTTGGGGATGGATAAGTAAGAAAGTTTGTGCAATGTTTTTCCACCGTGTTAAACAAAAGCATTGGTTTTTCATTCTCTCTTGTTGTTTTTAAAGACGGCCATCATCGGCTTTTAAAAAACAGAAGATAACTTATAAAGGACTTCTAGTCCTCGAATACTGTAATAGCGTCAGGGTCGGAAAAGAACAAAAGTTGGTCAAAAGAGACTTCATAGGCGAGTTGAAAGAGAGGAATCTAATCCAAGACTACATGAAAAGAGTTTGTAGATCCTGCTTGGTTCCATCGGGATTACAGAGCCCGAGTGCATTTTAATGACCCTGTGAGGATTAAAAGCATGAATATTCACGCAATGAAATATCTATATTCCAGAAAATTGGTAATACAGTATCTATATGGGAGTCAGCTATATCTGGAACAAATTATCAGCCAAGTATTTATCTTTCATAGTAGAGAACTAGTTCACTACCACTCCGCCAGGTTCGCATTTCATCAATTAAACTCCTATTTGCATATACCTAATATACATATGAGAGTATTTAAGAGGATGTTAAACCAAAGACATTACATTTACTTCAAGTATATTTATTGTACCGTGTATGTTAAAACCTCTATGTAAATCGACATTGACACAACCTTCTTAACCTGATATTATTAAAAGCGATTTATCGATAAGTAGGCCTACCTTGTGGTATAAACTGTTCATACGTTAATACGCAAGACTAACTATTTATTTAATGAAATGGTTTTCACCTTTAAACAAGAAGAAAAATTATCAGTTTAAACACATTGATCACATAAATAACTGCTTCAATCGTACGCATAGAAACGTAAACTTTTTATAGGTAAAATGTTACTTTAAAAATAGCGATCGATATTTAAAACAGAAAAACAAATAGTGCAAAAAGATTGCACAAACTTTCTCGTGAACAATCTAAATATTAATCAAACCAAATTTTTCGTCACCAAAATGTCTATAGGGGAGTTGTCAGTAAAATATGGTTTTGGTTGAATCTTCACATTTCACTAAAATTTGAACGAAATCTGTAGATCGCATTTTGAAATATTACGTATTTTACATATGCAAATGACCGATTTTTTGGTTGTTTAACGATAACTCACGAAAGAACTTTTTGTAGAGATATTTATGTTGTTAATGCAATCACAACCAGTAGACTATATTTTGTTTTGATCCTTAGAGGTTACATATTAAAAAAATTGATCAAAATTGCAATTTTCGTTGTTGTTTTGCAGCTGTCCCTTAATTTTGAATTTTTCAAATAAAAATAAAGAAGCATCCCGAAATATGGCCATATACCAAATTAGATTAAAATCCGTCAAAGTGTTTGGGCTGTGGAACTCTGTGCAGACGACAGACACCCATCATTATCAAAAAAACTAGATCTATACTGTACTATGCAAATGTAAAAAAGTAATAATAATAATTATTATTATATATATACATATATAAAATATACCAAGTGTCCTAAAAGCCCCCCTATTTTTTTTTTATTGATGGAAGTATACAGATTTGCTTTGGGGAAAGTTTAGATAACCAAAGGAGGAGTTTTTTAAAGTATCAACATTTTCAACCCTTACCCCCAAAATGGGGTAGTTTGGGGGTAAGTCAAGAATTTTAAATAGCACCCCCTATTGAGTGATACCTCATTTTAAAGGTCTTTTAAAAATGAGAATAATGACGTAAACTAGAGGTCTCTAAGTTCATCCTATCCAACATAGCGACCAATCAAATTGTGAATGTTAACCTACAAACTCCAGTTGTTTTTATTAAATTACAAACTGCTCTATGTTGGAAAAATAATGGTAAGAGCCTTAACTTGTTTTTTTAGCTCAGATTATGTTCTCGAAATGTCTACCATTTACTTCTTGGCAGAAATAGATTCTGGACTCAAAAGCATGTTGTACATTTCGTAACATTTCCTGTGTAATTATTAATGTAAAATTCACTATTCGATTGGTTGCTATGTTGGGTAGGATGAACTTAGAGACCTCTAGTTTGCGCCATTATTCTTATTTTTTAAAGGCCTTATTTTTTTAAAAATGAGGTATCACTCAATAGGGGTTGCTATTTAAAATTCTTGAGTTACCCCCAAACTACCCCATTTTGGGGGTAAGGGTTGAAAATGTTGATACTTCTCAAAAGTCCTCCTTTGGTTATCTAAACTTTCCCCAAAGCAAATCTGTCTATTTCCATTAATAAAAAATAATAATATGGTGGGGGTTGGGACTTTTAGGACACTAAACTTTATGGCCTTATTAACTGTTTATTAATTTTAATCTAGACTGTTTCGCCGTGTTAACAACATCATCAGGTCTTGAAAGCACATATTTACACACACATTCGCGCGCGCAAGGTAATGTAGCATATACTGAAAACCTAATGAAACTGTCTGAACACGTGTAATCTAGTGAAACTAGTAATGTGTCATGAAGGGTGTGAGCCAAAACAAACAGTATCGAAATTATCTGTTTGTAACAAAGGTTCAACAATGAATGTAACAGAGACTGTTAGTGTTATATATATGTTCTCTACAAGGTTAAGTTTATTGGTGCCGAATTCAGTCCCATAAACGGTGTCTCCTCTTCAGTTATTCACAAAAATTACAAAAATAATACAGAACAAAAGTGACATTTACCTTTTAAAGTTATTTTTGTCACATGATGCTATATAAGAGTTTGATGAAAATATACCCCCACAGTAAACACAGTGTAATTTAAAGATTTTTCGTAAATTTTTTATTTTTTTTTCTCTCAATGTATTAAAATATTTCGATCAGTTTGCTTGCAACAAACAACACCACGTGGTAATAAAAATAACTTTGTCTCAGGTTAGATAGTTATAGGCCTCCTCATATAAACGTAGTATAAAGTTATGTGGAATGATGTCCGTTTGTCGTCTATGCGGACTTATTTTTCTTGTTGTAAAAACCTCTCGGTCATCATAAATAAAGACCCCTTGGCCTTGAATAATCTAATAGCGTCAGGGTCGTAAGAGAAGAAGAGTTGGTCAAGAGAGACCCGATAGGATAGATGAAACACGATTTTTACAAGTTTCGGCTCTACAGTCTTTTTTTTTAAATTTTCGACGCGTAAGACTGCGATTTTCTAAAATCAGTTCTAATGGTTTTGGTGACGTTTTGTTGTCGGATCCATCTAACCACGGATATTGGTTGGTGAGTTATCGAGGGGAAAAAACAACAAAATCGGCCAAAAAGACGTTTTATTTCCTCTAAAAATCGACTCTTTCGAAATCGTTCAAATGTGGTAGAAAGTGTTAATTAATGAACGAAACCAATGTACACAATTGCAAGAAAAAAACTTGACCGTTGATGTTTTAATTCAATTTCATCAAATAGGATTATCCTTAGACCTTGTTTGTAACTCAACCGAAGCATATATAATTTGCATATATGTCACGTGGTTTATTTTAAAATAAACTGATATTTTTCGACTAATAGTTTTCTTTTGAAAGCAAATGGTATTCGATAAATGTGTGACAACCGTTTATTGGAAATATTTCTCTTTTATTTAAAAGTTGATCGGATCTATATATTTAGCCTCATTTAAAATTTAGACTACAGTGCACATGTGAAAGTTTCCCCGAGCACAACTTGTGACAAGTGAGACGTTGAGAAGTACATAATCTTAGCTGCCGACAGGTGTTATTGATTTCTTGCAAAATTATACAATGATATTTGTAAAATTAGGTCGGCTTTGTTATTGAACTATAGAGTTATAAATCAGTTTTGGAATATTTAAATATTTACGCAAAATATCATAATTAAATCGAGTCAAGTACCAAAGTGTTTTCTTCTGAAGCAATTTACGTTGTGACGGGACCTCGGAGAGCTTATCGAAAAATATTTGACCATTTAACATGATTAAAAATAAGAATTGTTTTGATCGTTCAAAAATTTCAAATACACTATGCCTGTGGTAATTCACGAATCAGCTGTTTCCTTAAAGTAAACCATTTGAATATTGTTTACGATAACAATCAATTTTATAATTAGCCGATTCATTACAATGACGATTAAATCAATTTGAAGTTAGGTTATTCAACAAGGCACGAAATGTAGATCATAATATGAAGTTGTTAAACGTACAAAAACATCAAAATTTCAATATAATTTATATATTAAACAAAAACCTTGTACCGCTTCAATCTGTCATTTATTATCGATCTGATATACTAATTACCGAGATCGAAACCGGTAAACCTACAAAAAAAAATCAAAATTTCAATATAATTTATATATTAAACCAAAACCTTGTACCGCTTCAATCTGTCATTTATTATCGATCTGATATAGCCTACTAATTACCGAGATCGAAGTCGGTAAACGTACTAAAACACCAAAATTTCAATATAGTTTATATATTAAACAAAGAACCATGTTCCGCTTCAATCTGTCATTTATTATCGATCTGATATACTAATTACCGAGATCGAAGTCGGTAAACCTACAAAAACACCAAAATTCGCAACGTATTACGTACGTAATACGCGAAAACTTAAACTCGTTTTGTTTATTGAGTATAACCGGACAGACGGAAAGACTTTGGTTGTACTCGTAGTGGAATCAGACTTGGCCGTGAGATTTTTGGCAATAGTATAGAAGCCTCCAAACAGAAGGATTTATTGACGTAGTTTAACCTCACTTTTAATACATTTCTTTATAGCCCTATAATTGTTAGACTTTAAGTTTTTAACATTATTTGGTACACTAGTAGTCTCTAATACAGAGGAAATATTGTGGTGTTACGTCTTTCACTCTTAAAATTTGTTTCGATGTTGAAATTTGTTACTGCACATTAGAAGTTTTGACAGATTTTCTAAATTTTATAAAAGTACATATATCATCTTTTCAAACTTTTTTATTTCTTTTCCAGAGAGGTTTGTTGCCTTCTCGATATTACGTCTTAATTATTTTGTTTACGTTTTGTCAAAATGTAACTCCCTAAAGTCTCAAAGAAAACAGCTTATAGATCGGCATCTTTGCAAACATACCAGTTCAGAAGTTACTGGTCAGAAAGGAAAATTTAATACTGGACATGGATAACGAAAAGCTGTAATTTCTTTACACCAACTGAAACAATTTCGACCAAATTCAGTTGAAGGAAGGAGGTTTAAAAGCCAAACAAATATGCAAAATCGTGTAGATTTCGCCAGTAATTTGGAAAACATCGTATTGAAATATTGACCATTTTATCATTTATTGACGTAGTTTTAATAAATTTTAAAATAATCTATGTTTTAGGGGAGCAACCATGAATATTTCAATTTTTGAACAACAATTTTTTTCTGCCATTTTTTTTACTAGGCGGAAAAAGTGACCAGCAAAATTAAAAATGGTATTAAATTTCAAAAACGTCAATTGAGATAACATTTCACCTCTATCTACTAAAACTTTTATACAGATTTGAAAATTTTACAATTTTGCCATCGGAAGTAATTAAAAATTCTGAAAATAACGTCTCTAGCTACTGTTATAAACGTCAACAAGAATCAAGTAAACAGTTGATATTGAAAGAGTTTACAACTCGATTGGTTTTAATGAAACTTGGTTCGCTCTTATTTTAAATTAGGTTTAAATTGAATTTGTAATTATTTTATGTCTACATTTTTCGGAAGGGAGAAATTAGTACAAATTTTCATATCGCCCATTCCTCTTCAGAAATAAAACCAAAATGTCAGTTCAGTAATAATTGTCAGTCAAAAAGTGGGATTTCACTAAAATTTGAATGAAACCGGTAGAGCGGATTTTAATAATTACAAATTTTATATAACCCAATGACCGATTTATCGGTTTAAAGAAAATGGGAATTTTGTGTTTTTTTATTATGACAGCTTATTCATAAATTTTGGAAACCGAAAAAATGGGGGGGGGGAAACCCTGAGATATGGCTAAAATAAACTCACATAACTAATTTTGATTAAAACCAGTTGAGCACTGCATAGTTGGTCATTTCCAAAACTACTTATGATATAACAGCAAAAAACCACGATTTTCAATCATATAATTTTATACTACGTATAATTCTAGTAGAATTTTATTTTAAAGTCAGAAATCACCTTGTTCATTTTGTTTGCAGTTATAAACACACACAGACTTCTTCCCGTCGAGGGAGATACATTTAACAGTGAGCTAGGTGAGAAGGCGCCTCATTAAAAACACAAATTACTTACGAAGAAGTTAAAATAATATACGACTTTTTTTTTCACGCAGTGATGTGAGTTATGTAGGACCAGCCAAGTCTATATTTGTAACGGCAGTGTTTCTGAAACACCCGGTGTTTATATACGTATTTCCGGTTTGGGTAGGAGAGAAGACTCTTTGTCTTACATCATTTTCCTTCTTGCTCTTACAATCTGGCAATTGATAGTTTGTTCATTCAATTACATTTTATATTTTGTTTTTTTTAAATCTGTAATTTTTTTTTTCTATCTCACATGGACTTGGTAGAGGTGAAGTTATGAAATGTGTTAAAAATATGCAGTTTTTTCTTAAATCATAGTTTTGAGATATATATATATTTAAAGGGAAAAATCTCCCCCGTGATGATATATATATATATAATATATATATATATATATATAGAGAGAGAGAGAGAGAGAGAGAGAGAGAGAGAGAGAGAGAGAGAGAGAGAGAGAGAGAGAGAGAGAGAGAGAGAGAGAGAGAGAGAGAGAGAGAGAGAGAGAGAGAGAGAGAGAGAGAGAGAGAGAGAGAGAGAGAGAGAGAGAGAGAGAGAGAGAGAGAGAGAGGAGGGGGAGAGAGGGAGGGGAGAGAGAGAGAGAGAGGGAGGGGAGAGAGAGAGAGAGAGAGAGAGAGAGAGAGAGAGAGAGAGAGAGAGAGAGAGAGAGACATAAAAAAAGGAAGTTTAACCCCCAGTCATATTACTAGTTCTTTCTCGGAGTCGGAAGAGAACAAGAAAGACCTGATCGGAAAGGGAAGAGAGAATAATCTAATTCAACACTACGTAAAGAAAGGTTTAAGTGTAGATAGATTACCTCGAAATTGGCACAAAGGTAGTCACTACAAGAGAGGTGTCGCTGCAGTACTCTATAGCCTAAACGATTGGATATTTTTAGTGAACGATTTTGTCCAGATTTTGTGAACTGACGTTAAAAAAAAAAAAAAATTATCCAAACTCATAAAAAATCGCATTAAATCAAATAGGATATACACTTTACACTATCTTATAGCACAAATGAAATAAGCATAGATTCTAATTTTGTCTTTAAATATATGAAGATGATGAGGCAAGACCCCTTTTTGTAAACTTTTCTCCCAAAAGAATACGGGAGTAAGTTTGCATCAGTTTTGTCTCGCTGTAATACAGAGTGGTTAGTAAGTAGGGTGCCAAATTTTAGAAGCAGATTTTTGATATCAATTTAAAGTGTAAACGTAGTTATAAATACACGTTCAAAAAGTTTCCCTCCTATCTAAATGAACGCCATTTATAGAAACGGTTGAGTGAAATATTGTAATATTTAGTGGTACACTGTAAACTAATAATAGTTGGTACATTCTCAAAATGTGTTTTCGATATTTCAATCTGTTTTGGATTTATATCTTGTTTTTGAAATAAAAGTTGTACAGAAAACTAAGCCTTTTTGGATGTTTATAAGATATTTTTCTTTAATATGATATCCAAAAGCAATTCCTACTTCCTCCACTAATCCACTATCACTGTAATAATTTAAAACAATTATAATAGGAATGTTACTTTTCTTGTTGAACACTTTTAAAGAGTGACGTTATTGTCAAGACGTTACTTCCAGAACTACATTTTTGGTTATATGTTTATAGACATTGTTTACATAATTTTGATCTTCCATATCATCTCACAAAGTATTGCACCTTACTGACATCAGTTTACAATGTACCAAATGGGTCCAAAAGGTAAGATCGGTGAATGTTTCATGGCCTTAGATGTCGGCATTTCCTTAAATAAGATCGTAATAGCTAGAATTACTATTTTAGAAATTCCCAAAAGAAAAAAAATATTGTTTATAAAAGGTATAAAAATAACGAAATGGATTTCGTTTATTAATCCCTCCTACCTTTAAATACGAGTCACCCTGTATTTAATTTAAATAAATTCTAATTAAACGTTAAAAAACTCTTTTAATTTCAATAAACAGTCTACATGATTTTCCTTTGACGTCTTGGTATTACATCGATCAAAGGCGACTTGCTTGCGGGCGGACAGACTACTTGTTGAAGTAAATGATCAGCTATATAAAAATACAATCTGGACTGACGAGGTGTGGGTTATAATTAACAATGGCGCATATCTAGTTAAGCGTAGTCAATGATGATGAATGTGTAGATGCTTTTCATCTCACTCGCACTCATCTGGACCGATATGATTCTGTCTCTCTCTCGCACCTACGCCTCCGTCTTCCAGTTCATTCAACTCGTTTCATGGCCACCTTCTCTCTCCAACTACTGTTTACCACCTTTCAATCTTTATTAATTACTTTTAAAACTTCATTTAATTACGATTTACTTGTGTGATGTAGAAATAAATAAGGTTATACCTAAGCACGAACCTTGTGGAATTCCTGTTTGACTCTCTTTTTTTTTTATTGGACTGTTGACGTTAGAAATTGTTATTGCTGTAAATCTTTTTTGTAATTGAGTTTTAATTAATTAATATCAGGAATAATCAATTTAATTTTAAATATATTTGATTTTTTTTATATTCAAAGTTGTTTGCTGGACCGTAGCACAGTATTATAAATATGATATGAATACTTTATAGATTTGAGAATCTGATCTGCATCCTCATTTCTTCACACCCTTTCTTTGGTACTACTTAAAGCTGCTCTTTCGTCTTCACTTTCCTGTCCTTATTTTCCATCTATTTAGAAGGTTGGTGTACAGAATGTCCATCGTGAGCGAGTTTTAATCTGATCTCCATCTTCGGTACTGCCTACTGCTACTTTTCCCTCTTCAATTTCCTATTATTTTCTCCCATCTCTATTGGAGGTTGGTGAAAAGAACAATTACAATCTGAATTACATCCTCGTTTCTTCATACCCCTTCTTTGGTACACCGAAGGCTACTCTTTCGTCTTCACTTTACTATCCTTATTTTCCATCTATTTCGAAGTTTGGTGTATAGAATGTCCATCGTGAGCAAGTTTCAATCTGTTCTCCATCTTAATTTTTCCATCTTCGCTACTGCTTACAGCTACTTTTTCGTCTTTACTTTCTTATCCATATCTTCCATCTCTATTGGAGGTTGGTGAAAAGAACAACCTCAATCTGAACTCCATCTTCATTTCTTCTTTTTCTTTGGCTCTATAGTCATGATGATGAATAACTTCAAAGAGTCGTCTCCTTCGTCCTTTAATTGTCATTTACTTATAGTAACATCATCCATACTTCAGCCTTTACTTCTTATGCTGTGAAACACATCTCTTAGTATTCGTTTGGGGATCCGATCTTTCGCCATTCTTTCAATTTGTCCATACCACTTTATTCTTTGAGTCTTAATAAATCGAACCAGATCCTGACTCTCAATTTACTCCTCCAGCTCTCCATTTGTCTCTCCTTTTTCCGCCACCCTCCTCTATTATGTACCGCCAAATTCTCGGAGGTAATTTTCATCTGATACTGGTCGCACCAATGTTTCGAGGCTTCTTATTTCTTGTCACAACTGTCTATTTACATAAAGTGGATAATTCGCTGACTGTATTCTTTTCCCATTTTTACTCTACTCATGTCATTATCAGTATGTATAAACTGACTCCAGATACGTAAAACAACAAAACTCTTTCAAACCTCATTTCTTCCATTGTGACGCCCCATCTCCATTTACAAATAAAAAAATAACCCAAATCAATGTCAGGTTTGAAAATGAGCGAAACAAAGGATGATTCCTAATGTATTTTCAACCACTCGATATAGTTAAAACTATTATTAATACTTCTTAGTCTTATTCTATTTTATAAAATTAATTATTATTACAACTTTCGTTCAATAGTTCTTACGGCAGATTAAAATGTTTCCAAAGGCCATGGTATTACCTAAAGTCTACGGTGTGATTATAAAAGTTGATAATGAAGTTATGTAAATAAAGCCTTAGATAAGACTGGTGATTAAATGTTACATTAATAACGATCTCAGTTCCGTTTCTGTTATTACTTATAGTCCAGTCATCTGAGGAAATATATAGAAATTAAAACATCTTTACATATTGCCAACTTGTATATTTCAATAGTATCGAAGTTCAAAAATGGTGTATTTTTATAAAGTCTGTAAAAGTTAAAGGTAAACGGATATATTAATACCCAAGAGAATGTAATTCTACGGAAAATAATCTCATTCAAAATTCTAATGGTTGTCCAAAAAACGTGAATGATATTCGCAGCTCACTTGACCTTAAGCGTAGCACTTGGTAATAAAAAATTCCCTAATTCATAGTGGTGGATAAAAATAGATTAACTCTGTGAAAAAAAAAAATTGGATTGGTGTAACTCGAAAGTAAATAGGAAAACTTCAGGAATAAAGTGAATATTTTTTGCTTTATTGTCGATGCATTTTCTTCGTTCTTTTTTTTCGCTCGTTAATCCAGGATCGTAGTTCGGGCCATTAATCGTCAAATTTCATAGATATTCAACGAAATCGGGTACAACCAATTGAGAAATTACGTCTTTGAAAATAACACCATGGCCGTTTTTGATCGTTAATATACAACTCACGAATTGCCACTTTTGCGGCGGAGATGACGACAAATTCGTTTTGTTTTGTTCCATAGAGGCTACATTTCATCAAAAATTGTTATAAACAATTTTAGCAAAATTAAAATTTTGTCTTATGTAGTTTCACCAATTTTTGTTTTGTCGAATTGTTTTAAATATGTCCACAAAATCATTCAACTCGTTTGGAGTCTGTAACACGAGTCAGACGTAATTTCAAAAAAAAAATACATTTTTTCTTTAAAGGTGCGTTTGTTTTGAGAAAGTGAATACAAAAGACATGGTAATAATAAACACGCAAAAACTTCAATATACTTTTAAAAGTGTAGAGAAACGTTGGTTCAAAGTCAACTCCGAGTAAAGTATTAATTGTTCCCATCACCTCCCTCAAAAAAGCCTTAATGGTTCTTGACAAAACCCTCTTTGTTTTATTAGAAGAACTATGACTAAAGCATGAAATACGAATTCTCCTATGGTGGTACCTGCCATGTCAGTTTCGGCGCCGTTATGTCCGACCGATAGCAACAAACCTGTCAATCAAGGAAGCTTAGTCCTTCTCATAACAACCTATATATAGATTTTGTCAAGCAGTTTTTGTCAAGATTAAAGCTTTTGGAATGTGTTTGTTTTATCCAGTGATATGCTTGTAGGCGACATAGGTAAGGATTAAAGTCCAACTGTCCATGTCAAACGATATCAAAAAGGACCCGGAGGGCGTAATAGATTTGTATTTATCATGACCTTGTCAACATGCTGAGGACGTACTACTGAGTATGGTTGGATTTGAACTCATTCATATTTCGTTCCTTTAAAAACTTATAAGATTTTATAACTTCATCGATTAGAATCTTGGAATGTCTAAAGTTTCTTATTTCCTGATTTCTATTAGTTTACTTTCTGGAGATTAAATAGGATATTTTTATTTAGGAGTGCGCAATACCTGGATGAATATTTTACCTTTTTTAAAGGCAAACATAACGTCTTGGTCATAATTTCCTTATAAAAAAGGAAGAAAAGAAGATAAAGCGACATAGCACTGTTGAACAATAGCGTCGGCGTCGGAAGAGATGAATAGAGAAAGGAAGGACGTAAAACATGGCCGTACTCACTATAGTGAGCCCATTAGGGCTACCTGGATGAAAAATGGTCCATACAACCGTCGAAGTGTAAATAAATTGATGTCAACACCATGGTCAATTTTATAGCTTTTTATTTCTGGAGAGATGACGACCAACATGTTTTGTTTAATTCTTTAGTTTAGAGGCTAAATTTGAGCGCAATTTAATCTAAATCTTTAAAATAGATTTTGAAACAATTATAATTTTGTGTTTATTATAGCAACTATCCCCAAATTTAGAGTTATAAAAAAAAAGAAAACGGAATAAGCTTCTAGATAAGTTTTATTTATCCATTTATTCTACAAAGTGTAAAAATGTACATAAAACAAATTATATTAAAATCTTATCTTGGACAGTAGTAGAACGGACAGACAAAACTGATACAACCGCAAAATATTCAACACAAAGTTCTGTTTATTACTAATATTTGAGAAGTATAAATTATAGTTTGTTATTTGATTTTGATTAAACTAATAATATTTATGTATTTTGAAGCACTAGGTTCACATTAGAAACTCCAGTACTCTAGTTGATATCCTCCTTTATTGACATTCGTTGTCAGTTTTCCCTCAATAAGATGTAGACTTGTAACAAACATGTGTTCATATAGCTGTTGATAATGGTTTTATCTGAACAGGAACGCACCTAAGCCTTTACCTTATCGTGTACAGATTAGATGCGAGTTTAAACGTAATCTGGCTCATTACTTGAGATAACTCGTTCGCTAAGCTTGTGTCACACTGATTTTATAATTCATCTCTCATCATAGACAATTCCAGACACTTTTTGTTTTAAATATTGTTCGATTTCTTCTTCATCTGGCATTGTAGAGAAGTTCCAACCATTCGTTTTGAAAAGTGGTGTAAAAATAATCTCAATAAGTGTAAGCTAAATTTATGTTACAATTAATATTGTTTTAGACATTGGAACATCTAACTTGGACAAAGGAAATTCGTTATTTTATCTAGAGTAAAGATTTTTCTCACCCATTTACAAAACCAAAAAACGTGAGAGAAGCTATACTTAAAACGGCTGATAAATCATGTGAAAAGTAGTGTTGAAGAACCCACATCTAAGTATTGGTCACTATCTGTTTAAAATGTGAAAGAAGGCACAAACAGCACGCCAAATAGTAGGAGACAGTATTTGTTTATTCTTTAATTAGTTTGTTTTTCTATAGGTTCTTGGTAGTCGTAAATCAACTTTGAAACGTTTCTAAATTTTAATAAAGATTATAGACGATATTCTATCCACGATAGGCTACTATTTCGGTGAGCCTTGTTAGTGCAAAACATTTTGAAGACAGGTAATTGGTATAATTTTCGATTTTTGGGAGAAGGATGCAACTTGAACTAAAAAATGATTATATACCATTCGGTTTCAGTAAATATACAGTTTTAAATTTTTATTTTTTTTTAAAGAAATATCGTAAGTTAATTATAAAATGTATTTAATGTGTTTCTAAACTCTAGTTCTGATTTGTGCAAATGATAAATGGTATCGGCCATTTTACAACAATAACAATTCAGACACAAAGAAAATCTATAATTTTAATATATTTCACGTGTAAACAGCATGTTTGCCGGGTAGATTTGGTCTGTGGGAAAGTTAGTGCAATGGTTTACATAGTTTGTTTTTCTTTAAATTAAACCTAATTTATGTTAAATTTATATTTGTCACAAATATTTAAAACCCCACTTATTTTTTACTTATTACTTACCGAGTAGGCCTATAGTAAGGTCTGGTACATTTCTATCTCTATTTTGCGACTGAACTTCACCTTTCATACCCTCAGGAAACCGAAAAAGTGATTTTCAACCATGTCGTCCATCCGTCGTTGTTGTCGTCTGTACGTAAGCACGATAGCGACTAAAAATAAACAAATTAACATAAAATTTATAACAGGAGACTACAATGTAATAAAATTCTATAAAAATTCAGTAAAATCGAATTGACAGACATTTTAAAATGTTTTTTGTTCATATTTCTTGTTTTATTAAACTAAACATTCTAAACTACTAGATATAAATATGCAGATTTCAATTGTGCACGTAATTGAACTAAAGCCTAAAGTATAGACTACAATTAAAATTGTTTTTTAAATCTTAATACTACCAAATAACCACTGTACCCATCGCAACTACACCAAAAGGATCATCAATCAATATTTTTTGTTAAAAAACTGATCGTATTTTGATAATGAAAAATTCGTTTGTGGGGGGGGGGGAATTACGTTTACTTTTCGTCATTTTTCTTTGCTTCTACTCTTTAAATAAATTTTAAAGATTTTATGTAGAATTCTGATATTTTAATTATTTTTATAGAAATTTACAATATCAGCCAAGACACCGATCACAACTAGCAAGTGTTATATTTAAATATAAAGGGTCGAGTAGGTCTACGTCTTTGGTGTAGTTCAAAGGGATTTGACTGCTATAACAGACCACGCCTAGGGGTATAACAGCTGTCAAGTGTTGTATACAGGTGGTTTCGAGATCTAACTAGCAATCTGCTGATCAAGGTGTGTTCCTTGTTTTCCGAATTATATTTTTAATTAACATTTAAGATGTTTAAAACTGTATAAACGTCAGATATTCCTTTTTCAGGAAAGAAAACACTCCGTTTGATTTTTAGAAATTTTTTATGTAATGTTACCTAATTTATGTAATTTTCTTGTAACCTAATTTTGGTTTTAATATAATTTTTGAAATAGGTCTGCAAATAAATATCCCTTAAAATGTGTAATTTTTGCCCTCTTACACCCCTCAAGAAGTCCTGTATAGTTATGACAAGCTAGTAAATATGTGTTTTTGTTTTAAAAAGGAATCAGTCTTTGATTTGTTGTGATTTTCAAAAAGAAAACTTTTTAAACTCTCAAGGCCAGCGAAGCTGAGCAAATGGTTATTATTGTATGTACATACACATGCCATTAGTTTTAGTAAGATTAAAACAATGAAGGTTCTTCCATTTACATAATATAAAGAAACAATTTTATTGGGGTAAGAAAATGGAAGTCTTTCGGGGATTTTTGGTAAATATTCATTTGAGGTTTCCTGAGTTGAAATATGTAGTTTGTGGAACGGTGTCTGTTTGTTGTCTGTGGCGTGCTATACAGGTCGTCAAACAAGTGGATCGAGACTTTTTATCTTTTTTTCCCTATTGTTTCGATATCTAAAAATTTCTGGGTACCCATAAAACATTAAATTCTGATTTTCTCAAAACCCTCTTTGACTATTAATTTGGCTAATTATATAATATTATAAAAGACCTAATTTTCCAAAATTGTGTGTCCGATTTCGTTCGAATTAAGGTGAAATGTGAAGACTTATGAACAAATCTAGTGTAGAAGTAAAATTACAGTTTAAAAAAAAAAAAAAAAAAAAAAAACGCGTAGATGTGTAAATATTTTTTAAAATTAAAGTTTCACCAAAAATTGATGATCATATTTAAAAACTCTGTAATTAGTTTTCCTCGCGTTTATTTAGAATAGAGATATTTTTGAAAAGACAGCAATAAATATTATTATTTGGTTAGTATTTCGTTTTACAGATGGTTGCATGATAAAGTTAGTGTACAGTTTAATACAAAATACTTCATTCGTTCTTAATTTCTTTCCGGACATATTATTTACAGTTAAATTAACTCGGAAATACCGATATTATGAAAGTAAAAGTGATTTGTCGTCTTGCTTATCATTTTAAGGAAAATCTCTCGATTCTAAACCAGTTCAGTATCAGGATACAAACAAATATTTCCATATAAAATCCGAACTAGGCGCCATGATAATCCTCTTACACTGACAGCAACACAAGGCCGTTGGACCAGTTTCATATTTGGCTGTAAAACATCCCACCTGCTAGGCACTATGGCGCATGCGTAATCATGTTTGTTTAATTTAATACCGTGATTAAATATTTGATATTGTACAGGGTATCTTAAAAGTTAACTAAATGGTTGGTTTTTGTTTGGAAATGGCGAGGGAAGAGGCGGAAAAGGTAAAAAGAGAAAAAATAATTTATTTAAATGTGTTATTGGGTATCGTATTATTATACTATATTTTATTTTTGTAAAAATAGAAAATGTATCATTTCAGAAATATATTCACCGCAAAATGTTTTGACTCAATGTTACTCATTATATTATAATCGTTGAGAATTTTTGCAATTTTTGGTTTTTCCAGGAATAATCTATAGCAATTATATAACGAACAACAAATTGTTCGTAAAAATTTCTATTGTGTATAACAAGGTACATCGAAAATTTTAAAAATATCAGCCATTTTCCAATAATTTTAATAACAAAATACCACTTATTTTCAATTGAAAATGCTGGAAAATTTTAAAAGTTTTGTTGTAGTATTTGTTTATTAAATGTTTAAGTAGATTTTATTTTCCGTGAAATAAGTCAAAGAAATTGTTCATTCCTTTTGTTGTCTCCAATTGCAATTGTATAAAAGTAAGTTAACTTTTTTTTTCTTTTTTCTTTTTTTAATATACCTGGTTATCCGTTAATTTTGTCACTACGCGTTTCGGGAACAGGTTCCCATCTTCAGGTTTTCTACTTCACTCAATTTTTCTCACATTTGAGTGAAATTCATCAATACCTGAAGATGGAAATCTGTTCCCGAAACGCGTGGTCACACTACAAAAAATACCTGCAAGACGGATTACCATGTGTATTTAAAAAATATACTTTAACTGAGTTTAAAATTGTTTTTGTTTTGATAAAGCATTAAATGAGTCGAGTTATTTGTGGTAAAATCCACTTGAACTTAAATACTGAACTTAAAAATAGTTTGGAAACTATATGTGACGTCTGTTCAGTTTGGTACAAAGTCATTTTAATCAAATGGCGGTTTTTAACCATATTTTCACGTTTTTTTTTTGTTCATACAAAATTTCATAAGACCAAACTCACGTATAATTTGCCGCCATCTCTAAAAGTACAGGGGTTCAGGAATATCTATTAAAAGATAAATTAACCACTTAAAATGTCATTTATCTCAAAAACAGCTCAAGCTATTTCGATTAAAATTTAGTGAAATGTGAAGATTTACAACCGATGCTCATTTACCGAACCGAAAATACTTGAATACCGAAATCTAGATTGTTGTTATGTGAGAAACTTAAAATTTAATACTCGTCTATTAATAACTTTAGACATTTTAAACTTCAAAATTAAGTTGAGTTTAATTTCAAATAGCCTAATTCTATAATCAAAGTAAACGGGAACAGGGGAGGTGATTTCCCCTGGAAAATCTACTCTCCTGCAGAACCTGTCATAACCCTTGCGCGCTGACTTCAAAGGAGAAGCCTTCACTATAATCAATATATATTTTTAATCAACAACGTACTGACTGTCACTTTCAGAGTTTTAAAAACAGAATATACGGGCTTGGAGAACGTTCATATTTTATTAAAAAGGGTCAAATCTGATACGTTCTTGTATATATTACATTACTAGTGAGTCTGTGCACACTAGATCTCGCTCCTTGAAGTAACACGTGGAGATTTGTTTAAGGGGTGGCTTGCTTTTTGGATTGTTGTCGTGATTGACGAGTCATTGGGATCACAGTGGGAGTAAATATTATACCTTCTTATTTGGGAAAACGAAAACCTTTATTCCCATAACTTGTGGATCTCGGTGGCTGGTGACTACATTGAGCCATATATACAATTTATACGAAAATTGTATCGAGTTGAACGGGAGGTTTCAGTGTAAAGTGTAAATAATAATATTTATCTTTGTAACACAATGAACCTCGATAAAGTTTTAATACAAAAGAAACTTCAAAAATTTAGTACTGTAGGAATGTTTTAAATTTTTTGGACAGTCAATACTTTGAAAGGAGATCCTATTTAAATTGCGGGGGAATGTTTTAAAAACATTTATCATTTCGTCTGTGTACCACTGTTACAACCAATCGTTAGGATATTTCGGAATAAAATTTTATTATTAGTAGTAGTTCCATTTTAAAATGGGGGCCGCTTACAATAGTGCTACACAGTTCTAAATCAACCGTGTGCCCCGACTAGAAACTTCAATATAGTGGCGTAACGATAAATAACGACTAGTCGTAAAAAGACGATTTTATCAAACCCCAAAATAAAAAACTTCATCACTTATACTTTTCATTTATAAGATTTAAAATCTTTTCGAGTTTCTTAGGGTTACATAAAACGTCAAATAAATAATAATTCACACAAGACTCTTTTCTTCCATGTTATTTACTATAACTTCTATACCTATGTATGTGAATTAGAATAAAATATAACAGTAGTCCGATCATATATGCTGCCTAGAAGCGAGGTCGACTGTTCACAAAGTCATTAATAATTCATACCAATAACATAAACAAGTGCTCTCTGGTGTAGTAGTAAAACGTAAACAATAGTCGGGCTGTTTACGCTTCCGAAAAGCAGGTCGACTGTTCACAAAATTACTAATAATTCGTACCAGTAACATAATCAAAAGCGCTCTGGTGAATAATTAAAAAATAATAATATCAATTAAACCAAAAGTAAGCAGAATTTTAGTTTTCAAAATTATTTACATTTTTAAGCAACTTGTACATTTAGTTTTGGATGTGCTTGAAAACTAAATTAACTCTGACGGTTGAATGAATAACCCTAACTTGAAATCAATTATAGTGCTTCCCATGTAATGTCCCCAAAATAGAACCAATTTCACACAAGTTTTGTTAAATGGCGTCCAAGTGCCAAATGTCTTGTGTTCTGTACAGAGAACATTTTTTTGAAGCATATGTGACAAAATGTTGAAATTCTCCTTTGATGACCTACGATCAGAACTTGGGGGTTTCAGGATTCAACGCTTATTTTTATAATCTACTATAAGCAAATCAAACTGGATTGGAAAATTAAAATAAATGTCTGTTTCCTTTAGCTATGTTTATCAAAAAAATAATGACAAAAATACTAATGATAATTTCGTTTATTTATTTTTTTCCTTTTTGCTTAAAATCAAAAAACCTCTCAGTCGTAATAGCCTTGTATGTAAAAAGGAAGAAAGAACATAAAATAACGCCCTCGGATATTCTAATAGCTTCTGGGTCAGAAAAGAACGAGAGGGAGCTCTAAGGTATGGTTACATTAAAGAATTTAATTTACAAGGATTTCAAAATTAATGTTCTGTTCAGGTGGTAACTTCAGTTATTGAATAGAAAACAGAACACAGTTTAGTCCCTAAAGATGCATATTCAGCCGTATATGTATAAAAAACTGACGATTTATTTTAAAATAAATATAATCAAATTTATTCAGTAAAATGTTTAGTAAATGTTTTCGTTTATGTGTTTATTACTAGCCACAGATCATGTTTTCAAGAACGTTTAATCCATCGGTAGACAGTGCTTCTACAGTCCCTCAGCCATCGTCTCTGTTGAAAAATAAATAATGATTTATTTTGAATACAGCCTATTTTTGACAAATTATCATTTTAGAAGAAATATTTTTTGAGCATTTTCTTTATTTCTGAAATTACCCCCCCCCCCCCAACGATATTGTCGGATGGTTAGCGTGTATTTGTATATATGCTCCAAGAAACATGAAACTTTATGCCGACCCTTGACATGATGGATGTGGTCTCTTTCTCTCCTTTGTATCTAAACTTATGTAATGTGGGACTGATTATACTGTTGTAATTATATTTAAATGTGTTATTATGTATGTTAATTTTAATTTATTTTTGTCAGTCACCTGCAAGTTTTTTATAAAATTATTTTGTATTTTGTCTAGTGTATATTTACTGACGATTTGTTGATTTATTTGTTGTATTGTTTGTGTAATATTTTTAATTGACTATAGCTATGCAATTGTTTTTGTCTACGGTCATAAAAATAAATAAATATATGTGTAGCCTATATATTAACAGGTATACACTTGCTTCACATTTTTGACAATAATTTTGTCATCGTAGAGAGATGGGGGTATGTACTATGAATTGAAATCTACAAATCTGTATCTAATTTAATGTCTTATAAGATGAATAACAACAAGAGATATGGAAAAACTGTTTTATATGGGCGCCATTTGGACATTTACATTAGAATTTTCTGGATTTCAATTGGGTCCTAAATAAGCACACTATAGTCTCCTATATCAAATTTCATGTTCCTATCTTTATTTTTATGGCCGCTATTGTGCTTACGTACAGACGACAACGACGACGGACGGAATTTTTCGGTTTTCTACTGCGTTAGTTCTTATGTAACACTAAATAAGTTATTCTGCACAAGTTCAACTTTATACTACCAATACACTTATAGTGTACGTAACGTGATAACATTACAAAAACAAAATCAATTAACAAATCTGATCAAAAGCCTGTAATTAATCTAACAGTCTATGACTGATTATATCTGGAAGGGGGCAAAGGCCGTTCTTTCAATTAAAACTCATCCTTTATCAAAACCCGTGACATGATCTTTCTTATCTCTAGTTTCTTTTATATCATAGTTTGTGTGTATTACAATGTGAAAAACAACCGATGCCATCAACTTGTTGTTTATTATATAATGTATATTACATTCGCTGAATCGCTACGATTGATTATATAGTAATATACGATATTGAGGATGTTGTTTTCCGTCCTCGTCTCAACTCTCGCTACGTATACCATTCCTACAATGCTCTCGCATAGTTTAATGGTGTTAGTTTTTTTTCAAAAGTGATTGTTAGTATAAGTTACTTGAATATAAAGCTGAAAATCTCGATGCCATTTATTACTATATATCTAATAATGAATCACCAACAAATACATTTGTATAAATATAAAAATAACAAATGACGTGTTGAGAGTATGGATCGGTCTTTTTTATCAAGTAGAACAACAAACATGGAAAGCGTCAACACGGCCTAGTATCTTTAGAAACAAACTAAAACTATCACCGTAAGAAAGGAACTCGGAATGAAAATAACTAAGATTATGTTCAGTCATCACCAAGATGAACCAAGAACATACACGGGTCTAAAGGTTTTATTAGGAGTTTAGCGTGTGACATTTTAACTTTTTCTTACTATTAATTAAGAGTAAAATCATAGGTTAACAGAACTGCACATTAACACCAAGTTTAATCAAGAATATACACGGGTCCAAAGGTTTTATTAGGAGTTTAGCGTGTGACATTTTAACTTTTTCTTACTATTAATTAAGAGTAAAATCATAGGTTAACAGAACTGCACATTATCACCAAGTTTAACCAAGTATATACGGGTCTAAAGGTTTTATTAGGAGTTTAGCGTGTGACATTTTAACTTTTTCTTACTATTAATTAAGAGTAAAATCATAGGTTAACAGAACTGCACATTAACACCAAGTTTAATCAAGTATATACGTATCTAAAGGTTTTATTAGGAGTTTAGCGTGTGACATTTTAACTTTTTCTTACTATTAATTAAGAGTAAAATCATAGGTTAACAGAACTGCACATTAACACCAAGTTTAATCAAGTATATACGGGTCTAAAGGTTTTATTAGGAGTTTAGCGTGTGGCATTTTAATTTTGTCTTACTATTAATTAAGAGTAAAATCATAGGTTAGCAGAACTGCACATTAACACCAAGTTTAATCAAGAACATACACGGGTCCAAAGGTTTTATTAGGAGTTTAGCGTGTGACATTTTAACTTTTTCTTACTATTAATTAAGTGTAAAATCATAGGTTAACAGAACTGCACATTATCACCAAGTTTAACCAAGTATATACGGGTCTAAAGGTTTTATTAGGAGTTTAGCGTGTGACATTTTAACTTTTTCTTACTATTAATTAAGAGTAAAATCATAGGTTAACAGAACTGCACATTATCACCAAGTTTAACCAAGTATATACGGGTCCAAAGGTTTTATTAGGAGTTTAGCGTGAGACATTTTAACTTTTTTCTTACTATTAATTAAGAGTAAAATCATAGGTTAACAGAACTGAACATTAACACCAAGTTTAACCAAGAACATACACGGGTCTAAAGGTTTTGTTAGGAGTTTAGCTTGTGACATTTAATTTTGTCTTACTATTAATTAAGAGGAAAATCATAGGTTAGCAGTACTGCACATTAACACCAAGTTTAATCAAGAACATACACGGGTCTAAAGGTTTTGTTAGGAGTTTAGCGTGTGACATTTAATTCTGACTTGCTATTAGTTAAGAGGAAAATCATAGGTTAACAGAACTGCACATTAACACCAAGTTTAATTAAGAACATACACGGGTCCATGGGCGTACCCAGCGAGGGGCAGGGGGGCAGCTGCCCCCCCTGGAAGTAAAAAAATAAATCTTTATGATACATTTTGTTGCTGGAATTTAATACAATTCTTGAAATAACTATTTTAATAATAAATTGTATATTGAATGACCATGGCTTTCCCCCCTTGCTCCCCCTAGTTTTGATCCTGGGTACGCCCTTGCACGGGTCCAAAGGTTTTATTAGAAGTTTAGCGTGTGATATTTAATTTTGTCTTACTATTAATTAAGAGGAAAATCATAGGTTAGCAGAACTGCACATTAACACCAAGTTTAACCAAGAACATACACGGGTCTAAAGGTTTTATTAGGAGTTTAGTGTGTGACATTTAATTTTGTCTTACTATTAATTAAGAGGAAAATCATAGGTTAGCAGAACTGCACATTAACACCAAGTTTAACCAAGAACATACACGGGTCTAAAGGTTTTATTAGGAGTTTAGTGTGTGACATTTAATTTTGTCTTACTATTAATTAAGAGGAAAATCATAGGTTAGCAGAACTGCACATTAACACCAAGTTTAACCAAGAACATACACGGGTCTAAAGGTTTTATTAGGAGTTTAGTGTGTGACATTTAATTTTGTCTTACTATTAATTTAGAGGAAAATCATAGGTTAGCAGAATTGCACATTAACACCAAGTTTAACCAAGAACATACACAGGTCTAAAGGTTTTATTAGGAGTTTAGCGTGTAACATTTAATTTTGTCTTACTATTAATTAAGAGGAAAATCATAGGTTAGCAGAATTGCACATTAACACCAAGTTTAACCAAGAACATACACGGGTCCAAAGTTTTTGTCGGGAATTTAACGTTTGACTTTATGAAAACGCAGAAGTCAGTAGAACTTTACATTAAAACAAAGTTGAAACAAGGTGTTATATAACCCCTTGCTTAAAGTTGAGAATTTTTTGTTTTCAATTGACTTTTATTAATGATCTATGCTCTTGAAACATTTATTTTATATACGCAAATAATGGCATATGTCGGAATAAACTGTATCAACAATATGAACAATCTATCTTTACTTTAAAACCAGAATATTTGATCGGCGCGTGTATTTTACTTTCGATAGTAACCTACATCCTGGACGTTTTAAAATCTACAAGTCATCCTTAATTCCGTTTTTAATACAATATCCATGAAAGAACTATGGTGTCACAAATTTTATTTCATGTAACGTTCAATATATAATTCGACAAAGGTTTTTGTCTACAATGTTCAATATTTCTAACAGCCATGTTCTTATTCTGATAGACAAAACTTGGACAAAATATCAAAAACTTGAATCATAACCACTGATTACGATTTAATATTCAAAGTTATTACTAAACAATTCTTCCAGTAAGATAGGCCTAACCTATAGTTACAATATGGCGTGGTTATGTGACTGCTTCGAAGTGATAATTCATACTGGATTTTAGGTGCGTCCGAGTGGTGATAATACAAAAAATGTCGAATGAATTATTTCATCTTCTACTAGTGACTAGTCTAAGGACTAGAGTTAGAGGAAGGGAGTTGCCTGGCATTTGGGTGTATACTGAGTAATAAATACAGCGACCATTGTGCTCAACAATCAGTGGGCAGTCATGTCCTTGTACATACCAGGAGTAAGGAATGGGGCCTAATCATGTACATTGAGAAATACATAATGGTCAATGTTAATTAGATTAAGTATATCTATGGTTCGCTGTGAATTCACGATGCAGTCTATGGATCAAAGATCTTGCATCCTTCGTGTGTTTTTGTCAGTTATTTACGTTTCTTAGATTTATATATAAATTAACCCTTTATTGTCGACTTGTGAATTTAAAACACGTACGATATAGCATATTGTAGAAAGAAAAAATGTAGGTACGAATTAAATATTTATTTTCAGTTATTGTACATATTTATATTTATTAAAAAAAATTAAAAAATATGAGTATGAACATGTGTACAGTACACTCAGACTAGGAGTGTGTCTGGTGTAATGGGCATGTCCTCCCTTCTACTTGTTTCGCCAGCCTGATTTGACGGTACAACCCATTCCAAGAAAACTAGGTACACAAATTACTGCTTAGCTACATTTAATTCTTAAAGTTTAAGTACAAGTTAATTTTTAAAAGTTTAATTTTGTATAGGTTTTATTGTTATTTACACCGATAAAAGAGACGAAAGTTGGGCAGGCGTTTACACAGAAGCATTTGAGGTCTATATTTTTTTATTGGGGTTTTACCGCTGAAAGCAAACGCAACAAACGAAGTGTGGGGGGGCCCCTCTTTTCCTCTCCACCCAGACACATTCCTACCTTGAGGATACTGTACGTGTCCATATGGGCATAAACAAAAATCTAAAAAATCACTTAATATATAATCCAACAAACATGAATACATCGATTTGGTTAATATTAGATCAAAGATCTGAAACTCAAAATGTCTTAAAGAAACATTAATAATTAATAAAATAAAACTTTGGTGCAGGCGCAGCAGCCTCTTGTGGGCAAACGTCTGGTACACAGCTTTTTACCGAATGATACGAAGTCAGCTCATCAAATGCCTGTCGCCGTAATACTAACTTTCATAACCAGGATTTACTACCAATTGTTACCCACGATGGTAGGTTAACACCGTAAATAGTTTATCCCCCACTGTGTCAAATTTAGAAGATTTAAAACACAAAGCGAGAGCTTTACCCATCAGACTAACCGGAGCTCGAATAGAATAATACTAAGTTTTAGTGATTACGTATTAATTAAATAAAAATATTTTTTTCTCTTTATCCGTAAACACTTTTACAATCGCTATGAGAGAATCACAGATTTGTGATTCCTAGTTCATTCGAATCCTTCATGGGACGTGGTATATTAACCCAGCGTGATCATTTGACGCCCCCTTGCTATATGAAGTGTGGTGCACCACCGTCTCATCTTGCTTATTATTTATTGGCGTATTTCTCTCTCTATCTCTCTTTCACACACATACACACATACAAACGCAACTTAACACACACAACCTCCCCCCTCTGTATACACATTTGGCTTACGATTATTTAACATGCACTCTGAAGGATTCCTTCCGTTGCACACTACTTTCTCTCTCACTAATTCACCTTGTGTACAAAGTTGGCTTACGATTATTTAATATGCACTGTGAAGGATTATCTTCAATGCATATACATTTATTTGTTTGTCTCAAATTCACGCTGGGAAAAAGGTTTTGGTTTACGATTATTTAACATGCACTGTGAAGGATTCACTCCGTTGCATATATATTTATTTGTTTGTCTCAAATTCACCCTGGGATAAAGGTTTTGGCTTACGATTATTTAACATGCACTGTGAAGGATTCACTCCGTTGCATATATATTTATTTGTTTGTCTCAAATTCACGCTGGGAAAAAGGTTTTGGCTTACGATTATTTAACATGCACTGTGAAGGATTCACTCCGTTGCATATATATTTATTTGTTTGTCTCAAATTCACCCTGGGAAAAAGGTTTTGGCTTACGATTATTTAACATGCATGTGAAGGATTCACTCCGTTGCATATATATTTATTTGTTTGTCTCAAATTCACCCTGGGAAAAAGGTTTTGGCTTACGATTATTTAACATGCATGTGAAGGATTCACTCCGTTGCATATATATTTATTTGTTTGTCTCAAATTCACCCTGGGAAAAAGGTTTTGGCTTACGATTATTTAACATGCATGTGAAGGATTCACTCCGTTGCATATATATTTATTTGTTTGTCTCAAATTCACGCTGGGAAAAAGGTTTTGGCTTACGATTATTTAACATGCATGTGAAGGATTCACTCCGTTGCATATATATTTATTTGTTTGTCTCAAATTCACGCTGGGAAAAAGGTTTTGGCTTACGATTATTTAACATGCACTGTGAAGGATTCACTCCGTTGCATATATATTTATTTGTTTGTCTCAAATTCACGCTGGGAAAAAGGTTTTGGCTTACGATTATTTAACATGCATGTGAAGGATTCACTCCGTTGCATATATATTTATTTGTTTGTCTCAAATTCACGCTGGGAAAAAGGTTTTGGCTTACGATTATTTAACATGCACTGTGAAGGATTCACTCCGTTGCATATATATTTATTTGTTTGTCTCAAATTCACGCTGGGAAAAAGGTTTTGGCTTACGATTATTTAACATGCATGTGAAGGATTCACTCCGTTGCATATATATTTATTTGTTTGTCTCAAATTCACGCTGGGAAAAAGGTTTTGGCTTACGATTATTTAACATGCACTGTGAAGGATTCACTCCGTTGCATATATATTTATTTGTTTGTCTCAAATTCACGCTGGGAAAAAGGTTTTGGCTTACGATTATTTAACATGCATGTGAAGGATTCACTCCGTTGCATATATATTTATTTGTTTGTCTCAAATTCACGCTGGGAAAAAGGTTTTGGCTTACGATTATTTAACATGCACTGTGAAGGATTCACTCCGTTGCATATATATTTATTTGTTTGTCTCAAATTCACCCTGGGAAAAAGCTTGGCACTGTTTAGCATGCACTGTAAAAGATTCTCTCCGTTGAATATTTATGTATTTATTTATCGTACATTCATACTTTATATAAAGTTGGCTTACGATTATTTAACATGCACTGTGAAGGATTCTTTTCGTTGGGTATTATTGTATTTATTTATCTCACTTCACCTTGAGTACATAGTTGGCTTACCATTATTTAACATGCACTGTGAAAGATTCTCTCCGTTGCATATTTATTTATGCTACATTCATTCTTTATACAAAGATGGATTACAATTATTTAACATGCACTGTGAAGGATTTTCTTCGTTGTATATTTATTTAATTACTTATCTAACATTCATCCCGTGTATACAAAGGTGGCTAAAGATTATTTAACATGAACTGTGAATGATTCCTTTCGTTTTCTTTACATATTTCTTTCTTTCACTTTCATACTGTATAAAAAGTTTACATCCTGTATACGATTATTTAACATCCACAGTGAAGTATTCCCTCCTTGGCATATTTCTTTCTCTCAAATTCCCAGTATACAAAGTTGGTTTACGATTATTTAACGTACACTGTAATGTATGCCCACCGTTGCATATTTCTTTCTCTCACATTCCCAGTATACAAAGTTGGTTTACGATTATTTAACGTACACTGTAATGTATGCCCACCGTTGCATATTTCTTTCTCTCACATTCCCAGTATACAAAGTTGGTTTACGATTATTTAACGTACACTGTAATGTATGCCCACCGTTGCATATTTCTTTCTCTCACATTCCCAGTATACAAAGTTGGTTTACGATTATTTAACGTACACTGTAATGTATGCCCACCGTTGCATATTTCTTTCTCTCACATTCCCAGTATAAATAGTTGGTTTACGATTATTTAACGTACACTGTAATGTATGCCCACCGTTGCATATTTCTTTCTCTCACATTCCCAGTATACAAAGTTGGTTTACGATTATTTAACGTACACTGTAATGTATGCCCACCGTTGCATATTTCTTTCTCTCACATTCCCAGTATACAAAGTTGGTTTACGATTATTTAACGTACACTGTAATGTATGCCCACCGTTGCATATTTCTTTCTCTCACATTCCCAGTATACAAAGTTGGTTTACGATTATTTAACGTACACTGTAATGTATGCCCACCGTTGCATATTTCTTTCTCTCACATTCCCAGTATACAAAGTTGGTTTACGATTATTTAACGTACACTGTAATGTATGCCCACCGTTGCATATTTCTTTCTCTCACATTCCCAGTATACAAAGTTGTTTTACGATTATTTAACGTACACTGTAATGTATGCCCGCCGTTGCATATTTCTTTCTCTCACATTCCCAGTATACAAAGTTGGTTTACGATTATTTAACGTACACTGTAATGTATGCCCACCGTTGCATATTTCTTTCTCTCACATTCCCAGTATACAAAGTTGGTTTACGATTATTTAACGTACACTGTAATGTATGCCCACCGTTGCATATTTCTTTCTCTCACATTCCCAGTATACAAAGTTGGTTTACGATTATTTAACGTACACTGTAATGTATGCCCGCCGTTGCATATTTCTTTCTCTCACATTCCCAGTATACAAAGTTGGTTTACGATTATTTAACGTACACTGTAATGTATGCCCACCGTTGCATATTTCTTTCTCTCACATTCCCAGTATACAAAGTTGGTTTACGATTATTTAACGTACACTGTAATGTATGCCCACCGTTGCATATTTCTTTCTCTCACATTCCCAGTATACAAAGTTGGTTTACGATTATTTAACGTACACTGTAATGTATGCCCGCCGTTGCATATTTCTTTCTCTCACATTCCCAGTATACAAAGTTGGTTTACGATTATTTAACGTACACTGTAATGTATGCCCACCGTTGCATATTTCTTTCTCTCACATTCCCAGTATACAAAGTTGGTTTACGATTATTTAACGTACACTGTAATGTATTCCCACCGTTGCATATTTCTTTCTCTCACATTCCCAGTATACAAAGTTGGTTTACGATTATTTAACGTACACTGTAATGTATGCCCACCGTTGCATATTTCTTTCTCTCACATTCCCAGTATACAAAGTTGGTTTACGATTATTTAACGTACACTGTAATGTATGCCCACCGTTGCATATTTCTTTCTCTCACATTCCCAGTATACAAAGTTGGTTTACGATTATTTAACGTACACTGTAATGTATGCCCACCGTTGCATATTTCTTTCTCTCACATTCCCAGTATACAAAGTTGGTTTACGATTATTTAACGTACACTGTAATGTATGCCCACCGTTGCATATTTCTTTCTCTCACATTCCCAGTATACAAAGTTGGTTTACGATTATTTAACGTACACTGTAATGTATGCCCACCGTTGCATATTTCTTTCTCTCACATTCCCAGTATACAAAGTTGGTTTACGATTATTTAACGTACACTGTAATGTATGCCCACCGTTGCATAGTTCTTTCTCTCACATTCCCAGTATACAAAGTTGGTTTACGATTATTTAACGTACACTGTAATGTATGCCCACCGTTGCATATTTCTTTCTCTCACATTCCCAGTATACAAAGTTGGTTTACGATTATTTAACGTACACTGTAATGTATGCCCGCCGTTGCATATTTCTTTCTCTCACATTCCCAGTATACAAAGTTGGTTTACGATTATTTAACGTACACTGTAATGTATACCCACCGTTGCATATTTCTTTCTCTCACATTCCCAGTATACAAAGTTGGTTTACGATTATTTAACGTACACTGTAATGTATGCCCGCCGTTGCATATTTCTTTCTCTCACATTCCCAGTATACAAAGTTGGTTTACGATTATTTAACGTACACTGTAATGTATACCCACCGTTGCATATTTCTTTCTCTCACATTCCCAGTATACAAAGTTGGTTTACGATTATTTAACGTACACTGTAATGTATGCCCGCCGTTGCATATTTCTTTCTCTCACATTCCCAGTATACAAAGTTGGTTTACGATTATTTAACGTACACTGTAATATATACCCACCGTTGCATATTTCTTTCATGCCCGCCGTTGCATATTTCTTTCTCTCACATTCCCAGTATACAAAGTTGGTTTACGATTATTTAACATACTCTCTGAAGGATTCCTTCCGTTGCATATATCTTAGTCTGTCACACATTCATTCTGTTTACAAATTGGCACTGTCAAGGAAGGGGAATTGGCTCCGTTACTTCAGTTTATTTGGAAATAGTGATTGAGTAAAAGCCAATATTAAAGAAACATCAAATGATATGTAAACTACAGTTCATAATAAAGAAGGAAATATGATGTTGAGTTTATAATAGTTAAGTTTAGGTAAAAGATCAAAAAGCTCCTTTTTTTCCCTCTCTTCCTTTTTTTTTTTGGTCGTAAAATATCGCATTTGGACCAAAATAAAACGTAGACTAAAATTGTGCTAAAAGCTAAAAACTGACCATTCTAAAGTGACCCTGTTTTTTGCTTAATATTTTCTTTTTTGTTCTGTAAGTTTTATAAAAAAGTCCATCTAAAAGTTCATCCAGATTCCAAAATGTTTGTTCTTGATGTGGCTAAAGGGCAAATATTGAAGTGTGGAAGAGGACATTTTACCATTTGGAGCGTTCGTGATCGCTCTTTGCATTCATTCTTGTTGTTGAAGGCATAAAATCACTCGCTCATCATCGCCATATCGAAAAAAAAAAGCACAAAATATCGTCCCGTAGCCCTTGAATTATTTAATACGTTAGGGTTGGAAAAGAACAAGATTTGACTAGGAGTGACTTTAATAAGAACGATAAAAGAGAGGGATCTAACCCAAAGCTACATGAAGAACGTTGTAGATCCAGCCACTCACTAAAATGACTCCCATAGGGATGCTGGCGGCGCACTTATAGATCCAACTCGGGATGTCGAGATTGCCTTTCCAACCCTACCTCAGGGAGATACAATCACAGCTTCTTACTGTGTCTCAAAATGTCCCACAGTAGTTCATTTCTGGCGATTTTAAAATCTGCATCCAATGGTGCCAAGACGAGTTTTCTATGATTAAAAGTATTATTTAAAAAATAATAATAATAATAATTAGATCACTATAGGGAATGGCAATAATTAGAACACACATTAAATGAAATGCAGTTTTTGTCTTTCTATTTGTAACTTCTCGAAAACTAATGAACACATCGTAGCATACTAAGCTTAATGTATGTTTCTCACTCTATAACTTCTCTCTCGTTTCAACATATGTCGGCAATCCTACTAAAACAAAGGAGGGTTTCCGTATTCATTTAAATACATGTTTATTTTTAAGTAAGTTTATCATATTTTCCCTCAAAAAAAATCAAAATAAATATTTTAAAAACGAATACCCCATTTCCCTCACAATTTTCAAAATAGTGTAATAATGAATAAAATGTTAACTTTTAGGTTTTATAAAACTGAAATTGTGGTTGATTTTATGTAATGTAAATTGAAAATAATCTAATTGAACTACAAACGTTCTATTTCTGTTGTAAATAATCCAATTTTGATTAAAATGATTTCTCCCAGTATTCTTGCCGGTCTCTGAATCCAAATTTGACATTAATGTTTAGCTGGGAGATAGCTGTGGACTCGGATGGAGTCGACACGTCGAAAACCATGGTGGAGGGATGAATGGAAAAGCCGGCCATTATGCTGAGAGTATGGATGGAAGTTCCCCATGGAAAACGATGGTGATATTTATTTTATTATTTTATGTTTATAATGAATGGTGAAGCATCATGTCCATTTTATAAACAGTTGTATTTTTAAAATGTTATAAATTATAATTAAATTCGTATACTTGATCTTTGGGAGCCTGTTGAATATTGTGTTTACGGGTTTTAACATTTCTCTTACGGACTCTGAATCAGAGATGTCGGTCGGTTCAAGTGTTCCATACTAGTACCAAAATGATCCATGCAGCCGTCTCCAGTCTCAGAGTTCTAAACGTAAAGTGATGTAATATTCCTGTATACGATCTTAATCATCTACACTAATATTTGTAGAAAACAGAAATTTTAAATATTACTTAATGATATGAATATATGAACATTAGGGAAAACACTACTTTTAGCAGAAGTAGTTGTCAATCGCCATAATGATTTTCTCTCTCCTACAAATCATAAATTCAAAATTTACCATGGATACATACATGTGTCATAAAAACACGATCTGAAATGTCCGAATGCAATTTTCTAAATCTTGGAATATGCAGCGTCACATCATTCTACCGTATTTTACCTCAAGTAATGTGCACCTAGATAAAATCAAAATTTAAAGAAACCAAATTACACAATGTGGTTAGGCTCTAAGATCTCTGCTGGTTGTTTCCCCTCCTCCATCTTTATTCATCCTACGTTAATGGAACTGATTTAAAATTTATGTGAAGTAAAACGCATCTCAGCGCTCGCGGTTTCAAACTGAAAACAATGCAAAGAACACACATGGGGATGGCCTATTAAAATTGGGTAATTAAAAATTAACGTAAAATTCACGTAAAATAAATCAAGTTCTCATATTATTTGTTGCAATTTATGTTGTATTTTTTGTCTTCATAGTTACTAAATTAACACTTGTATAAAATCTAGTTATATGTTTTCTTGACGCCTTTATTTCTTGGGAAAGAAAATGTTGTTGTTTGGAAACTTCCGATACAGAATCAAATTATTCACTTAAAATGAACAAACGTTTTATTTTCAACAAGAACATTTCAATGACTAAATCGTCATCTTCAGTTGTTTTAAATACAGTGTTCAAGCTTTGTACAACTGTACTAAAGAGGCTACGCCAATGCCTCATTACGACAACATTGCATTGTTGTACATATACAGCGTGTTAAATAAGTCCCAGGACGGCTTAATATTTTTTTACCTATTACAGATAGAGCTACAAAGCTTTTCACATTGTTAATGGACACCAAAACCTATTTTAGTACGTATTCAGTGGACCGTTATCTTTCCAGGGGGACGGCCCACAAGGAGTAAGTAAGAAATCTTAAACGAGAGCACGGGTCGAGTTGATATCGATTTAAAGGCCTTTATGAGTAGAACATAATCCCGCAAACCCGACCTCTAATGGTTTACCTTAGCTAAAATAGCGTGGGTTTAAAGTTCATTTAGGTCTCGAACTCGGTTAGATTAAAAGGAAGATTAAATTCCAAAACTCTTATGAATATTAGAGGATACAGTATATCCTTGTTTCATTCTTGTGCGGATGTGTAAGAATTCATAAACTTCCTTCTATGGACGATTTAAGAAATATGATCCTCAAAGCGCAATAATGTAATGCTTGAATGGAGTAAGAGTGAAACAGATTCTATAAATCTGCGCCTATGTGTGACACGTCATAAATCGGCAGACAATCTAGTCTATGTCGTTTGCTTTTAATCAACCAAACGCTGGCCAGAACTCTGGCCGAACACTCATTAAAGGTATTTCATTGTCTTATTCGTGCTAAACAGAGGAAGGATTAGCGTGGTCTTATACTTAATCTGCGTCCGTTCAGAAAACGTCCACAGAAAATTGGGCTATTCTTGGGAATCTCATTCGCCAGTTGTGTAAGGAGTCTGAAGAGACGGCTAATTATTTTATAGTAGAATGTGTGGCTTTGGATCTCTTTTGAGAACCTCACATCCTCTCAGATAACAGTTCGAACCTAGTTGGGTAGTCTTGGAATTAAATATGTCTCTGCGACTTGATTATCTAGAAGAGTAGAAGGTGTGAAAAAAATACCAGAAATGGCTAGTGTTTTATGTTACTCTCTGCGCACCCTAACCTGAAAAAAATAATTGACGATCTTCCTAGGAAAATCAATTTTCTTTTCATTATCGTCCCTATTTTCCTCCAATCGATGCTGTCTAAATGCTTGTTCAAAAGCGTTGAACGTAATACAATATCTCTTGATATTCATTGAACTGTTGTAATGTGCGAGGTTGTAATAGTCAACACATCTATACCAGTCACAATTCACCACAATCTAAGTTGAAAACAAATAAAAACTCTGATAACTTCATTTTTCCAACAAATAAAACTTTATTAACAATTGCAACAATAAAATATTCTAAAACCACAAACCCGACCATTTAAAACGTCTATTTATTCAAACAAGAAAACCCTCATTTATATTTTACTGTGACGTAAAACGGGTATATTTAATTAACTGCTTTCACTCTACAAGAAAAAAAATAGCAGTTAATAGTTCCAGATGTCGAAAACGTCTGCAGAGCATTTTCTCACCGTTGGGGTTCTGCTGAAACTTTTAGCCAACCGTTCAATGGTTGTGAAGAACCTTTTAAAATTAGTACTAATTAATTTTTTTGTATCACTAGATAGCGGACTAGGCCATGGTAGAAGAATCTAACCTAAAAGTTCTTTTATAATGTAGTACACAAATTTAGAATTTATGGTAGGGACTGAAAGAAGTAATAGCGATATTTAATCTAGAAATTCTATCTATTGCAATCACTTCATGAAATGGTTTCATAAAGAAATGAAATGAAACTTACATTATTTGGCCCTATTTTTCGCTCGCTATATATATATTCGTATCCTATTAAACGGGGTACTAACAGCCTAATTTTGTTTTAAATTTGGTATATAGACTCGGTTGTACTACCATTGTTCAAGTTCCAAATACTCATTTTTTTCAGGGACAATCAGTCCTGTAACATCTTACAATAGCTCAATTTGTTAAGATTTGAAATCTCCATCCAATGATACCAAAACTAGTATTAAGAACATTGTTACTAAAATTAACGTTGTAAAACAATAATTTTTTCACTCGTTCATCCGCAAACCCAAATAAAAACCAACGAAAACTATTCGTCATCAAAAATGTCATTTCAGTATTTCCCATAAGCGGCGTTATGGAATCTGATCTGTCTCCGTCGTCTGTGCACTGCTATACAAGGCCAAACACTTAAACCGATTTTAATGAAATTTGGACTGTTTTCGGGAAGTTTTAATAATTATTTTTTATATAACTAAAAATATGATGTAGCTACCATGAAAAAACATATATTCAATACGATTTACGAGGTCACTTTTATGATACAAGCGAAGCAAGTTTAGACCCATAACGTTTTTGTTAATGGGTGCATATTTGATTTTTTATTTTTTCTGTCAACTACCGATCTGACATTTTTTGATCAAGAATAAGTTTTGTTGGTTTCTATTAGATTATGGGGATGAATTAGTGAGAATGTTTACACTATATTAAATGTTGAGCTTGACTTATGAGAAAAAGTATACAGTATAAAAAACACACAGAACACAATTCTCACAAAAAATACGCCTAAGTATCAGACGCGTTTCAACGACAAGGTCGTCCTCTTCAGTGAAACACGAGCTACACCAATCAAACTACAACTAGTGTTAGTAGTAGTAGTTACAGTTTGATTGGTGTAGCTCGTGTATCACTGAAGAGGACGACCTTGTCGTTGAAACGCGTCTGATACTTAGGCGTATTTTTTGTGAGAATTGTGTTCTGTGTGTTTGTTATATTGTATAATGTTTACACTGTTTATTTCTTCTGTCATTGGTTTATATGGTCTGACAAACGAAATGATTCTTTGTGAACCGCATATGGGTTGAAGTTGATCAATTAGAGGTTCTATTTCTCCCATCTAAACGGTTCACTTTTGGTAACTTCAATGATAGCAGCTCCGATTTCCCGTACTAGCTCATTCTGAATCTGAACTCATGAACCTAAAACTGTTTAACGCACTTATGAGTCTCAGATTGTCATATGCTACAGGAATCATAGATATAAATTCAACGGTACTGTATAGTTTGGATTCGTTGGATCCTTCATAAAACTAAAACAGAGTACAGCCTAGTTACTTAAGAGTCTCTATAGATTTCACCTTCATAGGCGGTTTATATTTCATAAGATAATCTATAATTGCAAATACGGTTCTTTGGCGCAAATATTTTGACCAAATACAAAAGAAAGATTGAAACAAATAATAAAAGCATTGTCTAAGAACGTTTTGACGAGTGTCTTTAAGTACAAATGCTTGTCAAATTACAGCCGAGATGAGACCATCTGACAGCGAGATAAGTGTAATCCTACAAGCACGCACCGTGGTGCGACTCGAAAACGTGTCTTTTGGTGCCACGACCTCGTGAGTCCTAACCCGGTATAGTCTCGTCACTTAAAACTGAGCACTCATTCATATACTCTTTGTTTACATTTCCAATTCATTTCGGAGTTGATTTTCGAATAATACTATTTTGTAAATACTGTTGGTTGTCGATTAGAGAGTGATTTTATAATAAAGCGTTTGTAGCTTTGGGTCACCATTATGGAAACGCCTGTAGGGCTGCCGAGTAGAAAACGATTTTTTTTAAAGAATTTTAAGACGTTTTACGGGCGTTTTTATGAAAACACCGATTTCTGCGCCTATACAATGTTCACGGACCCTTACTATTGAAGTAATTTAATATCAGGTTTCTCACTGTATATAATTTACAAACCATTAACCAAGTTTGTTAACCGAAAACTTTTTAGATTAAATTTAAAATCAACGACTGTATTTCAAAATTTAAAAAAAAGAAATATATAATTTTTAGCAGCTACAATATATATATATATATATTTATATATATATATATATATATATATATATATATATATATAATGATTAACAATCAGTTTTTACATAAACATCGTACAATTTTCCTCAATAGATCACTTTGAGCATCAAAATTAACATCTAAGTACAGTGATTGACGATTAGTTTTTACACAAACATCTTGCAACTTTCCACGACATCACTTTGAACATCAATAAAATCTATGTTTAAATACTGTGATCGACGATCAGTTTTTACACAAACAACGTACAATTTTCCTGGATAGATCCCTTTGAGCTTCAAAATCTACATCTATATACAGTGATTAACAATAAGTTTTTTACACAAACAACGTACAATTTTCCTGGATAGATCACTTTGAGCATCAAAATCTACATCTAAATACAGTGATTAACGATAAGTTTTTTACACAAACAACGTACAATTTTCCTGGATAGATCACTTTGAGCATCAAAATCTACATCTATATACAGTGATTAACGATAGGTTTTTTACACAAACAACGTACAATTTTCCTGGATAGATCACTTTGAGCATCAAAATCTACATCTAAATACAGTGATTAACGATAAGTTTTTTACACAAACAACGTACAATTTTCCTGGATAGATCACTTTGAGCATCAAAATCTACATCTAAATACAGTGATTAACGATAAGTTTTTTACACAAACAACGTACAATTTTCCTGGATAGATCCCTTTGAGCTTCAAAATCTACATCTAAATACAGTGATTAACAATAAGTTTTTTACACAAACAACGTACAATTTTCCTGGATAGATCACTTTGAGCATCAAAATCTACATCTAAATACAGTGATTAACGATAAGTTTTTTACACAAACAACGTACAATTTTCCTGGATAGATCCCTTTGAGCTTCAAAATCTACATCTAAGTACAGTGATTGACGATTAGTTTTTACACAAACATCTTGCAACTTTCCACGACATCACTTTGAACATCAATAAAATCTATATTTAAATACTGTGATCGACGATCAGTTTTTACACAAACAACGTACAATTTTCCTGGATAGATCACTTTGAGCATCAAAATCTACATCTAAATACAGTGATTAACAATAAGTTTTTTACATAAACAACGTACAATTTTCCTGGATAGATCCCTTTGAGCATCAAAATCTACATCTAAATACAGTGATTAACAATAAGTTTTTTACACAAACAACGTACAATTTTCCTGGATAGATCACTTTGAGCATCAAAATCTACATCTAAATACAGTGATTAACAATAAGTTTTTTACACAAACAACGTACAATTTTCCTGGATAGATCACTTTGAGCATCAAAATCTACATCTAAATACAGTGATTAACAATAAGTTTTTTACACAAACAACGTACAATTTTCCTGGATAGATCACTTTGAGCATCAAAATCTACATCTAAATACAGTGATTAACGATAAGTTTTTTACACAAACAACGTACAATTTTCCTGGATAGATCCCTTTGAGCTTCAAAATCTACATCTAAGTACAGTGATTGACGATTAGTTTTTACACAAACATCTTGCAACTTTCCACGACATCACTTTGAACATCAATAAAATCTATATTTAAATACTGTGATCGACGATCAGTTTTTACACAAACAACGTACAATTTTCCTGGATAGATCACTTTGAGCATCAAAATCTACATCTATATACAGTGATTAACGATAAGTTTTTTACATAAACAACGTACAATTTTCCTGGATAGATCCCTTTGAGCATCAAAATCTACATCTAAATACAGTGATTAACGATAAGTTTTTTACACAAACAACGTACAATTTTCCTGGATAGATCACTTTGAGCATCAAAATCTACATCTAAATACAGTGATTAACGATAAGTTTTTTACATAAACAACGTACAATTTTCCTGGATAGATCCCTTTGAGCTTCAAAATCTACATCTAAGTACAGTGATTGACGATTAGTTTTTACACAAACATCTTGCAACTTTCCACGACATCACTTTGAACATCAATAAAATCTATGTTTAAATACTGTGATCGACGATCAGTTTTTACACAAACAACGTACAATTTTCCTGGATAGATCCCTTTGAGCTTCAAAATCTACATCTATATACAGTGATTAACAATAAGTTTTTTACACAAACAACGTACAATTTTCCTGGATAGATCACTTTGAGCATCAAAATCTACATCTATATACAGTGATTAACGATAAGTTTTTTACACAAACAACGTACAATTTTCCTGGATAGATCCCTTTGAGCTTCAAAATCTACATCTAAGTACAGTGATTGACGATTAGTTTTTACACAAACATCTTGCAACTTTCCACGACATCACTTTGAACATCAATAAAATCTATATTTAAATACTGTGATCGACGATCAGTTTTTACACAAACAACGTACAATTTTCCTGGATAGATCCCTTTGAGCTTCAAAATCTACATCTATATACAGTGATTAACGATAGGTTTTTTACACAAACAACGTACAATTTTCCTGGATAGATCCCTTTGAGCTTCAAAATCTACATCTAAGTAGTAGATGTCGTAAAAGCGATTGACGATTAGTTTTTACGGAAACATGTGAGCTGTAGATAATGCACAAAAACACCTGAAAACGGATGTTTCCGTAAAAATCTAGTCTTGTTTTTCGACCCATCACATAGGCCCAACTTTCTACATACTTCTAAAATATATGTGAAAAGTAAGACAAAAAAAGTAAAGCAGAAATGTGAAAAGATAACCTCAAAATAATATAAAAAAGCAGTAATATCTCTAGAAATCGGAATTTTAGTCGAATTTAGCTTGTAAATTGAAAAAATGGCTGCTAACTATACAGCCATTCTTCCACTAGAACACACGCGCCATGTCAAAAACCTACATTACTCAATCACTGAATACTAAGAAGTAACATTTTGTAATTGTTTCGTGCACGGTTGACTGAATTTCCAAGCAATAACTCCTTCAAATCAACACGTCTGTCTGTCAACTGCAATTAATTACATTTTATCTAATTTAGGCTATAATTAATGCATTTCTCTTGATTATCAGGAGACTTCAGTCGCTTTAGCCAACACGACTATATCAGGTCGCAAGTCATTAAATACCAAACAATATACTGATTTATTTTTATTGATAGTTTAACCGTTAACTGTGACGCTGGCATTACTTACTACCAGAGCAAGTCTTTCCTCTCAGGATAAATTGATATGTAATATTATGAGGACTATTTTCTGTCTATTAAGATTTAAGCCTAAAAATTGTGTAAATTAAGCAAATTTAGATAATATGTTAAACCTCTTTATAGTCTACCTCTTCTCGTCACTGTTCGTATTTGGTTAACCCTGTTCGAGGACGTACTTGATCCATACTGCCGTGTCCAATCTTACAACTTCCGTATTAAAATTAAAACATTGTAGAAAACACAAATTTTAAATAATTAGTATTACGTATTTAATACATATAGCCGTGTGCAATCCATGTTAAAATGTAAAGATATAAAAGTGGACGTTTTAACATTTAATCAAAATAGTTTTAATCCGTATAGATATTCAACTTTCTTGCCCGTTTTCTGGTATATTTGATGCAATTTTAATGCGTCAAAGTGTTCAACTTTCAAGTTATTTTTCTGGTATATTTGATGCAGTTTTAATGCGTCAAGGTGTTCAACTTTCAAGTTATTTTTCTGGTATATTTGATGCAGTTTTAATGCGTCAAGGTGTTCAACTTTCAAGTTATTTTTCTGGTATATTTGATGCAGTTTTAATGCGTCAAAGTGTTCAACTTTCAAGTTATTTTTCTGGTATATTTGATGCAGTTTTAATGCGTCAAGGTGTTCAACTTTCTTGCCCGTTTTCTGGTATATTTGATGCAGTTTTAATGCGTCAAAGTGTTCAACTTTCAAGTTATTTTTCTGGTATATTTGATGCAGTTTTAATGCGTCAAAGTGTTCAACTTTCAAGTTATTTTTCTGGTATATTTGATGCAGTTTTAATGCGTCAAGGTGTTCAACTTTCAAGTTATTTTTCTGGTATATTTGATGCAGTTTTAATGCGTCAAAGTGTTCAACTTTCAAGTTATTTTTCTGGTATATTTGATGCAGTTTTAATGCGTCAAGGTGTTCAACTTTCTTGCCCGTTTTCTGGTATATTTGATGCAGTTTTAATGCGTCAAAGTGTTCAACTTTCAAGTTATTTTTCTGGTATATTTGATGCCTACTATTTTACACTCTCGGATGTTTTACATTTAATCAAAATAGTTTTAATCTGTGTAGATGTTCAACTTTCATACTCGTTTTCTGGTATATTTGATGCAGTTTTAATGCGTCAAGGTGTTCAACTTTCTTGCCCGTTTTCTGGTATATTTGATGCAGTTTTAATGCGTCAAGGTGTTCAACTTTCTTGCCCGTTTTCTGGTATATTTGATGCAGTTTTAATGCGTCAAGGTGTTCAACTTTCTTGCCCGTTTTCTGGTATATTTGATGCAGTTTTAATGCGTCAAAGTGTTCAACTTTCAAGTTATTTTTCTGGTATATTTGATGCCTACTATTTTACACTCTCGGATGTTTTACATTTAATCAAAATAGTTTTAATCTGTGTAGATGTTCAACTTTCATACTTGTTTTCTGGTATATTTTTATGCAGTTTTAATGCGTCAAGGTGTTCAATTTTCTTGCCCGTTTTCTGGTATATTTGATGCAGTTTTAATGCGTCATTGTGTTCAACTTTCAAGTTATTTTTCTGGTATATTTGATGCCTACTATTTTACAATCTCGGATGTTTTAACATTGACTCAAAAAAGTTTTAATCCGTTTAGATGTTCAACTTTCTGGTATATTTGATGCTTACTATCTTACACACTTTTTCAGTTTAACTTGTGATCGAAATAGTTTTAATCCGTTAACATGTTCAACATTCTCATCCACTTTCTGTTTGTAAATTTTCAATTTTATAGAATCGGTAACAATTTTTTTTGTAAGTTAGTATTTTATTTTGTTTGTGGTTGAGCGAGAATGTTTGTGGAGTGTACTGTTTATTTATCAAACGTCAGAATTACGTTTGTTTGTCTTGAACAATTCGAGAGTTACCCATCCGATTTATTGGTCTTGTTAGATCGCGCCCAGATGGATTATTGTGGTCTGAGGTTTCCAACAGACCTTGAAATCACCCGTCTCTTGTCTTACGTAGTTACTCGCGCTATTAAATTTGTTATTATAAAATTATAATTTTTTGTATGACATGTAAGCGCAGCTAATTTGTTATGATGCATTCAACGAATAAACAAGAGAGACGTCGTGAAAGGAATTACATCATAAACGGAGCATTAACTTTCTTAAATACCTTTAGACGAAACTAACTACTATTCTAACTCAAAATTTAAGGGTGATGCTACATTAAAGACAAAAACTAGTAATTCGTATATTCTTAAAATTTTCTACGAGAATTTTGATTAAATTTTACTAAAATGCTGACTCATGTAACACGTGTTGTGCGCTATCGCTTAACCAATCTCTGTTATATTCGGCCCTGTCGGATTTCTCAACTAAACTAATATCCAATTTCCTTAGGAACTTTCCTTTCAAATTTTCATTTGTAATCGTAGAGATGTGGGTTTAAACTATTAAATACAGAATCTAAAGTAACGTGTTAATTAGTTGAATTATACGCGAGATACGAACAAAAAACTTTTAAATTGGCCGCCATTTTAACATTTTTAATTCGATTTCTCTGAATTTCAATATAGTTGTTACGAGCACACAATAAGTCCTATACACCAAATTTTTGAGTTCTATCTTAATTTTTATGAGCGCTATCATGCTTAAGTATTAACGACGACGGACGGAGGTGAAGCTAAAGGTCAGAAAAAAAACCGAGTTCCTATACTTCGTATACTGGGAAAGTAACAATTACATATCTACCTTTATCAAAACTCGGAAACATAACGAACATAGAAAGGCAAACTACAAATCTTTGACCGAATAGACTATATTGAAGCCAGTATATCACGATAGCTGAACTCATGGTTTCCCATTCCTTCTATACTGTAATCGAAATTAACCATCTCCGAATATATAATTATATTGAGCCCTTTTTTAAAGTACAATAAACAGGCATTTACGCTGACATTTAGTGTTTTGAACAGCGTCAGTGGGGCCATAAAAACATAAAAAGTTCAAGAAGGCGAGCAGGATCATAAAATTTGTTAACTTTTTTTCTTTTCTTTCTTAATCTCTACAAAATCCGTGACACTGTTATCGTAACGAATGAGAGGGAGCTACAAGTAGTGGGCGTGTGTATATTGTACACGTTTGGTTATAATTACATTTTTGACAGTTATTGGTTTTTGTAAACGCGGAATATTTCTTGATGTAGATATAACCTCAGAATAAGATAATGATAAATTTATTTCAGCTGATCAGGGAACTCACGTGGTAATTACATTGTCATAGTGATCACTTTGGTTGCATTTTAGTGATTTATGCATTTTTATCTTCTCGTATATACCTGGAAGGTTAAAAATTGATGTGAATATATCTGTTTTGAGTGCTTTATTGGGTAAAACTCTCGCTTTACAAATCTAATTTAACATTTTCTACAAGGCCTAATAGACTAACTTTTGGGTCTCTCTTTTTAGACAATCTGCTTGTATTACATTGTATGATAGGGCCGGGTAAGTACCACGATGGCGCCGTAAACATGTTTTAATTTCTGTAATTACCTGCTGTTTAACATGAATATTGTAATTGTATCTGAAAAACTTTGTGTAGGAAATGATTTAACAATCCGTCGATAGAAAACGTTAGAGTCAAAAATATGTAGAGAAAAAACATTTATTCATCACAAATTAAATAAGTATGTTCGATAAAATCAACATTTTTTTCATAAATAATAACAGTTAGGCCTACTTTTTTTTTAATAGCGGAAGAAAGTTAAAATTTATTTGTCAGATATAATAGATATATAGTACTCGCAAGAAGGACGAATTAAATAACTAATAAGACCTAAGTTCAAACAGACACTCTCAGAATATGTCAACAGAACTTAACTAGTTGCCCAATTAACCTAGAAGTGGAAGGATGTGGCCACATCAAGGAACTAATTTTTATTTAACTTTAACAAGTATCAATCTGGTATACAATTTTATATGTGTATATCCGTGTAGGGAATGTGTTTTTGTGTTACGTGTCCCACACGTGAGGATGTCTTCTGTTAAGGCGAAACAACTTTAGCAATAAATAAGAAATTTAACTACTTTTGACAAGGTATGTAAACCAATTTATATAACGTATTTTAGACCAAAGAAATCGTACTTTGGCTATTTAATCCAAGAAGTATTATAATTAATGTGTTTTATACTGCCCTCCCAATTTTTTAATGCCTGAATTTTTTTCTTGTTGATTAAAGGCGAAAACCTCTCGGTTATCATCACCTAATAACAAAAAAAAAGAAAGAAAATTCGATTAGCGTCAGGGTCGGAAAAGAACAAGTGTTGATAAAGAGAGACCTGATAGGAAAGATGTGTGCGAGGAATATAACCCAACACTACATGAAAAAATAAAAAGTGTAGATCCAGCTCGGGTCCTTTGGGATTGTCAAGACTCAGTAGTCTTTTAAAAATAGGTAACTTTAAAATGTGCCTAATAACAAAAAATAAAGAAAATGCTAATAGCGTCAGGGTCTGAAAAGAACAAGTGTTGATAAAGAGAGACCTTGGTGTAGATCCAGCTCGGAAACCTCGGGATTGCCATGATAGTCTCAGTAGTTTTTAAAATGGGTAACTTTGATATAAATAATGTTCCCTACCACTGAAATAACACATTTGGAACTCTTTAAAAAAATCGCGTGAAATCTCTAAGATTGAACTCTGATATTTTACTATTAATGTTAAACATATGTATGTAATCAACGGAAAGTCTTAAATAAAACTTGTATGTAATAATCGAACATTACGACTCGAAGAGTTAACGTTCGAACATCTATATACTTTACTGATTTCTTTTTAGAACTAATATAAAACGAAAAATATACCATGTTTTGTTTCAAAATTGTCCACACCTCCAGAGAGCGGGACCATGTGGTGCTCTACTACACACAGTTCAACCGCACCTAAAAATACTTTTTTCTTTTTTTTTAAAACAGAGAACACTAATAATGTAAGGGGAGGATTATGCGCTCGCTGTAGTCAAATGAATTAAACAAGTTTGTTTGAACAAACTCCCAAAACAACAAATTAAAACAAGGTAAAATCAAGACTGTGAAGCATGGCCGGAAGGCACTGTCGAAGAGGCAGGACCGGTTTCTCTCATTAGCACATTTCACAGCAAATATTATTATAAGGGATACCCTATTGTTATGGTGTTACAAGTATTGTTTATCTATTAACATGACAGGTATGTGTTGGTGGATAATTTGTAATTTTCAGAGTTTAGGAACACGAGGAACGAAATGGAAAATGGGAGGAATATATAGTTCAGGATGAGGCGCTCTATGGGTGGATACTATAAAGCAGATTTTGTCAGAATACTTTACAGATATTATTAAAACTATTTTTCTTTTTAATGGTACTTTCATTTTACATTTTTCTTATCCAGTATACGAAATATAGGATGAATTTGGTAATTGCAAAAATTCAACCTCCGTTTTTTGACTGATCTTTACGTTTCATGGCCTCGGGAAATCAAAAAATTGATTTTTGACCTGCCGTCCGTCCGTCCGTCGTTGTCGTCTGTATGTATTATCTGTATACCGTAACTTGGCGTCTGGACCCGGACCGTCCCCCCCTCGCTCCCTTCCTCACCCACCTGTTTCAGTGATGAGTCACCTACTAGCGTTAACATTGCACTGTTTAACCTTTTTTATGGGAGACACAATTTAAAATTTTTTCCAGCATTGTTAAAATGTTTAAGAAAATATAAGCAAATTGATACCAAATACGACACAAATGTATGTAAATAGTGCGTAAACATGTAAATAATAAGTATGTGATTGTGCAAAAAGTAGCTGTGTAAAGAGCTTTTTTCTGGCGGCTTTTACAAACGGAATAGTGTCGTGTTTGGTATCAATTTGCTTATATTTTCCTAAACATTTTAACTATGCTAAAAAAAATTTTAAATTGTGTCTCCCATAAAAAAGTTAAATAGTGCAGTGTTAACGCTAGTAGGTGACTCATCACTGAAACAGCTGGGTGAGGAAGGGAGCGACGGAGGGACGGTTCCGGCCACTCGCAGGTAGCCAAGGGTTCAGACGCCAAGTTACGGTATACAGTCAGTTACGGTATATAGGTACGACAGCGGTTAAATTAAGTTAGAAACATGAAGTTTGCTTTGTTACAGCGTCCAATATAAGTACTTTATTGAATTCAAAAAACCAAATGATAAATGTCTAAATGGGATAATCAAAAAATTAGATAAAACATATACAAATCAGATAATAATTAGCAGATTTCAATTCCTCATGTAATGGTACTTAACCTTTCTATGATGACACAGCTAATAATTATTTATTGACAAAAATGTATTTTGGAACATCCATGCCAAGAAAATTGTGATATTCGAATGTAGATTCCTTCATATAGGTAGAGTAAGAGTTCGTCGAGTTGACGGAGCCAGCAAGCAATCCATTACTATCCTTCTGAGCACATTACCTCGTAATTCCGCATTACTAAAAACAAATTGATTCTATCCTCAATGAGCTCTCCAATAGCCTCTATCTACCACCAATACTTCAATATTACGCATAGAAATAATATATTATGGCGGTGTTTTATAAAGAGGAGTTATTCGCTCTTCAAGGAACATAATTTAACAGTATCACCCCATCTTCTATATTTAATCCCCATAAGCATATTGTTTCCGGACATTGACAGGTAGCTGTCAAAGCAAAATAAATTCTTGAACATTTTAACGCTTAAACTATCATACAAAAATGCTCTCATGAGTAAAGTTATTTATAGGCTATCTTATAATTTTCAAAACTACATATAAATTGGCTGTTGATATAAACATGATAGTAATAGACGAAACTATTAATTACTTAGTATAATCGTAAATCCTCATACTCTGATTCTCGAACAGTTATGAGAATATAAACGGAGCCAGTGGTTATGAAACGATGTCTTTACTCAAGATAGTACTCAGTAGGCGGGCGAAATGAATAGTCGCGAGCTCGCCCGCCAACTTGGATGCCTCTTACTCTACAGCTTTAGCCTGAGACAAGTAGTGGAGACTTCACGTCAAAAAAAGTAGTGATATACGCAACTATGAATTTAAAAATACATATTAACTTTAAACAAGTTTTAAGACCTCTTGTCCTATATCAATACAACAACATAATCTACAAGGCACAAGACACACATTGGAAACTTTGTAAGAATACACTTTACTTTAGGACATGCAGAGGTCATTTTCAGAAATCATTATCGGTTATAATAGCAATAAATTCAATCCAAAATGCATAAATAATTATTAATTAAATACAGTAAAAATAATAATTTTCTAAAAACTACTAAGGACGTAATTTAAGTTTATATTAAACATGATTTTATGAGATTAAAATCAAAGATGTAAGCAAGTATGTCATTCTAACACCTGATCTCAATTTTTATTTCTTTTTTTACGTCTTTTATCTATGCAGTAATAAATTAGTTCCGTATTGCGTTATTAATTTGGGTTACCTGAAATATTTTATGGATTTTCAAAAAAGTAAATAACTAATATCTTAGAAGGTTTACTATAGTTTAGAATTTTGTTTACAATAAAAATTATAATTTTCAGACAGACACTAAGAAAGTATTTAAAAGTGGAACCAGAGTATACGCTAATATTTAAGTACTTATTAAGTACAATTTTAAGCGTTTCAAAATTTAACTAAATTCCAACTAATATTAAAAATAAAGCCTATGTATATATCATGGGTCTAAATATCTATGAGTGTTTCGCAAAAATATACGTGTTGAGCTCTGAGCTCCGAAACGTAACACCACAAACGATTGGACCGATTTTAATAAAATAAAACACGTTTTTATAATTTTTTCTCGTTAATTTAAGCGTTGTTCCTGTATGTTAAATTTAAACATTCTGCTTTGTTGAATTTGAGAATTAACGAACTCAATTTTAATTGAACAATTGTTCGTTTACTCTTAAAGAATTTCTAGAATTTTACAAAAATGTACGCTTAAAGAATCCAAACATGTTTTTATGCTGTTTAAAAATGCTGTAATATTCGATCGACTATTAAGAAACAAATTTAATTTCACATTTAACAATGTTTTTATACAGGATTAAAATCCAATATGGATCCATAGTACGTCGTCACACAAACTGTAAAAATCGCGTAATCATTTTTTTTCCTTTCGCCAAACGAAAAAACTCCAACCATGGCCAAAGATGGGAAACGTTTTTCACCTGTCAAAATATTTTCCCACAGTCCCCGCCATACAATTATGAACAGTTTCCATCTATTAGTATGGGTAGACGTATAAGCAAGATCGTGCGATGACTTGGCGTTTATTTCCAACACGTCTGTCTGTCTGGACAACTTCTCCGAGAGAAAAATAAACTTTTAACACTGGCTACTTGACTCTACGTTATGTCGTTTTACATATGTGTGCCCAGTGGCGGATTTAATTCATTCACTCTGGATTGTTCTTCGAGACCTAACTGTAGAGTAATATTGGTGTACGTTTCATATAACATTTTAAATTTATTGGTGTAATAGAAAATAGTACGTTATAGTAACAAAAAATTACAATAATTTAAGATATACTTTATTAAAGATTGCCTAATATAAGAAAAGTTGAATTTCGGCCAATATATTTTAAGCATATGACCTTCCATTTTTAATTGAGAGGTGTGATTAGTATAAAAAAGCTGAATTTCTGACAGTACGAACAGTATTTTACTACCTCGACCCACTCAAATTTTACTAAAATTTCATCCTAAACCTATGGATACATTTTGAGATATGCGACCTTCTACTTGGCGGTCGCGGTATTTTCACGTTTTGATTCATTTTACAATTGGTTATATTTGAGGCTATACTTCCCGAGCTATATGATTTTAATGGTTCCAACCAATTGTCTTGAGCAAAGTTTAATTCAAAACGTTAGAACTAATTTTGAGAGTTATCATTCAGTTTTGGTAAAACTTTAAATTCTTTTAACAATTCTTCCAAGAAGTAAACAATTTTAAAACAACTGTCATGTAGTCATCGCTATATAGTATAAGACGTACGGACACAAACCGTGAGTTTGGAAACTATCGTATGAACTCTGGCTTCTTTTTCCCAAATTGCGTTAGAACCGCAGTTTTATCTTTGTACTTGCCCGTGAAACTGGATAAAATGCCGTACAACTTCATGTTGGAAACTTGTGTCAACTCGGGAGTAACAATTTAATAAACTTGTCATGATCATTCGATACTTTTAAAAAATAAACTAATTTATACAAAAATTTGTAAACCATAATTTGAGAAGCAATTCAACTATTCAAAGCATTCTTTAGTAAGACCTCTTCATGTTGTTGTGTAGGACAACAAGAAACATCTCGCAAAGTCATTACGACATATGGATAGATGCGCGCGCAACTATTGGTTGTACAGTAAGTACTGTACATACTATAATGAGGATGTAGTTTTTTGTCCGCGCTTCACAACAGAGTAGCAGCGGACTAGTGTCATACTTTGTAGAATCGTTTAATAGTGTTATTTACATGTAATGCGTTTTACTAAACTTCAGCCGTTCGTTCTTTGCACTTGCAAATATCACAATCTGGCAACGTTGCTTCGTTGGCTCCGTTCCAAGAAGTAGTCTAACAATAAAGTATCGGTTTTCGAGTTATCATTTGAGCAAAATTATTTCTGTATATCAAATAAATATAATTTTTTACACACTGAAATACACCTTCAGATCGTTTTAAGCGTTCTTTTGAATTACATAATATGTTAACAGTAAAATGAAGTATTTATTTATTCACCAAAAACTTAAGAGATTTTTAAATTGCTTAGATTAAATGCAATTATCACATTTACAGTTTAAAAGGTTCACTCTGTCACTTCATGGAACGAAGCATAACACAAACTGAACAATACGTCACAGTTTTGTTGATTAGATGAGATAATAAGCGCGCAGTTTGGGTGTGATGCTAAGATATGCGGCCGTAGAGGGGCAGTGCGAGACGACGACGTTGCCATTTCCACTGCCTATCCGTTGCGTCACCAAAAATCAAAAACCAGCGGATGTAGTATAATATAGCTTAATGAGATTTACTAAAATACAGTTAGTCATAAATCTCGTTGCTAATTATTATCATAATCAACAATATTTAGATGTATACTATTAATTATTGTAATATTGTGCTTAGCCATTTTGTTGATGAAATGCAAACTTTAGGTTTAAGATTTTAAACACCAAATATTTTTACAATGTGGGAAATAAGCATAATTTATTGTAAACAAATTAAGTTCAAAGCGGTATTGTTTATTAGTTTTATAAGAAATATCTTCTTATAAATGTCCAACAAAATAAATACTACAAAAACATTGGAGAAACTTTCCCACTCAACTATCTTCAAAACCAAATAACTAACCGAAACAATTCGTCACCAAAATGTCATTACCATAAGTTGTCAATCAAAAATGAAAATGAACTATAGATAGTCTATGAAAAAATATTAATATTAGAGCCTAACCTTGCTTAACTTGGCCATAATAATAAAATAAACTCGATTCTAACAACAAATATTTGTTACTAACTCAAAAATGTCGATGGTGTTGTTAAACAACGTAATTTCTTCAAATCCGCTGTACAGATTTTGTTCTAATTTTGACGAAATGTGAAAACTAATGACACAAACTAATCTGAAAATAACATATATTGGGGGGAAATGGAAATTAACTTTGGGAGGTACCCTTTCCTAATTTTAGGTTAGTATTTACTTTTATAGATGAGCGTATGAGAAAGTCACAGTAGCTAAGTCAGTTCACTGAATACAAGTATGGTGATGTGTTCACGAACATAACTATCTCTTAATAAACTACGATGTGTGAAGAAATAAACCATGCCGTGCTCGTTACAGAATATATCTGCACAAAAACTGTTCTGGTTGCAGTAGTAAAAGTTACCCAACTGTTCTCCTTCATGGCCTGATTAAGTTACCATATTTAGCTTTAACTGCATTGTTTTATGCGCGTTTTGCACATTGTAATTACTTAGGCTTACCATATCTTGGCATTGTTTTTAGTTTGAATTTTATTTTTACATGTTTTGTCACTTATTCCTTTCTCTTCCCTCTTCGTATGACGCCTTTTATCCCCATTCTGTCTTTCATTCATGTACATCGAACGTATCACTACCACACAGAGATAAAACGGCAGAAACCTGTGTTTAGAAAATCGCTTATTACTACTTATTAAATTGATATTAAATTATTAAATTAAATTGTAATAGCGTACGCTTCCAACGAGGAACGAAGTAAAATATGTAATTATATATCTCTTGATATTAAAGTATTATAATTGTACAATATAGCGTACGCTTCCAACGAGGAACGAAGTAAAATATGTAATTATATATCTCTTGATATTAAAGTATTATAATTGTACAATATAGCGTACGCTTCCAACGAGGAGCGAAGTAAAATATGTAATTATATATCTCTTGATATTAAAGTATTATAATTGTACAATATAGCGTACGCTTCCAACGAAGAACGAAGTAAAAAATTATATATCTCTTGATTTTAAAGTATTATAATTGTACAATATATCGTACGCTTCCAACGAGGAACGAAGTAAAATATGTAATTATATATCCCTTGATATTAAAGTATTACAATTGTACAATATTGCGTACGCTTCCAACGAGAAACGAAGTAAAATATGTAATTATATATCTCTTGATATTAAATTATAATAATTGTACAATATAGCGTACGCTTCCAACGAGGAACGAAGTAAAATATGTAATTATATATCTCTTGATTTTAAAGTATTATAATTGTACAATATAGCGTACGCTTCCAACGAGGAACGAAGTAAAATATGTAATTATATATCTCTTGATTTTAAAGTATTATAATTGTACAATATATCGTACGCTTCCAACGAGGAACGAAGTAAAATAAATAAGTATATACTACTCGATAATAAATTATAATATTAGAATATCGAGTACTCTTAAAATGCAGGATCAAGTTATAATATGTAGGCCTATGTATTTCCCAATGGATATTAAATTATAATTATATAATATGAAGTTTTATATTTTAAAAAAATTTTAAAGGAATAATTTTCGTAATATTTAAAACTGTTCGTAATTCTCCCAACAATATAGAGGCTTCCCTTTCCACTTTTTTTTTTAAATTTACCACATCACTGGACTTAATCTAGATGTAAATCGTCAATTTGTATTTCAGATCAATGTTTTTGAAATCTTTTGTCCATTGTAAAAAACAAATTAGTCTCAACAATATTCAAATTACCGACCGCTGGTGTTAATGCTTAGAATTTTCCACCGTGCTAGTTAAAAAAAGTACGAGAGGCGGGGAGAGGATCCAGCAATTTTTGTTTAATATGATAAAAGGGTCCGGAGGGGTAAGTTTTAATTGGTACCTTTGAGAAGGCCGTTGCTAATTATGTGCAAAGTGAAGAAGGGATGAAACGAACAGGAGGGTGGCAATCCTGGAGATTGCGTCATATCCTATTCATCAGACATTCTTGGAACTGGATTTCATAATCTGTTTAAAATGATTCGTAATTTTAAAATTACAACAATGGTAGGAGACAGCTTTTCGTAAATTACTGGATAATGATACATAGACGACGAGACGAGTATCGGTTCAGCAGTCAACAGGTCGTTGTTAAGTTATTGGTAAAACTAGTGGTTATTCGTCACGGCCTGTACCGTACACTAATTGCAAGCATTTTTCATGTAATTAACCATTTCTAATGATTTCATTAATTATGTTTTTTTTAATAAAACTCTTTTAGTTGTGTAAAATTATTGTAAGCTAATTTTAAACAAACATGCACATACTTTCATACATCAAAATGAATGACAAATTAATCTCAAAAGTACGATTTTTCTAACATATAAGCTTAAAGTGGCCAAATGAAAAAATATTTAAACAAAATGATGTTTGTGAACTTGTATATGAAATAAACGTCATCACACCACAAATAACAAAAAATATCAGTTCAGTAGTTGTCAATCGAAATGTGAAAATGAGCCGGGGAAGCTGTCTTCTGATTTATATCATATATCTTGAAAAAATATTTATTATAAAATGGGCCTAAACTTGCTTTGAAAGAAATGTATAGAGCAGAGCCGATTTTGAAAAAAAAATGTTTTTTTAGCTACATGTACGATTTTTTTTTTTTTTTGGCAGTGACTCAAAATTTAAAGTTATCGAAGAAAATGTTTGACATCATTTCCAAAATCACCTTTTTTCAACTCCGTTTGTTTGACCCATAACTCTTCTATATACTACGTTTATACATTATAGAGTAACTAAACTCTAGACAAGTTTTCCAGTTGGAAATGACACAAGAATTATAATTTCAAAGAAAATCTTTTTAAACTCATATTTAACATTAGTATTATGGATTTAAAATCCCATTAAATGGCAGTAGTTCTTGAATCCTTCGTTAGATAAACAAAGATTGTCTGCTCATAGATGCTAGCGTAGACAAGTGTACGCCCAGTCAGCTCAAATGAAACCTAAACAAGGACCTCTCTGTGCGGTCTTTCCGATGGGTGTTTCCATGCTTTACTCGATTCTAAAACATGATGAGTTGTCTAAAATAATTGCTGATTTAAAACTCACCTTCTTTCATTGGCGTTTAGCTGATTTTACTTTTCGGGAATTTAGTTACGAGATTATCTCCCGTTAGAACAGTGTAGACAACAAGGCAATCCAGAAGTATTGCGTGTAAAAATGTGTACGTTGTCTGCAACACAAAATATTTATAATTAAAACATCGAATTTGGTAGGATATACAATAGTTTTTACATTTTGCACTTTTGAATATTTGTCAGCCATCTTGAAACTAATAAACATTTTAAATACGAAGAAGGTCGAGTGACTTCGTTCCATTGTAAGGCCAACGCTAAAATCTCTTTTTACTTTTTTTTGTATTTTCCCTTTCTATTTAAACACTAAAAACCTTTCGATAGTCGCAACCTTATAAAACAAAATATATAAAGAAAAGAACTTAAAATAAAGATTCCGTAGCACTCAAATGTTCTAATAGTTCGAGGTCGGAAGAGAACAAGAGTTGGTCAAGAGAGACCTGATAGGAAAGATGAAAGAGAGGGATATACAATCCAATTTTAAATAAGAGCTCTATGGCTGATTTTACTCGTTTTTTACCGACAACTCATATGCGTAAAATACTTTTTATTTGGATCCTAAGAGGGGCTTGAGAAAAATGTTATGAAAATCGTAATTTTGTGTTTTTTGTTTATGCCAGATACGAAATTTCATTAAAATCTGTTCACTCGTTTGGGTATATAGTACTCCACATACGACAAACAGACAGACATTGATAAATATTTAAACTCCGCGTGGGCGAGAAGGATAGCAAATCGAAAGCAGAGCCCAATTTCTTCCATAAAACGACAAAATTTTACCCCCACTCCTTACTATACTAACTCGCATTTCAATCCACTGTCCAAACTAATGGAATTGTTACTTTAGTTCTCGCCCTTATGGGTATTTTGTGCTATCACTCTACTTCTCTCTAAATCCCGACTTTCATTTCGATTTCTCATAATTTTATTTCTTACGCACGCGAGTCTGCGAAACCGTTTTGTGTTTACCGCATTACTGAACAATGTCTTGAGTGTTTGTCATGAGTGACATATCAACAACAAGTATAGGTTCATTTAGTTCTGTGTCAGCGTGAAACAACTAGCTGTACATAAGATCAACTTGGGACATTAGTACAGCTATTATATAAACACTTTTTATACTTGCTAAATATTGTCATAATTGTAATTAACGGTCAACCATCTTAATCGTACTCAAAGACCCCGTCATGTACCCAACAGACATCATTCCAAAATCACTATTTTTGGCTCATTTGACCTCAAAACGGATATATCCGCAAAAATGTCTATCCTCGATTTTTGACTTAGTTTTGTCTACGCTACGTGTTATGAGAAAGTAAAGATGAATAGCAAACGGGTTTGTTTATTATTCTATTAAAGAATATTAACCTAGTTAAAATTCTTTTAAAGTATACAGTGCATTAAACCCAAACGGCAATAGTCTACAAAGATCATAATTCATTATCCTTATGAAATTTCACCTCAGCAGAAGTTTTCATAACTCGTTCTGGTTCGACTGGCTCGAGAGTGTAGGTTGTCTAATTATAGCGAGCAATAAATACTTGTGCGATGCTTCTTGACATGTTTGTTTGTTTCATTGAATCATTTTGAGCCTCAAGGGGCTCACGCACACTTCTTAACAATCTCCCAGTTAATGGTAAAAAATGGAACAACTTTTCTGAACGGACGTTTTTGTTATTTGTTGTTCTGGAGTCTTCGGTTGTCTTCCATTTAATATTTTCTGGTTCTATTTTGCAATATTGAACAGTGAGTGTTACTAGTTTGGAATTGAAGGAGGGATTTTGGAAAAAAACATAGCAAATAAACCATAATGTTCATCTTCATTTGCCTAAAATCGATTTTTTGGGACTAGTCTATTGAAAATTAACCACGGTCACTTTTTAGCCTAAATATAACACTTCAAATTTTGGTCAAATTTGATAGCTTACGACTCAAACAAATTTTCTACTCTACAAGTGATTGAATGTTATTACAGTTTGTGAATAATTAAAAAAATAAATAAATAAAAATAACCCCTATGGTGTGATTAGAAGTTATTAAAATGTTTCATAAGTATTCATCATAGATTTTAAAGCTACAGTTTGTCAAATCAATTACGCTATAAACCTTTCACATTCTAAAAAAATTTTGATCGAAGCTTGGTTTAATTAGTTGATATCGACCTTATAAGGCGGTGTCCAGGTATTTAGAGAGTAAAATAGCAGCCAATATCTTGGGTTCTTATGAGTTATATTTGAACAGAACTTCATAAATATAGATAAGAATTAACTACCGAGAAACTGTCTCAAATAGCCTCCATTTTGAAATTTTCTTAACAACAATTCATTTATATAATTTTCAAAGATTAGCTTCACGAAACGTAAATACTAAATTTGACTGTAATTCAACTAATATTTGTATAATTTTGAGGTTATATTTTTAAAACTCCCTTTGTTAGGTCATCATTGGATGCAGATTTTAAAGTACAAAATGAGAACTTGTCAAAACTTATCAAACGACGTTTGAGTAAAAATAAGTTAAAAATTTTTTTAATCAGGTGCTATTTTGAATTTGGTTTTGTTTTTTGTTTAAAGAAAACATTTATCGACCATCATTGCCTTAAAAAAAAATAATAATAATAACAAATATTAAAGTCCTATAGCCCTCAAATACTTTAATAGCGTTAGAGTAAAAAGAGAACAAGATAGACTTAGTAAGAAAGATGAAAGACCGGGTTCCAACGCAAGACTACATGAAAATGATGTAGATACAGCTAGTTTCCTGGGGATACCCACGTGGTCTATTTTGAAATTTACCAACAGATTTATCCAATCATTGCTTAACAAAATTTAAGGAAAAAGAAACAAAAATTACAATATTTTATTTTGATTCATTTAAGTCATATAAGTATACCAGAATAACAAAGTCAGGTTTCTGAAGTTTTAACCTAACAAAAATTTTATTTTAAGTCAAATTGTTAGAATCCTTCAGCCCTCATTTAAATTTTATCATATAGTAATAACTTTACTAATTCTTTAGTATTGAATGTTTCTACTGTATTTTGTTTAAAGTAAGGAAACAATACCATACAAAATTCCCTACCAGCAACAATAAAAATAAATTAAAATATAGAAATACATTAAATACCATCTTTATAGTATGACTAATAAGTGGACGTAGACAACATGTCATCAAGAAGGAAGTATTGTGTTGACGCCAAGAAGACATACAATAAAAAGCTTGCTTCAACCAACCTATCCTTGAAAGATAAAAACAAATAGAAACATAGGAATACGATAAAAGTATGACTATTAATGACGTAAACAACATATGGTCTACAAGGAAGTTATGGATAGTATTATGGTGACTGCAAGAAGACAATACAATAAAAAGCTTGCTTCAACCAACCTATCCTTGAAAGATAAAAACATAGGAATACAATAAAAGTATGACTAATAATGACGTAAACAACATATGGGCTACAAGGAAGCTACCGAAATTATTATGGTGACTACTACAAGAAGACGATATAATAAAACACTTGCTAGAAACAACCTATCATTAAATGATAAAAACATATGGAAACATAGGAACCTATCCTTGAAAGATAATAACAAATGGAAATATAAGAATACGATAAAAGTATGACTAATAATGACGTAAACAACATATGGTCTACAAGGAAGCTACCGATAGTATTATGGTGACTGCAAGAAGACGATACAATAAAAGATTTGCTAGAAGCAACCTATCCTTGAATGATAAAAACAAATGGAAACATAGTATCCTATCCTTAAAAATAAAAACAAATGGAAACATAGGAATACGATAAACGTAATGTCTAATAATGACGTAAAGAACATATGGCCTACAAGGAATCTACCGATACTATTATGGTGACTGCAAGAAGTTGATACAATAAAATATTTGCTAGAAGCAACCTATCCTTGAATGATAATTACAAATGGAAACATAGGAACCTATCCCTGAAAGATAATAACAAATGGAAACATAGGAATACGATAAACGTAATGTCTAATAATGACGTAAAGAACATATGGCCTACAAGGAATCTACCGATACTATTATGGTGACTGCAAGAAGTTGATACAATAAAATATTTGCTAGAAGCAACCTATCCTTGAATGATAATTACAAATGGAAACATAGAAACCTATCCTTGAAAGATAATAACAAATGGAAACATAGGAATACAATAAAAGTATGACTAATGACGCAAAGAACATATGGCCTACAAGGAAGCTACCGATACTATTATGGTGACTGCAAGAAGACGATACAATAAAACACTTGTTAGAAGCAACCTATCTTTGAATGATAAAAACAAATGGAAACATAGAAACTTATCCTTGAAAGATAAAAAGAAGTGCAAGTAATACAATCTTGATAGTATGATGTAAACAACATATGGTCTACAAGGAAGCTACCGATACTATTATGGTGGGAACTACGTTTTGCTTTAAGTATCGCATAAAATTAAATTACAGTTTTTCTTATATAATGTATGTAAACAAGTAATGACCTAGGTAGTAATTACACCGGAACTCGCCTTGCCAATCAACGGAAGTACGTGCAACCTGCATTATCAATATCTTTGACATTAACATGTGTCTCATTGACAAATTACATTGACGGATTGCTTGAGGTAGACATTATACTTTATGGTTTGATGCTAACAATTATTCATAGGTAACAAAGAAAGGGCGGAAATGAATTGTAGATTTTAAGGTGAAGAATTAGAAGACATGTCAAAGATTATTGAAATAACCTGCTACACAGTAGCGCGAATGTCCTTTTTGAATGGTAGGGCTGCTATCCAAATTTAGGAACTATTGGATAGACCCCACTCCTTGGCGGTAGAGAAAATCTACTCGTTAATTTCCCTGACTAAAAACGCCAGTTAAGATGTAACAGGTCCTATACAATAATGCCCCCTCCCCTAATGTTATTATGTTTTCCCCTTGGTAAAACTTTCGGACATCATCGTTGTATACAAATAAAGGAAGAATAGAACATAAAATAACCCCCACTCTAACCTTCGAATACTCTAATAACGCCAGACTCGGAAAAGGACAATAGTTGATCAAAAGAGACGATTGAAAAATGAAAGAGAGGGATCTAACCAGTTCAAGTCCGTACACATTATAAACGAGCCATCTTACGGTTATGTAGTATCGTTTTAAGACCAACCACATTTTTTAACATAGTCTTTCTCTTTCATCTTTCTATCAGGTCTCTCTTGACCAACTATTGATCTCTTCCTACTCTGACGCTATTCTTTTAAACTATCATTTAACTGCAATTCTTTTGATACCTTAAACTATCACTTTTCTGTTAATTTACGAAGACAAATTATAGGAACCGTTTTTATAAATTTGTAAACTGTACTATAATGAGATCTGTTGTATATTTCAAGATTATCGACACTCGTCGCGTATCTAAAACGGTGTTAAAATGATTGTGATGATAACATCTTTATAGTAGTCTAAACACAACGACGTTATCAGAATATTGGCAGAGTCAGAGGAATATCTTATACAGTCTAGGCAGGAAATGCACTTGGATATGCGCGATGCATTTGTGAAACGTCGCGTGAATGCACTCGTTGCGTCCGTTTTCTACAAACAGCAATGCAAGAATACAAATGCAACCAAGGATATATGGAAATGTACAACAATGCTACATCTAATATGTCTGCTGAATGAGTCTAACAAATGATGTCTGGAGTACGTTTTGTCTTTGAATAATTCATTCGGTTTTCGTTTTTGTTTTTGTTTTTGTTTGGTCTTAAGACATACTCTTGTTACAAGGATTTTATGTAAATTAATACTTTCATTAGAGACATATAAATAAGGTGTAATGCAAATAAACGGTTTACTACTGAATGTTAAAGTTAGGACAATTTAGTCCTTTAGCACGTCATCCACAAGGGTTTATTGCAATCCCAAATGGGTTTTATATTATCCGGACTATTTTACAACGTTTATAAGGGATTATCCAAATGTCTCAAAGATCAAACTATTCGAAGATCAGGGGATGAATTTATACCTATAACCTAACTAAGCCACCCTTAGGAAAACTTGTATGCTCTATAAACTTCAGAATCTCCCCGGCAAAGATTGTTTGATGAATTTTCCCTTCCTTTGTCAAATATCCAAAAGACTCAATCGTTTCTCAATCAAAGTGTTCGCATTCGAAGATCAGGAAATGGTTTGATGCCCCTAGCCATCCCCAGGAAGAGGTGTAAGCTCTATGAACTTCAGAATCTCCTATGCAAAGTTTTCCGAAAGAATTGTCTCTTCCTTTGTCAAATATCCAAGGGTCTCAGTCTTCTTTCTCAATCAAAGTGTTCGCATTCGAAGATCAGGAAATGGTTTGATGCCCCTAGCCATCCACAGGAAGACCTGTAAGCTCTATGAACCACAGAATCTCCAAGGCAAAGTATTCTTAGAGAATTTTCTATGCCTTTGTCAAATATCCAAGGGTCTCAGTCCTTTCCCGATCAAAGTGTTCGCATTCGAAGATCAAGTGTCCTGTAGAAACTCTTGGATGTCTTTAGACATCCTCAGAATGACCTGAAAGCTGTGTGAACTTCATAATCTTCCTGATAAGGTTGTCTTAAAGAAATGTCTGGCCCTTTGCTAAGATTCAAGGATCTTTTGTTTCTCGTCCGATGTAGACGTTCGCATTAGAAGATCAGGTGCACGTTTCCGCATTAGAAGATCTTGCAGAGCACGTTTCCGCATTTTTTTTATTTATTTTCTTTACAGATAACTCACGAACCGGGGATTTTTGAAACATCGATACAAATACGATTTGTTTGGGTCATTACAAGCTACACATGAGCTAAATTTGATGAAAATCATTAGATCCGATTTTGGGAAAGTGTGGGCAGCTATACCAAGTTTTAAGTTATTATTAAAAAAATACTGTATCTAAATATGACTCGCATACCAAAGTTAATTATATTTAGGCCACGCGTTAGGACTGTACAGCATTGCATAGACGACAGATTTATAGGTTTGAAAGAAAGACCATCATCATTCGCAAAATTACTTTATCCTTGAAAAACTTGAGATAGATTTTTTAACCCATCACATTTCTTTCTTTATACTACTTATACGTAAGAACGTAAAAGTGAAAATTAGAACCATTCATAGAATATTAACGTAATCCTTTAGAAACTCTTAAACCTGATTTTCCAACCACCCTGTAATTATCGCCATATTGGATGCTCTGTGAAATAACTTAGTGTAAACGCGAAGCTTTATGCGATAAATTACCATGAGAGTTAAATTTTTTAATATATTAACTACTGGATAAACCAGTTTCACATACTTCAGTGGCGTAGAATTTACAATATATTTACCACATTGTGCACTCTCAAATAACTCCTCCAAATTGCCTTAACAGTTTTTTAAAACATAAAATTATGGCTCGTGTAACGTTAAAAAACAGGTTATGTAATTGAACAGCAATCTAGTAGCTGCGTATTTGTGAAAGATGTTTTTAATGTAAATTTGCTTGAAAAGTAAAGTTGTTTGGACTGTTTAAGTTATCATTGCTAAAGCTAGTCCGTAGATTGTTTAACACTGCTAGATAGTTTTTTATCGTTTGATTTGGGGTCAGGACATCGAGTTTTTGTCGGCATAATTTTAGATTTTGTGACAAGATTCACTTTTCTTACGATTCTGGGTGAATATCGTAACATCACGAAGGTCTATCTTAATTTCATTTAGATTCTTCAAATGTGTAACAATTTCAAAATAAATGTAATACTAAATTGCTATTAATTATGTATGAATTAATACTAAATGTAGGGTAGTTCATACAGCATCCTCAAGGTGTGTCTGGGGTGGAGATGAAAAGAGGAGCCCCCCGCACTATGTTTGTTGCGTTTACTTTCAGCGGTACAACCCCAATAAAAAAATATAAACCTCAAATGCCTTCTGTGTAAACGCGTACCGTACTTTTGTTTCTTTTATCGGTGTAAATAAGAATAAAAAATGTACAAAAGTCTGTCACGAAGTTGTAACTTTAGGACTTTAACGTCGGTAAGCATTAAGTTGTGCAACTAGTTTTCTTGGAATGGGTTGTACCGTCAAGTTAGGTAGAAGGGAGGACACGCCCTTTACACCAGACACAATCCTAGTCTGAGGCTACTGTAATTGTTGGCCGCCGTGATGAATCCGATCTGTAGCAAGCGAAATACGAAACTCTAGTTTGATAAAATCACTTTTGGCTCTAGAGTTTTAATTTAAATAGTTTTTAGCTTCTCTGGCTTAGTTTAATTTTGCATGATTCACTGTACCTTTTAGTTATGCTGATCTATATATCAGGTATTCCTCTTATTTCCCGTAAGTTAAAAGCCCTTTAAAAAACCAAATCTCCAAATCTAAACCATAGAAAATAAGACAATTTAAAAAAATTTATGTATTCAAAAAAATATGTGAATTAATTGTTATTTTTCTTTGATTGCAGGTAAGCGTACAGTCAGAACTTTTAGTTAGTCTCGCTTTAAAGGTGAGTCTATAGATTTTAAAACGTCAAATTTGTATTAATCCGTCGTCGCTTCATAGCTGAAATATACAAAATTATTAATATGGATAATATTCACTCAGATAGTTAAGCTAATAATATTATATTTAAGGAAATTATAATTTCTAATAAGTGGTTTTACAGTGTAGGATTTTCAGGATCCCTCTATGGGATGATGTCCCATGCAGACATGCTCAGTTATAAAACAGTTTCACTCAGATGAGAGTTGTCACCCCACTATGGGATGATGTCTCATGCGGACGTGCTCCTTTATGAAATAGTTTTTATGCGATAATTTACTCGATGTTAGGAACCGATCGTTTGCGTATTAATTGAACTCCGAATATTAACATGTTTCATGTAGTAACACAAGGCAAACCTTATTACAACGCCTATTCCTCTCATAGACTAAACATCATCGTCTTAAGATACAACTTTAGCAAATTTGAAACTTTGTAAGAATAAACAGGCAGAGTTAATTTTGTTTTGTGTTGTATTGTTTTTGTTATAATGATAGCAATAAATTAACTAAGATTTTATCTTCCGTATGATTCTAATTTTTCCCCGACTTCTTAGGAACTCCGTATTTAACAATATACTTATTCGTTAGATAGAATAAAACTCGAACACAAGATCTCACAAAAAATACGTTTTATTAATCAAACGCGTTTCAACGACCAAGTCGCCATTCTCAGTGATACATGACCTATAACTAAACCAACTTATATAGTTTAGGGAGTTATAGTTGAGTTATTGTAGCTCATGTTTTATTGAGGATGGCAACTTTGTCGTTGAAACGCGTTTGATTAAGTAAACGTAATATTTGTAAGAACTTGTGTTCGAGTTTATTCTATCTAATATTATCTCACAAGTCAAGCTCAATATTTTTGTTTATAAGTTAAAAACAAACTATTAATTGTTTGAACTTAATGTTGAATTCATGAATGCAGTATTAATAATATAAATAGGTAAATAATTGTTGTTATTGCTCTGCCGACTTAACAGCCTTCTTGGATTCAATGTCCATAAGAACAATTTTAAACATATGAACAGATTACTGGAATAATAATGATCGGAATAAAGGTTAGAATAATACGAATGGGGTTGTTTTCAATTTTTCAAATGTAAAAACTGGATCACACTTTGCATTAAATTACTTAAAAGAAGTTATTTTTAATATTGTTTGATGAAATAAGAATAATTTATTGTGGATCATGACCACGCTGAATTTGAATGTGGTTATAAAAGTTAGCAGTTTGTGACATCTGAGAAAATTCCTGCGGAGTCTCAATTCCTTTAATATGAGCTACAATCTAGTGAGGAATCGTAATATGTGATTACTTTCATCTTATGACCGCGATTTTCAAAGTTCGTAGACTATAAACCAAATTTAGGATATAGAAAGCTTGATAACTTTTTTTCCCATCTAAAATTAAACCGAGATTAACTCCAGAATGTATATATGTTTTCTTATAAATCGAAAACGGAATCCATGGTTCATTTTCAACTAACATTGTATTTGGTTAATATTTCGTATGAGATAGTTTGCCTGGTGCAATGTTTTTGCACTGTTTATTTCAATTTCAATTGATTAACTCTTAAAATATCGCTACCGTATATGTTTTGCTTTTTAATATCTGCTCTTTTTATTCAACTTTTACTTTGCAACCATTTCGACACAAGAAATCAAAGTCTTTTTTGTTTAAAAGATCATTAAAAAATAAACTATCAAGTTTGTTTACACTTGAAATATAATTTTGAAACAACATCGGACCCGATTAATGAATTAAAACGCATGTTTACACATTGCAAACATTCATCTTGAATGAGCAGCCTTCCATCAACTGTTATAAATCAAGGCTTGTGTTACATCTGCTAAGGACTATGTAATAGATCACGATCTTGTGGATTCCTATCCGGTTATAACAAAGCCGTCGTCTCCGGCTAAGCAACAGTTTTAACTTACGACTAAATACGTATGCTGACATGTTTGGACGCGAATTTATTTAGGTTTTGTTTGTCTATCCGCTTATTTGTCGCCTTGTTCTTGGTGTTGTTCCATAATCTCTTTTTTTTACTCGGTGCAAACAAATTACAGTTGTAGTAAACGTCAAATTTAATGATTACGATATTAAAATAATGTCAATTAAAAAAATCTATCAAACGTAGCAAATAAAGTTAATTAAAATTAATTACATATTAAGAGGAAAAAAATTATTTGTAGTGTACATCTTCGTTTAAAAAACCACTTTTAAATCGAGCACAGTTTAGTGACTAACTCTACAAGTAGCACAACACGGCACCTTTATTAAAACTATCCCCATCTAATATTTACACGTTCAACTATGTCCTGTGAAAATCATACTGTATACTCTTGTACCATAGACGTGAATTGGCAATATTTGATTTGCAAACAGAGGTTTACACTGTAAGAACTTACTTTATAAGCATACAACGATAAACTGTAAATATTCTTTGTTTTTAAATAATAGTCTACAACTTTCAACGTAACCAAATTTTAAGATAATTAAAAGAACCAGAATTTTTTTATGTATACGAAAGTTTTCCCCCGTATTCCCCCAAATTTCTTCACCATATGATAAAAAATATAAGATGATACTATTATATATAATTTTTAAAACTTCACTGTCCACATAACGAGACAAAGCTCCAATAAGAAGGGTACCTGTTCCAACTGCTTTACAACCATGTCCACATGGCCCATTTAGGATAAACATCTGTCTACAACCAATCCCAAACATTTGGTAAGCATTATATCTGAAATCAATTTATTATGTTGAAATGGAGTAAATATACGTTTTCAAGTATATAAATCACACCGAGGGACAACACTTTCTAATAATAATATTGTGGTTAAATGTTTGTCTTATCCATTTTTAAAATGGAGAGAATATACGTTTTCAAGTAACCAAAAGACACCAAAATACAATGGACTATTAAGAATAAAATAAATAATCGAATATTTTATATCAGCGATAGAAAAGCTGAAATTTCTTTAATTTTGAAAACTTTTATGAGCTTCTACTTTCTAAAGAGTTACACATTTTTTTGTAAGAATAATAAAATCATCTTAAAATGTGATTTTATTTAGAAACCTCTAATAAATAAAAAGTATTTAAACGTTTTGTCTCGGAAGTCAATTTTTTAGTTTCGAAATTGGGCTCTATAGAAAAGGGTAATCATTACGTGTTTCTTGTTGTTATGTGATGTGAAAGCAAAGAACTACTTTTGTGACATAGGTCCGCCATTTTGTGACATTAAATTGACTTAAAAAACATTTACAATGTTTATATAAAAGATAAAATCATTATTTGTATGAAACATTGAAATATTCTTGATTTTAAAGGAAAAGATAATGAAGCTACCTGTTATACTACATATTTACACTCAAGTGATTTGAGAAAGAAAAATAACGAACTTTTATGTTTTTTATAAAACACGAAACCGTGCAGAAGTGAGCGAGTACTTCTTGTAGTTTATAATAGATGCTAATTAATTATCTAGTACTACTACTACTACCATAAAAAGCTAATGCGAAACATGACTTAATGATGTACACATGCGCAAAACCCATTTTTTGCCAAGACTCCTTCCATTATGGGATTTTCAGTTCCTGGTTGTTCTCTACGTTAAAATGATAATTAGCTACGAGAATAATAGTTATGTGTGTAGGCACAAATATAGATATGTATCATTTAGGTGTAGTTTGTTTACAAAATACTTTTACAGGAATTCATTTTGGTTTAACCATGTTTGAAATAATGTCTGAAAAACATATTTTTACAAAATTTCCCCTTACTTCTTTACAATTTTGCGTTCATACTTTTAAACGAATTTCTCTAATATATCGTAGTTTCTTCCGTCCAAAATAAAAATATACATAAATAATATAGCCTACTAGCACCTCGGAGCAGTGTGTTAAAATGATCGCATTTTGTTGGAAGATATTCCATATTTAAATATTACTTATTTAAATTATTTTAAAATAATTATAATTTGTAAAATAATATTAATGTTTAATAATTTGAAAATTATTATTATTACTATTATTAATAAAAGTTTTGTGTTGGTTTGTTTTTATACAAATTAAATCAATTTTTAAATTAAATTATAAAATTTTAAAAACCAACTTCTTTTATTCGCAAAATTATTCTTAACGAACTATTATTTAAAAATCCTTTTTAATGTGACGTAATTACTTTTTCGAAAGGGAGATTTAATTTTGGTTCATGTTTATTTGAGAAAAATTAAAAGATTCAAGTACAAATATATCGCAATATTTTGTAAATATTTTTTACAAAAACTTTACTCCCTATCACAAGAAAGACCCAAAATTGTAATTTCTATATAATTTTATTAAATTTGATTTTATCAAGGTTTTCCAATTAAAATGTAGAGTGAAAAAAAACGTCTATTTTTGTTAACAATTAGAATTAAAATTAAACTGTGGGTATATTAATTTAGGTTTAGATGTACTTTTCTGAAATGAACCATTTTAATTGTAATATTTAAGGCAATAAGAGACAATTTAATTATTAAGATGATCATGAACAGAATAGACAACGATGTTCCACTATTCGTAGGTCTAATTTCAAATACAAAATACTCCAAAAGGAACGAGAAATTTCAAGTTATTTTTAATTACACACCGTTACTATTTAAGATATTTCAGTTGACCACCACAGCTCTTCTCCTAAGGGAATTATTACCGGATACCAAAAACTAGGATTTTCGAAGAATAGTCGTGTTTTAATGTTATCCTTTGGCATTTGGTCTCTTTGTGTTGGTTTACTACTCAATTTGGTGTGAACGAGTCACATCAAGCTGTCGTATAAAAAAAATTCAAAATTTTCCCCCGGACATATTTATCTGACGAAAAAAATTCCTTGCTTTCTACTTTTTCTGATCTTTTCATAAATATTTTCGCTTTTCGTAAAGTTATCAAAATATGATATAAATTATTTGCAAAACAATTAATTACAATGTATTTGTTTCTCGAAATATCTTTCAAAACGTTTCATGTCACTTGTCACTAAGTATCTACAACAGTACGTTTCTAATGAAACCCATCAGTGGTGGGGTGGTATTTACAAAAAACTATTTATTGAATGTATTAACTCTTCAACTAGTGGGATGGAGATTGGGTAAACTCTGACGCACATCTTCCACCAGTTCGTATATAATCGTAGATTTCGTCTGATTACTATAAACGTCCATCTCATAAACCTGAACCGATATAAAGAATGCAGAATCCAACATCATTAAAATAAAAAGAAGTAGTAATGTCGCTAAATATCCATAAAACGGGTTTTGATGTGAATTGTCGACTACCCGATACTGTTACCTACAGTAGCAAACTAGATTCCAATTACCATAGTTAATGATTTTCTTTCTTTTCTCTCTACCTTTCTATCTTTATCTTTTAACTGCTTACTCTATATCATTCGCTTCTTTTTTTATTTTCTTCTCCGAAGTGGTTTCATTATACGTCTTCTATAATGAAATGGCTTATTCAGGTCCAGTAGATTCGTATTTTATCTCTTGTTTTGCCCTTTTCTTTAAAATTCCTTTTTCCACAGCTGTTCACTCGGTTTTTTTCTATTCATACTATTAAATGAATGTACCTTTCGAGCTTTTTATCGTTCGGTTCATATGTTTTATTTGTTCTCTTTTCACCTCAGTTCTTCACATATGTTTATGTTGTCATTTTTTAAACTATTTGTTTTAATCTTCTTTTCTACTGCTAATTATTTGCCTTGTTTAGTTTCTTTGCTGACTTTATTATTTAGTAGTTTTATAGTGTTGCGATTTGTCATTGTTTTCGTAGATACTGTGTGTATTTGTTCTTATTTACATTTCATCAAATTTTAACGAAACCGGTAAACTGATTATGAGACGTTATACGTCCTTGTTACGAACGTTTGTATGTTTTTTTTTTTTTTTTTTTTCCTTCCCCCTACCTGTAACTCCAAACCGACATTTTGGAGGAGAAATCTGTTCATAATCCATACAGATTTTTATAAACATTGAAATGTGAAAAAATTTTCCCATATCTGGCGGTTTTTGTTAAAACTTAGCGCAAGACAAAAACACAAATTCCGACTTCATCAAAATCAGCTCATATAATTTTTATTGAATTGTGCTAAATCGTAGCCTACAAGGACTCAAATAACATATTAATCGTCATGTTTTTTTTAAAAATACTGTTTCCTAAATGATTGGTAAAAAACAAAATCAAATTTAAAACTTTCTATAAAGCTTAATTTTTCAAAATCAGCTCAACCGAATTCAATAAAATTTTGGTGAAGTGTAAAGATTCATGATTTAAATCAGTGTGCCAAATCGCAAGCAAATGAAAATTACGGTTTAAGAATCATTTCCAGAAATCTAACTTTAACTTTGAAAATGTCACTTAAAACCAAAACACTTAGTTCCGATTTTTCAAAATCGGCTATAACGATTTTAATCACATTATGTTTCAATATAAAGTCTAATCGGCCAAACAAAGCATTCGTTATCATTTCCTCAAAATTGTTTGTTGGCCAACTGTCGGAGAAAAATTTAGAAAAAGTCGTCTATGGTTAATTTATAAACTTGTCTTAACCAAAGCCAATTTTGTTCAAATTGTGGTAAAATGTGACTATTAATGTCCCAAAACGGTGTTTCCAAATTCCAACCAATAAAAATTATTGTTCAGGAATAATTGGCAAAACATATATTTTTTAAACCTAAGGTAGTATTTAGATTTGTGTTTGTTCACACCGTATATTTCCTTTATATACGAGTAGAATAGTTTCTCTTCGGAATTCCCTAACAAATCCTTTAGGCACTATTCATGCCGCTCATTAAAAAAACCCAACTAAATAAATACAATTAAATTGAAAACTGTCCTGAAATGATACGGTTTTTTATTGTATCACAGATCCTCTTAAACAATGCCAGGAGATATGCCTAAGCTATGCGGAATTCTAATGCAAATTAAGGTGTTCGGATAATACTTCTCTGGTACAGGCACAGTCAAAATTCTTTCTGTTTGTATAAGAACTAAGCGGAGCTGATTTATTTGTCTATCCCAAATTTGTTACATTCAATATCTTAACATTTAATTATCTTTGCTTTATTTATGTTTCCAAATTGTGAAATAATAGTTGAACCTACAAGCACTTTAACCCATATTAAACATCTTTACCACGTGAGGTCGGAAAATACTTCTTTCAAAAATAAAACAAAGTTGATGGAAGCCATCATAGTACTTACTCAGCCCTTGCCCCTTGAAACATTTTTAACTCATTTTAAAAATCTCTAATAACCCATGAGGTCGAAAAATATATCATTCGAAACTAAAACAAGTTGAAGAACGTCATCATTGTAAGCATTCAGCCCTAGAATCCAGAAACATTTTAAAGATCTCTATGCCAAGAAGTCGGAAGATACTTTGTCGAAAAGAGCACAAGTTTATCAACAACATCATAGTACTTACTCAGCCCTTTAATCTACAAGCATTTTAAACCCATTTTGAAGATCTCTACGTCATGAGTTCGTAAAATATATCCTTCGAAAGTAAAAGAAAATTGATGGGCGCCACTATACCTTGAGGTCGGAAAATACATTCTTCCAATTTCCAAAGTAAAACAAGTAGATGAGCGCCATAGTACTTACAACGTACAAGCATTTTTAACAATTTTTAAAAATCTTTACTCATGAGCTAGGAAAATATATTGTTCCAACTTAACAAATTGGGAGCCATCATGGAACTTGCTTAGCCCCATCACACAATCTAGTAGAAGTATCTAAATTAATGCTCTAAAGTTAGTCTGTTGGAGCTTATAACAAATGTTTTTGTATTGGTTACACAGGTTTACTAAACCTCGTAATTCTGTATATTACTACTTACTTGATGTCGGCTAAATATGTCATAATTTAAACAGTCTCCACTCGCTTCGCCTAAATCACTATCACTGTAGGGTCTCGAAGTTGTACATATGTAAAGAAGCATCCATTCGCTACGCTCGTAGCGGTGATACGGGCGTGTCGGATCTCGTAATTATAGGAATATCACATTTTTTAGGAGGTTTGGGTTCTAAATTAACTTTTAACATCAACATTGTTATTTGTTATTGTTGAATGGTGGGTTTGGTACCATTACATGGAGAATCCAAATTTGTGTCTAATTTAGCCTACTGTGTTATAAGTTCTATAATACACGAGATAAGAACGAAAGCACTTTTTTAAGTCGCCGTTATTTTGAGGTTTTTGATTAGATTTTTTGAATCCCAATAAGGTTCTACATGAGCACACTGTTGTCTTCTATAGGTATCAAATTTCACTATCTGTCTTTAATGTTCGTAACCGCTATTCGTACAAACGACGACGGACGGGACATGAAATCAGTCAATAAAGGGAGGTTGAATTTATTTTTCAACAGAAACTTTCCCTACACATCGATAGGGGGTAAGCAAATAAGTATCGAGAGAGGATATCTAAAACATTATCATAGTGATTGATCTGTTTAGAGCAATGTTTTATTATAATGTTATTTTGAGGTTATAGTGTTCTCAAAACGAATACTTTTCTCGTTATTCAAAATCAACTGTAGCATTTTTAATTGTATTTACTGTACCTACAAATTATTAAATATTTGTAATTCAACAAAAATGAGATGTACAATAAAGTTCATTATGTAATGGTTTTAAAGAAGGTATTTATTATCATTATTTTTTTAATGTAGCCTACATTTTTGAGAGAGAGAGAGAGAGAGAGAGAGAGAGAGAGAGAGAGAGAGAGAGAGAGAGAGAGAGAGAGAGAGAGAGAGAGAGAGAGAGAGAGAGAGAGAGAGAGAGAGAGAGAGAGAGAGAGAGAGAGAGAGAGAGAGAGAGAGAGAGAGAGAGAGAGAGAGAGAGAGAGAGAGAGAGAGGGGGAGGGAGGGAGGGAGGGAGGGAGGGAGGGAGGGAGGGAGGGAGAGAGAGAGAGAGAGAGAGACTATTGATATAGATAATTGATATTAAATACATTTTATAAAATATATAAAAAAGGTTTAAAATTTAATAATCGCTCAAAATGGAAACAATATTGATCAGAAAAATTAACAGTAAAAGGAATTGTGGGAAAAAAAAAAAAAAAAAAAAAAAAAAAAAAAAAAAAAAAAAAAAAAAAAATTGTTAATAATAATAATGATGATTAATTTTGAATAATACATAACCTACCAATTTAAAGACACAGGTGATCAAGTTATGAATGTAACCGATTTATTAAGTGAAAGCATAAAAAGAAAATTGTAATTAAAACATTATATTTACCTATTATTTATTTTAATTTAAGAATAAATTCAAGCTTTTATTAATTTTAATCTGGGAATTTAAGTGGCTTAAGGGTAAAAACAGTGGTGTACGTTTTCATTGTGTTCTAGTGTACGTGTTTTGTCCTGAGCTGTGAATTTTACTGTCTGTATGTGATTATTTGAAGTGTTGGGTTAGATCTCTTTCAACTTTCTTATCAGACTCTTTTGCGAATCTGGTGCTATTAAAATATTCGATAGACTATTTTATGCTTCTAACAAGGTTTAATACTGTATAATTTAGGGGGGTTTTCTCTTCACAAGGACCCTCAGGGGCTCGTTACAATAAGTACGGGCATAGCAATCACGAGATGTATTTACACCTTTCCTAACTGGTCTTTCTTGATGAACTCTTGATCTCTTCCATCCAAACTTGACGCAATATATATTTTCTATTTTTTCTTCTTGTTGTTTAAAGGCGAAAAACCTGTTGGTTATTATTGCCTTTAAAAAAGAAGAAAAGATTATATAATAAAGATCGTTACCCCTCAAATGCTGTAATATCGTTAGGGTAGGAATAGAACAAGAGTTGGTCAAGAGAGACATGATAGGAAAGATGAAAGAGTGATCTACAATGATTTTTCTTCGAGGTATTATTTTAACTGAGCCCATATAATTAATTTTTTTCTGATACAATGTTTAAAAATCTTAACATCAGATAGTGTATTTTTAAAGTAATACATCTTCCTACTAAGTAAATGGCAATACAGTATATTTAAGATTGACTTTGGAAGCTACAGCTAAACCTTTGTTAACCTTACAATGTTTATTTTCCTGACAATCGTTGATGATACTGACTGGATCCATCGTTAATACAGTTTTGCGTGGTCCACTGTTCACATGTCAGACCTGTTGCTTCCCCTTACGGTTGAGGGTTGGTTTTGTCCACTCCAATGCACCAAGTCTGTTTCTAATATTTGTTATCCACTTCAAGTGTCCACCATAATAGATAGAGTACTTACCCGCAACACTCATCGACAAACCCATGGGAGTCTTTGTACAATGGGTTTTATTTTAGTAGAATATATTTTGTTTTATAAGTAAAAAGTTTTATACAATATATTTAGTTTTCCACTTGATTGTAGTGATTTTGTAAAACAAATATACAGGGATTCAAAATTAGACGGTAATATTTGGAGATCAGATTTTAGAGATAAAAATAAGTAAAAAGGTTTTATAAATATAGTTTCGGAAACGCTTAATTTTCCACCAGTTAGCCATTATGTGTTCTTTAAATTAACATTATATAGATGGAAATAGATAATATTGAGGGATGATTCGGTTTAGGGCTACTTATTAGTTACCTTTTTTACTTTTAACCATTACACCAGAAATCTAAAACTTTATTTTTACATTTTCAAAATGGCGGAGGTTTAATATGTTTAATGTCGAATATCTCAAAAACAGTTTATTTTTTTCTCTAGATCAAAGGATAACAGTTTTCGATAAAAAAAAACTAAAAACAATCTCTGGGTAATGTTGATGTTTCTACAACACATAACATTAACATAAACCAAAATATTTGGAATTATGATGATTTTTAATAATAGTCTATAACTCATTGCTTAGAAATATAGACTAATAAAAGTGAAAAAACATTCGCTTATCAGTTTCAAAATGGTGACAGGCAACTTAATATTAATTTCAATGTTTTATTGTTTTGTCGTAAACCCTGTTAACGTTTGACCTAAAGAAAGAAATTTAAAAAAAAATGTTTTTGTTAAAAAGAGGAAAATCATGATTCTTGTAAATATTTTGTGTCGTTAATGATTTTCGAGATAATCGACATTACAAATTTTAAACAACCGCCATTTTTAAAATGTACAAAATAAAGCTTGTTGTTCCGGTATACTAGTTAAAGGTTACATAAATGATTCCTATAACAAATCGTCTCTCAATATCTTATCTAAGAAACACAAAATGGCCGGCAGAAGGAAAACGAAGAGTTTAATGTCGGTAAAAACTATTTTTATATCTAGAAACAGTTGCCAAAATCCGTGCAATTTTGAACCACCCTGTATCTGCAGATTGACTTATTTTAGTGGTTCAAAAATTAGTTACCATAGCGACTAGACCGTGATCAATTGATTCAGACCGGAGCGAACATATTTCTCAGTAAATATTTAAAAGATCAATTAATTGTACACCTTTAAAAGAAATATAGTTTTCATTTACAGAATTAAGTAGTCAGATGTAGATTAACATTCAGAGAGCTGGAATTCTTGTCGTCCCCTTTTGAGAATTTATATGTCAATGTTTTTTTTTACGATAGTTTTCTCATTTAAAATAGAGGAAAGATTTAAACTCTGGTCAATAATAATTAAATATCCACCTTAGTTACGTGCAAATAATAGTGATGATCAGTCAAATGACTACTGCATATATTGAAGAGAAATTACATCCGCTATAATTGAAAATGTGTATTTTTTGAAGGTCTGATGACCTTGAAACGAATATTGTTTGACACATTGTGTGACGTATGTAAGAAAATAAATAAAGTTTACAAACTTAAGTTATTGACAACAAAAAAAGTGAAAATAAAGCATTGTCGACGTCTTAGGAAAAAAAAGTATTTAAATTAGGCTTAAGTCGTGCTTTAAAACTCATTTTGGTTTTTGTCAATTATAACTTTCATACCAATATTATACTGGACCATAATATTTTTTTCCCGACGGCGTTAGAAACTCTACGCTCGAGTTTGCATTATAAATCTTCACATTTCAACGAAATCGGTAATGCCGATTTTGAGAATTATGTATACAATCCAATGTTTTTTACCTATAACTTACGAATCGGCAGTTTGTAGAAATGGCGACCTAGGTTTTTTGAGGGTCTTACGTCTTAAGAGGCTTTAAGAGAATTTGACCATAATCGTTTGAACTTTTCTTTTTTTTTATGGCAGGTATCATAATTAAGTTATCAAAAATAAAAATGCCCAAATTTATGACATTCTCTACGCGTTTAACCTAAAAACATTGAGATGCAACTTACGACGATTTCATTCCTCTAACAATTTTTTTGGACACAAAGTATTTCAGAACGGTATTTTTAACTCTCACATATCTACGTGGAGAAAATAAAAATAACAACCTACTGAGATTTGTTTTATCTATAAAAAAGAATAACAAATCACCGCCTAACTCGAGTTTATTCATCTTACAAACTTTGTAGAATCTTATAATCGTTAAACACTATTTTTGTAATAAAATCTGAACGAACTGGTCTCGATTCTGGATTCTTTTTAAACAATTCCGATATTGAAATGTGGCATTGTTAAAAGTTCTAATATTGTATTTAAATTTTTCCGCATTGTAACTATTTTATTTGTAACTTTATAAAGAGAAGCTTTTAACTCTAACCAGTTATAATTATTATACAAGATAGCGTTGTTTATTTTTTTATCAAAAGTTGGTAATAATGACTGGTCGTATTGAAACTTTCCTACACACTCTTCCACAGAAATAAATTTAAATGATGCAAAAACATTACATAAACCTTCTTACACACCCATCACCTAAGCCAAATAAAAAATAACTGAAATGAATCGAAGAATGAAAATACATTATGAACACCGTCTTTCAAAAAAAAAATAAATAAATAATTTATACTTTTACGTGCCATAAACAAGGTTTCCTCGTAAATCGCATTCGATTAAAATCGAAATTTTAATAACTGGCAGTCAAGGTTAATTTCTGTTTTTTGCCAACTATTCATGAGCCGTAATTGTTTTCCACTACCAATATTGCCCAAACATGCCATATATTTTACTACATTTTCTACAAAATTTTTACAGTCAATTCCGTGGAATTAGTTATTTTATAACCGCCACATTTTAATTTTTTTACGGATAACTCACGAATCGAGAATTTTGGAGAATTGTCTAATATATTTTTTCGAACCCTTGGATGATACATTCGAGAAAAATCGATACAGCCGATTTTGAGAAAATCGTATGTTTTCCGGTACCCCAAATTTTTAATTATCAAAAAAATAAAATATGTCCAAATTCTACATACGAAATTCGATTAAAATAGGTTTACGCGTTTGTGAGATACACATAAAAAAGCACTTGAATTCAGGGGAACTCTAAACAGATATATCAAGGACTGTAATACCGTTATATTTTATGTGAAAACTAAAACCACCAAAGAATTAACTATACAAAATAATTTCATCTACATTTCAAAATAGCTAATCAAAACTATTTTCACTAGATTTTAAAATAGGTCTAGGGGAGGATGTTGGTACAGGGGCGTTTATTGTTTGAAAAGTCTAATTATTTATCTTTTGTTTAAAAAATAAGGGAATAAGAAAAGAAGCCTACAAGCTATACAATGTCTTCACAAAACACAGCCTCCCAGCGTATGTGTGAATGAAAAATACTATTCCCTTCTCTCTTGGACTCACTAATAATTCATATCATCCTTCTCTGTCTTTAGTACATCCGGAGGGGTTTCTTTCAACAAGTGAAGTGAACTAAGAAAAAAAAAAAACATTGTCGAGCAGTTCCCTCTCTGCTGTGTGTCCCAGGCAAGGGAAACTGGCTGTCACTACTTTAAGATATAAATTAATGGACATTTGAATTGGTGGCTTTGGGCATTTCGTGAATAGTGTCTTCAATGCTTCACACACAACGCGCATGCCCAAACACTCGTAGACTATATTTAATTGCTTTCATAACCAGTTAGACGTCTAATGTTTTAATGTTTAGAAATTCTTACACTCGACAAAATTACTTTGGATAACAAAATTTGTGTTGTAGATTATTGCTTTTCTTTTTATCGTTTTACTTTTTCACAAATTTAAAATAGAGAAAGTTACACGGTGGGTTAAAAAAAAAAAAAATGTCGACTTTATCTAAGCCCAAACATATGATTTTTTGGTCATGCTATCTGTGCAGTTTTCTTGATGACGCAACACGGCCCGCTATTGAGTGCTAATGTGTGTTTAATACATTGAAATTCCCGTCACTGTAGTTCTAGCCATCTCAACCGGAGTTCGCTCTTAATTGTAGCTTCCCATTTCTCCTCACGACGATGCGCGAACTACGTAAAATTTGAGCCGTCATGGAGGTTGAACCTGGAATCAGAGTGCTAACAACTGCACCAGTCACCGCTGGTATCTATAGACCAAACAAATGAGTCGAACGTAAAATTTGGTATCGATATCTCAATTCGTTCTGGAGTTATCATCTTGTTCGCATTGAATGAACTAAATATTTTGTATTGTTTAAACTTTCCAAAATTAACAGTTTGAAGATGTTTGACGTCAAAAACTTTTATGAACGCCATTTTGAAGCGGTCAAATTTTTGGTATATAAACATTCTATAAAATTTGGTATCGATATCTCAATTCGTTCCTAAGTTGTACTCTGTTTTTTAAAAAAGACATACTGACGGAAAACAAAATATTTTTGACGTACGTTTGTTTATAGGAACGTTTTCTTGTATTTTGATGTCCAGAATCACTTCCCAATACTTGGCTCTTTACTTACGGTACCTTAAAACAATACTTTGAAAATTATGACTATTTGAAATCTAACCTAACCTAACCTCTTTTACTTCAGTTGCAAAAAGTTGTTCAATACAATTTTTTTTCAATAAAATATCGTAGATATATTTCCGTTTCATGTAGGGAACTATTTGTCATTTTAGTGATTGCAGAAATTCTCTTCTGTGAATGCATTGACGGAAAATTTTGCACACGTAATTGAGTTTCCTTCATTCTTTTCGTTTAAAGTGTTACTTTGTTTAAAATTATATTAAATTTAATTTGCAAACCACGTCTGGAACTGCTTATTATATGACATCACCTTCGCGACAAGTGTTTAAGATTAAATTATCATGACCTTGGCACCAATACAGCCGCAGCGAGGGAAAACGACGGAAAATTCGTGAGACTGCATAGTTCTCTGTGCTAGTAACATACATTGGCAGAGACGGGCGAAAATAACGGTGTTTCTTGGATTCCCACGGTTTTTTGTTCGTTCTACGGTTAACAGTTTGTAACTACATGCTACCATGCAGTTGACACTGTCACTTTGCTTTCTAGTCCTGTCAAATTGACCATCGTTTACTGGGGAAATTGTTTTTTTTTTAATAACCTCTAAAAACTGTGCCAAAACCTTATAAAACTTTGTCAAAACTAAAACTAATATTCACCAAAAATATAATTTCGGTAGTAGTCAATTAAAAAGTAAAAGCGAATAATGTAAGCCGTCTATGGAAATATATTTATATATTTAAATAACTTACTACGTCTTTAGCGTAAGACGTGTCTGATAATTATTAAGCTTTTAATTACCGATTTTTATTTTCTTATCAATTATTACCGAACTGTAATATTTTTTTACTAGCAATTTTCCACGCCAGTTTGGGTCATTGGTGGAGCCGATTTTTGTGTGCATTACCTACATATAGCTTAGGAACCGGCATTCTTGAAGAAAAAGTGACAAATATGTTTTATTTGGATACATTGGAGAAGGTTTTATCAAAATCTTTAGAGCCGATTTTTGAAAAAGTCATTATTTTTTCTTCTCATACTAGCTACCTCTAAACTTTGAGCTATAAAGAAACAAGAAAATGTGGGGGGGGGGGGGTGACAAAAGTTTGAAAAAGTCCATAGATATATGGTCAACATGTCAAACAATTCTTATTTTTGACCAAATTATCGAGAATCTTTTCCTGGTAATTTTTTCCCAGTATTTAGTAACGTAGGCTATATATAACTTATGAACCGGAATTTTTGGATAAATGGGGACAAATATGTTTGGTTTGGGTACATTTGAAAAAAAAACCATCAAAATCTTTAACGCCGATTTTTGAAAGAAAAATTGTAATTTTGTTTCTTCTCATAGTAACGACCCCTAAACCTTAAGCTATAAAGAAACAAGAAAATGGGGGGGGGAGTCTAGAGATATGGTACATATTTCAAAAAATCTAATTTTTTTGCCAAATTATCGAGACTCTTTTCCCGGTATTTTTTTTCCAATATTTGGTAACTTACATATAACTCACTAACCGAGATTTTTGGAGAAAAGGCGACAAAATATGTTTTGTTTGGGTACATTTGAGAAAAAAATTTATGAAAATCTTTATTCGGTTTTTGAAAAAAAGCCGTAATTTTTTGTCTCTTCCCATACTAGTTACCCCTAAATTTTGAACTATAACCAAACAACAAAAAAATAAATAATAAATGGGAAAAGTCCAGAGATATGGTCAATATGTAAAAAAATCTTATTTTTGGCCAAATTATCGAGAATATTTTCCCGGTCATTTCATCCAATATTTGATATGTAAACAATTTTATTGTTTACAACAATGATAAACAATCGAGCGTCGAATATTTTTCCTTTAGTAGTTTTTACAATATTTAGCGCAAAAGAATAAATTTACCATAATATGTAACAACAATAATGTTTAGTTTTATTATTTAAATATCCTGATGTATATTTCGATAACATGTTTATCAACTTCGGAGTGTTTTTCCACAATTGTTATTAATAAAAGAAATAATACAAACGAAAATTATATCCCAAATTAAACGCTTATTACATCTTTCTCATAGTTCACTTAATTGATTAGTTTCTCCAGTGAATATGTCAATATGTTGTTCCTGGTAGTGTCCTACATGCACCATTAGTGCTATTGGCAGGTGTTCTTCGTTGATTTGTAAACATGTCAAAATCTCTTGATTGTTGTTATTTTTTAAACTATTTATTGTTTGACCAAAACAATTTTGAATGTTGAAAGATTATTGTTCTGCAAAGTCGAGTTATTAGTGAGTTGTTTTAAGTTAAAATTTTGTAATATAGAAAACAAGAAAAATACACGTTTTGATTTTTTGAGATCTGTTAAAAAACATTAAAATGTTTTGGTGTGGAGGGTTTTAGAATTGATGATATTGTTATGTTTAACATCTTCTTATTTATGTTTTTTTTTTTTCTTTTTACAATATACGTAGTATATACAAAGTTTAGTTGGAGGTAAAAATCGTTTTGAAGTTTTTTGAGTGAAAAAAAGGTTTTTAGAATGTTTTCTGTGCTGCCCAAACGTAGATATCAAATTTTGTATGTGGGTATATTTTGACTATATTTTCTAACATTGTTTTCTTCTTGATAAGTGTTTAAGTGGCTACTATAAGAAAAAAAGGACGTTTTTCTAAAAATAACTTTCGATTGTTCATGTGGGTTAACCTAACCCAGCCTTACCTAACCTAACTTAACCTGTCCTCTTTACATCAAACAAAAGGAACTGAACGTCTTCTTTCCAAAAACACTGGTTCGTGAGTTGCCGGTCACAAATAAATCATCTTTGGAGTTTTTATAAATCATAATTTCAGAAAATCGTTTATAACAATTACGTTCAATCTTAAGTGAAATGTGAAGAATAATGAGCTACACCTGTGTCTAAAACAGCAAGTAAAAAATTATTTCGATTGATGAATAATTGGGGGGGGGGAACTAAACTAACCCTTTACCTTCGTCGTTAAACGCTTTGCGTATATGTGATAAAGTAAAACATACCAGAAACTGCTATAAACATACAGTATTTGTCCTATGATCTGTTAATAACTACTCGGGTACTATAATTAATACTACCTGTATGTAAAAAAGTTTAAAAAATACTAAAAACTGCGAAAAACATAAGGTGTTATGTGCAAAAGTAAAATACACCATAATCTACGATAAACATAATGTGTTTGTCGAATGATCTGCTAGTAATTACTTAGTACAATTAATATTACATATTTTTGAAAAAGTAAAAAATACCAAATCTGCGATAAACATAACGTGTTTATCGCATAACTACTGCACTACTTCGACTCACATTAAATACCGATAGATATTTTGACAGGTAATAATTGATGTTATTATGCCACGACCCTCCTTGTCTAAAATATGACAGGACAACAAAAAAACGCTTCCCGGAAGGAAGGAAAATTTGAAATAGTGGTCATATCTGACATAATATAAGTTGTGACGTATAGAAGGCGAAGACATATTTCGTCAAAGCCTGACTTGCTCTACTTTGTCCCCGAGACACAGCTTGACATGACGGATGGACCCTGGGACGTGCGGGTTACGGGAACACCTTGAGCTAGGCGCGGCCACCACTATATCTCAGCCTCATATTTCTACAAAAAAAGAACACTGCACCCCTTTTATTTGTTGAAATCATGCTATCCGCACATTTCACTCACCCTTTCCAAACTCGCGCCAACATCGCCTCACCGACGTCAATTTATTGTTTTATTTTAAATGTTGGTAAGCTTTAACGACGGTGGCATTAGTTAATCCAGTAGTTTTAGTATAGGTTCAAAGATTATGAAGTTATCTTCTTTCTTTACATTTGAAAAAACAAAATGTTTTGTAATGTTTTTGGAGGAAACATTTATTTGAAAAATTTGCGTCTTTATTAGTAAAGGAATAATTGCATTATTGATCAAATATTCTTATTACATAAATTGGTTATTAAAAGAATGATATCCCTTATTGAATTATTATTCTTTTCCTTTTAGTTTAATTGCATTGTTTGTTTTGTTTAGTTTTGTATTCTGATAGGTTATGTCTGAATCTATATTTATGTGTGTGTGAAGTGCAAAAAGAGCAGTAAATATGTTACCGAACTACAATGCTAACATAACATTTTGTTTACAATTCATTATAAATATTTTAGTTTAAATTAGGTCTTAAGTGTTTTAATTCATAATAATTCTTTTCCTAATTTCTTATTTTTGTTTGATGTGCAGAATATTTTAGAGATATAAATTTTTTTTGTAAGTTTTATACTACTTATTTTCCGAAAAACATAAAAAGATCTATTTCAGAAAAATTATTGTAACTTTTTTTTTACAGTAGCAAGATATTGGCCCTAAATGTTTAATATAAAGTATAGAACAAAATGTGTCTTCGAGTGCAAGTTTACAAATGATAGATTTTTCTCTGTCTATTTTTTAAAATAAAAAAGCTTAGTTAAGGTATGTGATTTAATATTTTTAATTTTTTTGGTACATTATAAAGGATTTTGGAGTAGTAGATATTATGTATAAATCGATCAGAAGATAAACAACCACAAAAATACACAAAAATGTTGTAAAATAACAAAAATATAGTTGTTTTATGAAATGCTTAAAATCAGTAGAAACGAGTTGGCAATTTTAGGTACACTATGAGAAAAGATGACTGGCACTTTTGGCTAGTTCATAAAAAAAAAATGCCTGGTACTGAAGAGGTTAATATCTTATCCATTTCTAAAATTATATTTTTGATTGTATTTGTTAAAACAAAATGGTGGTTTTTAGACGTAAGTTTATAAGACGTAAGTTTTATTTGTTAATCACCTTGTATATTTAAATTGAGCCTAAACTTCACTATACCTAAACTTATTTAGTCTAAAGGATAAAATTTATTTTAGTGAATTTAAGTTTTTAATGACGACAGAAGGTTTATATTCGATTTTTCTCATTTATTCCTGAACTGCATTTATCTTGATTTAATCAGGTAAACTAGTTTGTGTTAGCCTATTAGTCTTCTTCACATTTCACCAAAGTTTGAAGGATATCGATGTTAGGTCTTCTAATTTTAATAATTTATTTTAATTGTTTCGATGTTTCAAATACTTTATCAAAAGTCAAGTTCAATATTTATAAATAAATATTGAACTTGACTTTTGAGATAATATTATCTAGAACAAAAACTCGAACACAGAATCTCAAAAAATTACGTTTATTTATTCAAACGCGTTTCAACGCCAAAGTCGCCATCTTCGGTGTATAAATACGAGGGTTGGCGCAGTGTTGGTTTAGTTATAGTTTTGTTAAGTTCATGTATCACTGAGGATGGCGACTTTGTCGTTGAAACGCGCATGATTAAATAAACGTAATTTTTGTGAGATATTGTGTTCGAGTTTTTGTTCTACAAAAGCCAATAATTATAATAAAACAATCATTCTTTTTTTTTGTACTGTTCATAAAGGTTGTTGAAATAAGTCGAATTATAAAGTATTTTATAATTCATTTTCTTAGGCTGTACAACTAAGTTAAATTCCGAGACCTTACTCTGTTTGAAATAAAACTTAAATGTTTTTACATTTATCTATGTAAGTTTGGTAATCGCATAAAATGTCGACTTCTGTATTTTGATTGATTTTCACGTTTCAAGGCCTCAGGAAACCGAAAAAGTGATGTCCGTCGTCGTTGTTGTCGTCTGTGCGTAAAAAAGATAGGAATATGAAATTTGTTAGAGAGGATTAGTACGCCTAAGTATTCGATTGGAGATAGCAAAGTTACTGTCAAAATTGTAATTTCAAACCCTCAGCTCGTAAGAAAATGTGATATGTGAACCCCTAGATCTACCAATACAGTTTACTTTTCCAAGACTCAAGAAACCACCTTTTGGACATTACATTTATAGGGTATGTTTGTATTACATACCTATAAAGTACCAATATAGACCCACAAACCTGTAAATATAGGTGGAATTTAGTTAAGTATTCATTTATATAACGTGGATCATAATAACTCAACACTTCTGGATGGCCTGTGAAGTAGCTTACGTAAATAACAATATTTTGTTAATACTATTCAGAAAGACCTAATTTTAAAATAGCCACCTTATTAACCCAACCCTAACTTGTATGGGCATCTAAGAAGAGGGGTGTAAATAACACAAATCTACACTTACAATACTATTGTGGCTGTTCCCCTCTAATTGACTGTCTATCCCTCTTATTATTACTATATATATTGCACACATCAGAGAACGATTAGCCACCCCTATTTGTAGGTCTAAAGTTTGTTTATATTATCAATAGGTGAGGGGTTTCAGTTATGAATATATATGTGTTGATATATGGACGAGGGTTGTTTGACTTTATGATTTAATAAGGGTAAATATAGACGTGGAGGGATGGGAGATTTGAAGAATTGAATGTTAGCGGTGAAATCGTAAGATGTAGATTTTATAGTTGTGTACAAATTTAGTAGAAATCGTTAGGGTAGAGTCTGATGAATGGTTCACTGTTCATGTTACGCTGAGTCTAGTCGTTAGACCAATTTAATCGAATTTAGTTTGTGGCGATATCTACGTACATTTCACGTTTTGATAAACCAAATATTGGTTGTAGTTGTCAAAAAAATAAAATAAAAAACAACAGTTTTTAAAAACAGAGCTAACGATTTACAATATATCTTCTAAGAACCCTCAAAGATGTTAGTTCGTGATATATGGATAAAAATCGAAATCAGTTAAAAAATAACTGTAAAAAAACAAAACAAAAATAAACTTCGTTTTTTACAGAAGCAAAGTAAGTTTAGATAAGTTTCGAACATACATTTTTTTGTAACGATTAATTTCAGATTGGTTTATTTGGTTTTAGATATGATTGAGTGAGAATGTTGGTTGCTGGTATTCCTATGAATGGAATATTTATATACAACAAATATTCATTCATAGAAATACCCAGAATTAAATGTAAACTCCACGGACCGTAAGTAATACACACAACTCTTAACAAACGAATCTGGAGAACTGGACAAAAGGCGGATTAGGTTTAACTCTAGTACAAAGCACTTGTCCAGTCGAAAAGAAATCTCTGTAGCACTAGTTCTTTGCAGTAAATAAAGAAATATAAAAATCAGTCAAGCGGATATAACAACAACCAACTCTTGTCTAAAGTGCATTTTCAAATTGCTTATTATTTATTTCAATCTAGTTCCCAAGTAAGGGTAAAATAAATATTTTTGAAACGGTAAATTTATTGTGTTTTTTTTTAAATTTTAAGACCAAAAATAACTGGTTTTTCAGACGTGAATGTTTGCGGATTTCTTCTAAATGTTGTTTGTATGATAGCGGGTTTTGTGTTATTGTTTGTTCTGATTTATCCTCTTCGTCATCATTGCCATATAAAAAAGGAAGAAAATAAAGACCTCTCCCCTCCACTAGCACTCTAAAACTCTAAAACACGAGTTGGTCAAGAGAGACCTGATGAGAAAGATTAAATAGAGGGATCTAGCCCAATAGAAAAAAGGTGTAAATCCAGGTAGGTTCCCTCGGGATTGCCAAGCCCGTACTTACTAAAGTTAGCCCCTGAGAGTGTTGACTCTCGAACTTTGTATTAATATGTAGGTTTAAATCTCCGAATTCGAGTTATTATATAAGAAGACCTTTTTGGTATAACGATAAAAAACGGCAACCATATTGAAATTTATGATGTTCAATTACTTTCTCACATACGTGTAGTTTAGAGATAGTTGTGAGATATTGTTTTTTTTTAAACACTGTACGTCTATTTTGAACTCCTTGCTTTCCAAAATCGGTTTTTTTTCTGTCTTATATGTGCAGGGGTTCTACAGCCCAAAAGTGTTGATAGAATTTAATTAAATTATGAGCATATTTTGGTCATATCTGGAGACTTATTATTTTTTGATAGCTGCCGCGAGGTAAAAACGCGAAAATATGTGTTTCACAAAACAGGTTTTAATGATTTTGATGAAATTTTGCTATAGTGTAGATTCTAAGAACTCATCAAAAGTATTGGTTGAAATTTCTCGAAAAATATGGCGTGAAATTTTAATTTCAGTTCCATATAAAATAATTTCTCAAAATCGGCTCTTTCGATTGCGGTTCCGGAATAATTATTTTTAAAAAAACCTTGTTTGAACCTTAAAAAAGAAACAGTTATTAACAGTGATCAATGTTATTGGTCGTGAGATATTTGTGATTCACTGGATTGTGATTCTCTTACAGTGATTGTAAAATATCCATTACCCTTAACGGTGATAGGTTGGACTAAAAGTTATAAAAAGTGGTATCTACGCTTGAGTTGAGACAATAAGGTTTCTAACATTTCAGTATTATGATATTGTGAATTGAATGAATGTTATAATATTTATTCACAACTCGTTTTTTTTAACCAATATACGAAGTATAGAGTAAGTTTGATAATCGCAAAAATAATCGACTTTTTTTTTTTCACTTGTCTTGACGTTTTATGGCCTCGAGAAACCGTATAAGTTATTTCCGGCACGCTGTCCGTCCGTTGTCGTTGTCGTCTGTGGATAACATAAATTAAGTTTGAACATGAAATTTGGTATAAAGAAATATCGTTTACTCGTATTAAAATTCAGTAAAATCAAATTGAAAATCTCATTTTAAACAGGATTTTTTCGTATCTAGTGTGTTATTCAACACCTTAAATTAGGTAAAAATTTGCAGATTTCAATTCTGCATGTAATGGTATCCCACCACTCTACCGAAAGCATTGTAATTTCGAAGCGTGGTCTTCCAAGGTTAATTAGATCCGACTACGAGATCCGGACAGGGCGAGTCACCGACACGAGCGTAGCAGTGGAAGTTCCTTCACATATTATAGCCCAGAATGAATCAGTGGAGAATTTATAATATCGGGCTCTGTTGGGGCCTCGTGTCGTCGTTAAGAAAGTAGTGATGTTCAAAAATCCTGCGGAACAACTGTTTTAAACAATCTTACCCTACTGTATAAATCTCCTTGATCAAACCAATACAGTTAAACATTTCATACAAACCGGAAAATACATTTTTAGGCGTTACATTTAGAGATCTGCTTGTTACATTACATGATGGCCGACCCATCGACGTGTTTAATAACTTTTGCAATGTTATTGTTTTACGTTACGCTAAGCCATTCGTAAAGATTTCATTTTGTATATTAGTAAATTGTAAAAAAATAACATATCATCACGTGGTGAAATAAGCTGGATGTGGGATTAATCCTGTAGAGCTATTTGGAATTTGTGTATCACCCTAACGTCTTACTTGAAGAGATTTATTTTATCTAGACTTACAACTGTTTTTTTTTATTAAATCGTATCACCTGTTGACAATATTTTACTGGTATAATAGTAGCCAATCACTGTCACGCTTTAAAATCGCTGTGTCTGGCTGTTACCAATCACTACTTTCACCATTATTGTAACATTGTCATTAGTTCCATCTCTATTAGATCTGTACTTTGTCAAGTGACACTGAACAGCTGAGGCACACTTATACTGCGTCTTACCTAACATCTCTCTATACGTACACTCTCTTACGACAAACTATTCATACATACTCAATCTGTCATATAATTTTAACGATAAATAATTGAACGATTGTTCGTCTATTAAGTCCACATAACCACTGAAGAAAAATCTAATTCTGTTGTGATTTCAAGGGGAGTGTGTTTGAATCCCGAAATAGCTGAGGGGCAAACACAGATGTAACTTGTATAGATATTATGTGTTTACTGAACACGTAGTACGTCTGTTGGGTTATTTTGTGATGAGCAAAACGATTATAACTCTCAAATAACTCAAATTAACGATAATGATTTTATTATGTAATCATTATTATTCATTCTAGTTTGTATTACTGTGTTGTTTTTATAATTCATCGTTGTTGTCTAACTATTGTGTGATTTTAAATTCACAGTTATATGTATTTCAATAGTTTAATAAAATCTAAAGTAACATTTGCATTTCATTTAATATTTATTCTTATTTTTCTTTATAGTAACATTAAGGATATATATATATATATATCTATTTTTTCGATACAGCCTTCAACGGGCTATGTTACACAATTCAATTTTCTTTGGCGCCAGTATTCTTCTTTGTTCTTATTCCTGATATTTCCGTTCTCCTTTTCATGTTTTTTCGTTTGTCAGACACTTTACTTCTGCTATCTTCTTCCAGTACCAGTCTCATCATCAATTTCCGTTTCTGTAATTCCTGTTTTTGCGTACTTCTCTAATCCACGGTATTTGAAACTTTTTATTATCTTGGTTCAGTTTAAGTTTCTTTGCTGTCCATTCTCATTAGATATCTGTAGAAAATCAGTCCCCGCTTGGTTGTTATTGTTATTATTCAAATTTCTCGTAGATATCCTGATTTTTTTCTGGTTTGATTTGTGAACTACATTGACGTTTTCTTGGGTCCTAAGATTTTACGCATTACTTTTCTTTTTTGCTTAGCCCTTTTCTCCGTATTGTTTCGGCTACATAGGAATATAATATTTACAACACATCGATATGTTATGTATTTACTCCATTAGGTTAAAATAAATGCAAGGGACAGTTTGGTATAAAAGTAAACATAAATGAATCATTCAGTTGTTTTTATAAGGAGTAGGTGTAGAAAAATGATTAATTGCGTAGTTAGAATCAGTGAAAAGTGTTGACCGTTACTAACACTTATCTGATTTCACGCAACTCTCAGTAATTAAGTGGCTTTCTGTATCTCTCCAGATGAACGATTCGAAATTTAAAGTCTACTACTCATTCAATTCGCGTGGCTGATTCCTTCAAATTGAAAAAAAAAATCGTTCGTTAATCCCATATCACTATTGGTTTAAAAAATAACATTTTTGGTAATTGGTCTTTAAAATAAGAACTTTTTTGGCAGTTATTTTATTGCATCGGGTGTATTTCGACTTAAGTAATTAGTGTTCAATTTGACTAAAACAGATTCGACTGTTAAGGTATCTTTTTTTTTGTTCTAACTAACTTTTAATAATATCGTAAAAGACGTAGAATACTTTTTTAAAAGAAAAATTTACCACCAAACGGGATCACATTTTAATATTTATTTTCGGATGTACAGCGATTCAAAGTCTATTTTATTCTTTTTTACATTTTGCTATCAGAAGATTACTTTTATATATCCCTTAACGTTAAATAACATCTCTCATAAACAGTTTCTAATTTGTTGAGTAAAATCTTAAAATGTATTACCCTCTGACAACTCCTTTTGGGCTTGCGAAATCGGGCTCAACATATAAAGTACCTCAATTCTTTCTTTTCTAAAGTTAATGGTTCAAAAATTATTAAAAGGTTTTTCTCTATAGGTTTAAAGTTCCAACGAGCAAGTAGAAAATATTGAGTTTTATCAAAATGTAAGTTTAAATAAAAATAAGTCATATACAATTAAAAATTACGACAATATACCTAACAAATAAAAACTAGTATTAAAATCTTTCTCCGCTTACCGTTTACAGAAACAACCATTAAAAAAGTAAAAGCTAACCTGAAAATCATTTTGCAGGTTTTAGCATCAGAATCCATGGCGTCAATGATAAGATATATGGAAAGAGAAGACGGAGGGTAGCGGGGTAGCGCCACCAACTGTGAGACCGAGGGTGTGGTTGACGAAATACATATGGCCGTGCGTGGCCTAGAACATCACATTAACATATTTATGATACGTTTCGATTTGTTTGCCTTCAATTCGCTGCGGGAGATATGTCAGTATTAATCTGTTACGTTTGTTAATTTTGTATGTAATGGTTGTTATTGGGTATTAATTTAGATTGTTTTTGTTTGAAAAGTTTATAGACTAAAAATAAAACAAGTTGAATGACTATAAAGAATACCATAAAAAAAATTTACATCAAACATATCTTTTAAACTAATTATTTGATCAAATGTTTTGAATAAAATTTATATATTTTATGAGAGTGGAAAGGAATCGTTAATATGTTTTTTGAAGGTAATAACGATTAAATTTATTTTAAAAAATGTAAACCTATCTTTATAATACTTATACCATCGTATTCTTCACAAACAACTGATGAATTATTTAATAAAATATCGTTACAGTTTTAGACAAATGAAACTTTTACTTTGAACCAAAAAAAGTGCAAGATATAAAGCATGTGTCTTTTAGTTGAACGAGGTCCTGTTTTAACTCGATTATTTGACATTTATTAACGCAGATACGGCTATTTTTTAATTTTGTACTTGTTGTTTAAACGCAAAAAACCTCTAGGTCATCATCAGCTTTTAAACAACGTAAAAAAACAACCCTAGCTCCTGAATGCTCTAATAGCGTCAGGGTCGGAAGAGAAAATGAATTGGGAATTTAGAGATCAGACAGGAAAGAAGAAAGGAAAAGATTTAACAACTCAAGACTGCATGGAAAAAAAGTGTAGATCCAGCTTGGTCTTTCGGGATTGCCACACCCGTATTCTTTATAGTGAGCCCTGTGGGTAATTGTAGATCCAGCTAGGTACTTTGAGATTACTACGTATATACTCATTAATATACTGAGCCCTTGAGGGTAGGTGTATATCTAGCTTGGTCCCTCGGGATTGACACGCCCGTACTCATTGCGTATGTTACGCGATAAGGTTCTTTACAAGTAGGCCAGAACTTGAAAACTGTTACTGATCTACTCTTGGTTCCACGTTCACCTTTCAGTATAGGAAGTCCATAAGCAATGCAAATCGTATGGGAGTATCGGCACTACTAGCCATATTGGAACTATTCCGGTACTGACTGGGTGAAACACTCGCTTGATACCGTAACGTTAACAAGTCGATTAGTAGTTTGTATCTCCCGTATGACACATACTGAAGGTGAACGTGGAACCAAAATAGGCGGGAAATAACTTCCAAGTATTATATATAACAAGGGATGTGTAAAATTTAATTTGAACGGTTTTTCTAAAATATGTTTTTTTTCTAAAGTGGGACCACTAGAACCTTTAATTTCTGACATCAAAACTTACCATAAGATGGATAATCTGTAGAACATACCATTGTGATTCCAATGAATGGTAAAGGACAAACTACACATTTAACTTGTATTATTTCTCTCGTGAGGTGTTTTGTTCAATTGTACAGTATATGGCATTATTTACTCGTACTTCTTGGTCTGTTAGTACAAATCTATGTTTACTGTTCTAACATCCTCTAGTATAACATAACCAACTCGCAATATTCCATTAGTAGCCAGCCTACTATTAAACATAACTTTAAATTATGACGTCATCTTTTAATTAAACTTACTCATGTAATAAATATAATATCCCAAGGACGAGGATATAATATTACAGTTCTCAAAAGATTTAATTGACGAAACACATCTCTCCCCCTTCAGCCGTTGTCTTCCGGTCGGTTTGGGACATGTGTCGCAAACAGTGCGTAGCCTAAACAATGTTCCTGGCAGGTATGCTACGCAATTTCACGCATTATTTCACTTAAATGAGAAACACACAGGCTGGAGAAAGAACGGAGAGTTGAATAGCAGGTATTTCAATTTAGGCATTATTGTTTTATTTCTTCGCCTTCGTTTTTCGCAGTATGAAACAATTTTCAAATTATTCTGACGCTCTTCTGTGCGATTTAGACAACACTGATTCGGATACTCTCGATGAATTATTTTATAAGAGAGAGCTATATGTATAAAATTACTTATATTGTTGAATCTCTTCTTCATCAACCGTGTGAAATGTGAAGTCGTGAGTTTTGTTTATAATAGAGGGAATTTAGAATATAAAGGTGATGTAACTGGGAAGTTCGATTTTTGTTTGTTTTTTCTTTTTAAACTTACAACTGAATGGGATACAGAACAAAATAGCAAAATAGGACGGGAGCTTCGCTAGAAAAGTGCATAAAAGTACATTTTTGATGGATTTTGAGTGCATGGCTACACTATTTTAAAAATATCTCCTGCTCTATGGGTCGTAGAAAAATTAAAAAAATGAAAATACTCGGAAATGAAGGGACTATCGAAATTGTAGGGTATAGTAACATTAAGAGTACGTTCTAATCTCAAAACTTCTTGAATTTCTGGATTTAAGATTTTTTTTTTCACTAATAATGCAATAAATGGGGTAAAAAACATCAGATCTTCATAAAAATTGGACAAAATATGTTTCCTTGTACTAGAAATCGGTAGTTAAATTTACAAAAAAACATTTTTATGGCCACAGTTGGCCATTTTCGAAAAAAAAAATGAAACCATTGGTCGTAGTGTAAACTTTTTTTTCGCCCAGTTTTTTTTACCTACTTTCTAGTGAACATATGCAAGAATTTGTTTATCAAGGTAACGTCCCCTTTTGTTAATAAAAAAAGTCATTTTACTCTTTTGTCATTTTTTTCCCAGTAAATCGGGACCGGATCTAAACAGCGATGTCGCCAATTTATGAAATTTCATCACTTAGTTGAAAATTGCTTTACAAAAATTTGTTTATTTGATTGCGAATGATATTTAAATAATTTTTTTATGGAAATCGGTTTAAAAAATGTGGTAATACGAAAATCCAAATTTACCAAATGCTCCGATATACCGTACTGGAAAAAAATATGAAAGAGTAAGGTGTTATTATTTTTTTTTCCCACCTACTAGCAAAAGCGTTGATAATTTATTTATGATACTTGCATTACTTATATTTTTAGGGCGAATCTGATTGCAAAATTTGTAAAAATGGTGGATGTAAATGGGGTAAAATGGAAAAAAAATGTATTTTTATTTCGGTATTAAGTTTATGAAATTTATTTGAAAATTTATTTATTTGACCCTCTTTTATACATAATTTTAACAGGAAAAATTTGACAATCTTATATGCTTAATAATAAAATAGACAACAACTGTTCACATTATAAAATGTAATACATATAAAATTGAAGAATATGTCGAAATTTATAAATATAGTGATAACTTCTAAATAGTGGAGTGAGTTAAGTGATACCATTAAAATTAATTTGAAATTATACTATATAATATTTCTAATATTACAAATAATTTTCGTGATGTTATAAATTTCATTTTTGGTTTATTCAGCTTCCTTATTATTTCTCTCCTTCCTGTTCTTGTTCTTGTCCTTCTATTACTTTTAACATATTCGGTTTCTTTTCGCCCTAACCTATCGTACATAACGAACTTGAATTCCTGCAACCGTACGCTTTTCAAGAATCTTTTTTTATATTTCCTTAAAATGATCAGATGATTTTATTATTGATAATAAAGAATGAGTCCTTTAACCAAATATTATGAGTTTGTCATTGTTGGATCTGGTTTATTTTTAAAATTACATTACTTAGAACGCATATTTTTTGAGATATTTTATATTGAATGTAGGATTTTAATTTCACACCTCTATATTATCCAAAATTATTCACTTTAAAGGTATTTCATCCTTAGTTTTTACGTCTACTATTTTCTGCTTTACATGCATTTTGTCGATAACTTAACTGACACCTTTTTTATTTAGATAAAAATTGCCACTTTCAACGTCGCTTTGCTCTGTAAATCACCAACTTTAAAAGAAATTATATACTACTCCCCTTTTCTTTACTATCAGTCTCATAAAACTTCTTTTTTTTTTTTTTTTACACGACCACCCCCTTTAAAAAGCTTGAAACTCACCAACTAATCAAGTCCCTACACATTATAGTAGTTCGATAACTCTTCATAGAAATACTAAATAAGCTGACACTATCAGTCATATCTTGGACCATCGACCTATGGACTTATTAACTCTAGTTTCTTTGTGTGTATTATTACAGAGGATCATATTAGCCGACCTCCTTGACACTGCCGACCATATCATACGGAACAAATCGATACTGTTTACCGTCCGTCTGGACATTCATATTTCTCGTTCGACCGAAGCGGCATATCCAACTTAATATACAGTTCTACCAACTGTTTAGATTGATTTTCTTCGAAGATAATTTTACACTGGATGTAACAAAACGAAGTGAGGAAGTTCCCACACATAAAATGTTTCTTAGCCTTTTGGACTCGTATTGTTTGATCTGGAAAAGAAAGTGAGCCGGCTTAGTAGATTAGAGAAGAATAAACAAAAATCTAATCTGCTGTTTATTTATAGGAGATGTTAATATTTATGTAACAAATCTGTGATTCAAGATTACTTTTTTTGAGGGGGGAAAATATGAGGCACTTTCCGAGTGATTCTCTTCGTAGGCTAGCCAAAGTACACGAGTAGCATAATTTTATCCATTACTTTTTAACTCCATGATCCTTGAATTTCAATATGATCGATACATAGCTTACAAAATTACGAGTTTATCTATAAATTACATTTTGCTTACATGTTACCTTGAAGGATCCAAATCTAACTTATAAAAAGTGCCAGTTTATAACAAACTGGAGTTTTATAGATGGAGATCCAGTGGTGGATCTCCATCTATAAAAAGTGCCAGTTTCTGTGTTTTTGGTAAAAAAACAAATCGGTCATGTTTTTGTTTTAAAAGATGTAATTTTTCAAAATCGGCCCCATCGATTTCTTTCAAAGTTAAATAAAATTTTTGTGACCAAAATACGATTTATCCTGAAGATGCGTTTATCGCACAATTTGAAGAAATTTGTGTTTCACTCTATTTAAGTATTTTTTTTCTTTTTTTAAATATATTTTTTTATTTTTTTACTAACAACTACCGAACTGATATTAGTATTGGAGATGCGTGTGCAATAAAGTTTGAACACAGTTTTTTGTTTTATCTTAAGACAGCATCGTATGAAACACAGGATTAAGTTTTATGTCACATCGTATCGCGGGCGTTGTGTTTTAAAATAAGCAAGTTAATCTTATTCAACATTAAAAAAATTAAAAAATTCTTCCATAGAATAATTTCTCCGTTTTATACAAGAAAAACAAAAAATATTATGTGAAGGGAGAATTCAGCCTTCTTCCATTTTATATAATCCGTTGCAGTTAGGCTGCCACAAATCGTTTTATCGTTTGTGTTATTTCTAAAAATATTCTGATTCAACTCAGGGAAACGGAAGTGGTTAACGTAAATTAAGATTTCCTTCCACGATTCTGTTTTATGGTCAAAATGACACAACCCGAGAAGAAATATATGACATGCGTGATGTCCATAAACCGGAGACAATAGCCACGATTCTTTGGGTTACCGCATCTAAGTGGGAACAATTATCAGATTACATGCCGAGCTTCACACAAACTGAAATACAAAACTTAAGTGTAGATTGTGACGCGCTTCATATATTTTGACTTTCTTACGTAAGATTTTCGGGGATCTGCTATCAGGGATTCTATGGTCGAAAAAAAATCATCAGCGTAATTTAAAAATCAGAAAAATTTTACAGCAGATTTTGAGAAAGAATGTAAATTTAAGTATTATATCTTATGTTATAATCTTTTTTTTTCCTTTTTTTTAAATGGGAGAAATGTCTAGAAATATGACCAAAATATACTCCAAAAAATGAGAACATAATCAATATCCGCATCCAGAGAAATACAGGAAACCCTTTTTGTATGATGATGGTTTTCTATTGTTATAGAATTAGAACATCGTGTAGAATATTGACAGCTATGCAGATGATACGGGTTTATGTTACAGTGAATATAAACTTCAATAGAAAGTATTAATATTAAATGATATAGTATTGATGAAGTATTGGTTGGCAGAAATTGTATGTATTTAAATGTAAATTAAAAGAATTACATGTTTTTATATTTGATGGAAAATCAGTAATAGTAGGATTAAGTATTATAACTTTGACTGTCAGTCAACATTTGTGTGTGTGATGAAATTAGGGAAGTAGATTGTTTTACTTTATACAGTACTAGTCAATAAATTACATATACAAAAGTTAAAAAATTAAATGTTTATTTTAGAAAATTTTATTTTTTTACTAAAAGTGTGCCCAATATGGATTTAAAAATTGATTTACTGTGCTCCAGTTGTAAGTAAAATCCAGTATGGAAAAAAAATGCTGGAGTGACACATATTTTAATAACTTTAAAAAAACTAGAGGTAGATTTATTATAATGTTTTGTTTTTGTGGTTTGGGGAGTCGTTTTCCATAACCGTGTAGTTAAATAAAATTTTGTAATTTGTAATAGATCTATTTTTTTAAATTTTCAAACTATCTAATCTTGAAATTTTGAGAATTATTTTAAAAATTCCCCCCAACTTAAACTAATACTTTTCACATACGTGATTGGATACAATATTGTCACAATTAAAAAAAGAAAACAAGATAAACCATATAATCTTATAATATACAACTAAATGCAATTATAAAAGGTTTTTATTGCCTGAACAGATGATATATATGTAAATAACAATTAATACTTCAATTAAAATCACGATAAACATAACTTAACTTAACATTTATCGTCACAACCCCCCATGGTTTAAGGACACCCTCCCAAGCTTAGGATTGAATTACTACAAAAGACCACTTTTAATGACAAACTAAACATTTTAAAAGGTGCCCAGCTTTCCAAAAATCTGTTGTAAATCTTGACCGGGCACGTTACCGGGTGGTCTACCGCCTGCCTAGAAAGTTAATTTCGTTTTAGTTAATCTTCTAGCCTTAAAACGCTTCCATGTTGTTAAAGTGCAAAGTGTTATACGACAATAAAACACTCCCATTGTTTTAATGAAACTGGGCTGGTTTCAAAGATCTTAACGTAAATAGACGATACTGTACAGTGTTGCCATATTGTAATTTATTAAACACTTAAAACGAAAATGCGGGACTATTTGGCGACGTTGTCGGGCATTTAGAATGTTTGATTACTTCAGAACAAATTGAAAGGTTAAGGTTTACCTAAAGAAAATGTATGACTGATTAATTTCGATTTGTTTTAATTTAGTTTTATATAATGCGTAACTTTCTAACACACGCGATCATAAATCCAAATACTAATAAAAAATTTTTGTCATCAACAAATTCTAATTCGGTGGTTATCAGTTACAAAGTGAAAATAAACCATTTACTCCGTCTTAGATATTTACACAATATTTATATTCACTTGCATCATAAATTCCTCCTAAACCATAATAGTATTTCAGTTTTAAATGATGCGATCATTGTTTTGTTTACTTTTGATATTCTACATTTGTTTGATTCATTAACTTTTTAATTTTTTTTTCAAAATTGATTGAAATCTGTTAAGTCGCTTTTGAAAAATTAGGTATTTCTTTTCTCTGGACGATTTTTGTTTTATTTTTTATTTTTGCAGATTTCTCCCGAGAAGGCATTTATGTACAAATGTCGACCGATGTATTTAGGTCCTTATACTTAGAAACTACATTTTTAGCAAAAATATTTCAAAATTGTTATAGACAATTTTGAGAAAATCGTACATTTGAGTTCTGATCTTTTAGCAGTTCAAATTTTGAAATAAGATAGACAAAACATATTGCTTTGAGATATAACCAAATTTGATCAAAAGTTTCGGCTATGAAAGGTTACTCTTCAAAAAAAAATTTTGAGTTACGTGGTTTCTGAAACTAATATTATCCATAAAACATTTAACAAAAATATTTTTTCTCAACTCTAAATTTCCTTACGCTACATACAAATAAGTGTGAAAATAAATAAAAAAGGACTCATTTAATTGTGTATTAGTCTCAAAATGGGGCTGTAATTGTTCAGCAATGAATAAAGTGATATAATAAGAAAGAAAAATAGACAAGGATAAAACAGTTTCAAGGGACAAGCAAATTAGCTTTTTGTAAAGAGCGTCACCCTATAGCAAACAGTCATTTGAGATCAAAGGGTGAAATGCGCGTAAACACGGGAAGAGAAAGACAGAACGAGGGATGCAATCAAACTTTAACCCTTCCCCCCCCCATTACGGGTGCCAATTTTATAAATATTTTCTTTGTTCTGATGAATTTGTCAAGAATTTGGAATAAAAACAAAAAGATCTATTATTATGCTTAACGAAACGGGCTTGGAGATGGAATGTGTTTGTTGTGTGGTAGAAGTGTTGAACTTTATTTCAAAACATGGAATAGTTTGCCCTAACAACGAATATAATATGTTTGATTTTAATGTTTCATTGAACCATGGTCAGTTTGTGGGTGCAAATAATCTGTAAATTCCGAGAAGAAAAAAAAAACTTGATGGGCGCAATCATGGTACTTACCCAGCTCTACAGTATGATGTAATAGAATCAGGTCTTCTAAAATTTAATGCACAAAAGTTGGTTTCTTGAGTCTTCTAGGAAATGTTAAATTGTATTAGGTAAATCAAGGGTCCTTGCAGGGAATAAAATTAATATTATCTCTGCTAAAATCAGTTAAGGAGTATTTGTACTCAGAAATTTAAAATGTTATTGCAAAATTTTATGGAAATCTATTAAGAAATGATTATTCAGTTCGTAATCTGCTAGGAGTTTTGTCTTCAACATTTTTATTCTATTCCGACTTTAACTTCTCAAGATATTTAACAATATATACGTATATAGGCCTAATTAGGTTATATAAAATCCTAATTAAGTAAAATAATAAGAAAAATATAAATAAATAAAGTGTATTTTATATAAAAGATGAGTATTTTATATAAACATGTCAGGGAGAGTGAGTGAGGGAGGGAGGGAGGGAGGGAGGGAGGGAGGGAGAGAGAGAGAGAGAGAGAGAGAGAGAGAGAGAGAGAGAGAGAGAGAGAGAGAGAGAGAGAGAGAGAGAGAGAGAGAGAGAGAGAGAGAGAGAGCTAGCTGTTAATATTTCGGAAAACATCAGATTAGAGCCAAAAATAATTAATTTTACCCTGGTAATGCCCAAAATATTTTTTTATCAATTATTTTGTTGCTGTACAAAATGTTCTAAGCTTTCATCAGGTTAGAACAACGTCTCTTATATTGGCCTCTAAAAGATATTTTGATACATTTTGGTAAACTTCTTGAAAAATTAAGATCGGATAAAAAATTGTTGCTAATTTTTTAGCGTCGAATGAAAATGTAAAAAAGTTTTATAAATGTATAAATACACCAAACGACACGACAGGAGAATTTTTAATATATACACTTCTATGACGCTCGAGACGATTTGAGAAATTAGTAATTACGTTATTCAGAGAACCTGTTTAACAACTGTTTTAATGAACTTATCCTATTGGATGAGACCCCCTTGATCTAATACAATTTAACATAACCTACAAGGCCCAAGAAACCAACTGGGCTGGATTGGAGACCATCAGCATTAACTGATTTAAGCATTAGATTTAAGCAAATTATTTCTGACCCGTTTACAATCGTATATATTGGCCATACAGAAAAAAAAGAAAAGAAATCTAACTTATTTTATTTTCTTCGATTAAGGCCATTGCACCATTACCAAGACAACAGAGTAGGTAATACACTGAAAAATGTAAAACATCATCAACCGGTCTTAAACATGTGTGCCTTTTGACGGTTCCCTAGTCAAGCGAGGACTATACCAACTGAGCTACACAGCTCTACTGTATATAGTATACGTATTCAAGGGAAAGTTAAATGTATCAAATTTCAAATTATGGTTTGACCACCTCAACTACTTATATGAAATAAATTTACATCGTAACACAGATTTCAGTCTCCATAAAACCACTGTTACATGAATACAATGTTATTTTTAATAAAAAGTTGTGAGTGGATGGAAAAGAGTACTTTAGACATAAAATTTCATTTAGGACATGGACTGTTAGTTCTAATGAAGGTTACATGAATACAGTGTTCGTTTTACTAAATACTTTAAACATAAAATTTCATTTAGGACATGGACTGTTAGTTCTAATGAAGGTTACATGAATACAGCGTTCGTTTTACTAAATACTTTAGACATAAAATTTCATTTAGGACATGGACTGTTAGTTCTAATGAAGGTTACATGAATACAGCGTTCGTTTTACTAAATACTTAAATACTTTAGACATAAAATTTCATTTAGGACATGGACTGTTAGTTCTAATGAAGGTTACATGAATACAGTGTTCGTTTTACTAAATACTTTAGACATAAAATTTCATTTAGGACATGGACTGTTAGTTCTAATGAAGGTTACATGAATACAGTGTTCGTTTTACTAAATACTTTAGACATAAAATTTCATTTAGGACATGGACTGTTAGTTCTAATGAAGGTTACATGAATACAGTGTTCGTTTTACTAAATACTTTAGATAATTTAATGTTACAACAGTCGGTACATGATGGAATTCCATGATAATGGAAATAATGAGATGATTTACCCTTTACTCTTTTTGTCTCACATTTTTAGTTTAGACTTGTTTGTTTTCAATTTCGTTGCTTGAAAATGCCTAACGGCGAAACATATGTCGCAATTAAAGCTGTTTTGTGGAGTTAAATAATCATCTCATTATTTCCAAATACTTTAGACATAAAATTTCATTTAGGACATGGACTGTTAGTTCTAATGAAGGTTACATGAATACAGTGTTCGTTTTACTAAATACTTTAGACATAAAATTTCGTTTAGGTCATGGACTGTTAGTTCTAATGAAGGTTACATGAATACAGTGTTCGTTTTACTAAATACTTTAGACATAAAATTTCATTTAGGTCATGGACTGTTAGTTCTAATGAAGGTTACATGAATACAGTGTTCGTTTTACTAAATACTTTAGACATAAAATTTCATTTAGGACATGGACTGTTAGTTCTAATGAAGGTTACATGAATACAGTGTTCGTTTTACTAAATACTTTAGACATAAAATTTCATTTAGGTCATGGACTGTTAGTTCTAATGAAGGTTACATGAATAAGTTACAGTGTTCGTTTTACTAAATACTTTAGACATAAAATTGGACTGTTAGTTCTAATGAAGGCTACATGAAGACAGTGTTCGTTTTACTAAATACTTTAGACATAAAATTTCATTTAGGACATGGACTGTTAGTTCTAATGAAGGTTACATGAATACAGTGTTCGTTTTACTAAATACTTTAGACATAAAATTTCATTTAGGTCATGGACTGTTAGTTCTAATGAAGGTTACATGAATAAGTTACAGTGTTCGTTTTACTAAATACTTTAGACATAAAATTGGACTGTTAGTTCTAATGAAGGCTACATGAAGACAGTGTTCGTTTTACTAAATACTTTAGACATAAAATTTCATTTAGGACATGGACTGTTAGTTCTAATGAAGGTTACATGAATACAGTGTTCGTTTTACTAAATACTTTAGACATAAAATTGGACTGTTAGTTCTAATGAAGGCTACATGAAGACAGTGTTCGTTTTACTAAATACTTTAGACATGAAATTTCATTTAGGACATGGACTGTTAGTTCTAATGAAGGTTACATGAATAAGTTACAGTGTTCGTTTTACTAAATACTTTATACATAAAATTGGACTGTTAGTTCTAATGAAGGTTACATGAAGACAGTGTTCTGTCTTAATAAAAAGTTGCGCGTTGTTGTAGAAGAGTACTTTAGACTTAATACTTTGCGAGTAGTTGTGACAAAATTATAATTCAAAAACCAATTTTCTCAAATTCGTAAAATATTTGCTGCTAAAACAAATAATTGATTTTTGCGATAAGAATATCCAATCAGTGTATCACAGTGTTGATAATGTGTAATATGATTATCGAATCTTTCAACAAGTAAGAACCATGACAAGTAACCTCACTTCTGTTCTCGTGTTTGCCAACAACTTCTGAGTAGGTTCACGTTAAGATCATGTAAATCGTGACTAAGAGTGACGTTCAAGGCAACGCAACAAGATATGTACATCTGATGTTTCCTACTTTTCTTTGATGACTGGATGTTTGTGGTCCTGCAAATAACTCAAGATATTAAAATAATACGCTCGCTACTTCTACTCTGAATTTCTGTTGCTGTTTACCTGTTTATCCGCAATCGATTTAAAATCAACGCTTTTGGGATAAATGAGATAGTAGACACAATTTAGGACCTAGATAAAAACTAACGAAAACGCGTTTACACGGGGATTTTTAAATTTCTTGTTTATCGTTTCATATTGTTAAACCTAATATAGATACGATTTTGGACTGATCTTCACGTATCAGAAAACCGTAAAAGTAATTTTCGACACGCCACTCGTCCCTCATGACTAACCTTGACGTCTTAAACACGATAGGAACACGTAATTTGCTATAAGTGTGCTTATATAGAACTCTGTAAAATTCAAAAACTCGAATTTAAAACGTCAAAAATGACAGCCATATATAAACTGATTTCATATCTTTTGTATTGTTCAACTTATAACACACTACATTGCAGATAAGGAAATTATTGTCAAAAATGAAATTTCTAATTCTGACTCGAGTCGAGTCACCGACACGAGTGGGACGAGTGAAGCTCCTTCATATAATAATATGTATAGCTTCGTGACAACCAAGGTCCGTGACACTGACACGAGCCATACACATCTACGAAACCCATTAGGGCCTAGCCGACTTCAAGAAAGTAGTGATATACACAATTAAGACACCTTTTAACATTTTCAATAAGGATCTAGAAACGTTTTGGTATTAAATTTAGAAGATCTGCTTGTATTATATTGTATGATGGGGCTGGGTAAGTACCATGATCGAGCGCATTATTATAAAGAACTAAGGCTAAAGCTACCCTGCTGTGAAAATATTTAAGTCGCTTAATCTGGAAGAAAAATCATATATATTTTGGAATCATATTTCCAGTAGGCTACCGCTAAAGAAACAACCTAATAATATCGATGATGTCAAATAACTTTTATTAAAATTTTAAAACTAGCTACGGTTACGTTTAAATAATCATGTTTTGTACATTTTTGGAACATCTTGTAAATACCAAATGATACGGGAATTTTGTTACACTGCAGATGTAACACTTAATTAATTACCTTTTTCGTCATACTGCTTCAAAAACAGCTATTTTTCAGTACATGCCTTGAGATTGCTAAAATTGTTCTTTTTAGTCCTAGGATTTAAAAACATCAGCTGAGGTCGAGGTCATCAGGTGTTACTTAGTTTATACGAATTAATTAAAGATTGTAAAGCATCTATAAAAACAGCAGATACTCTCGATTGTAAATAACCGTTAAAACAGCTGTTACCATCGATTTGAAGGCAAATAGGTTATAACATTTTAGTTTTTGTGGAATTGTTTTCTTATATTATTTGCAGTATAACGAAAAATATAATTCATCACTTGGACCAAAAGAAGCTTTTCAAAACCTCGTTAATTTTCCTTGAGTTAACCTTCGGCTTGTATCGAAAAGCTTCACTTTTGGTCCAAGTGATGAAATATACTATTATTTACCCTTCGTTTCATTTATCTATCAACAATATAAGATTGAATATATTACACATCCGGATCGTTTGGTTTTATAAATATCTTTAAACCGAAAAGCGTATAATTTTAGATAACAATAAAATTGCTTACAGAGCATAGAAAGTATTTATAAACCTATTTGTATTCTATAATATAAGCAAAGTTGTATTTTTTTTTTAGATTTATGAAACACCTATTTATAAGTGTAAACATCAAGTGATCAAAATACGTAGGCTACATAAAAATAAACCAAACTTGCAGATTATCTGTATTTATTTTCTCATGCAAGTCTTAATTCTTGGAAATATTTAATTATGTATTTAATAAATATTTTCTTTTTTTCAGGTAAGTGTTGCAGTTTTCATGTTTGACGCGAGATACATTATGTAAGTTAAATTTTTAGCCTAATATTAATATCAAATTATTGGTGGTTTGGTTGTACATAGCTACAAGTAGACTATTAAATGAAGGTATAAATGATAAGGACTGGGGAAGTAATATGTTAAACCTATTAACTGGTTTTAACTTTTTCCTATATACGTAGTATAGAGAAAGTTATGTGATTGGTCAAATATTAATTCATAATTTTTTAGCAAACATATCTGTTATGAGGTCAAAAATAATTATGCAGTGATTAATACATTAGATATTGAAAATGTAGTTTTCCGTCTTTTTCTCAACTCTTAATAATACAGTGCAGAGTTGCATGTGTGTAGATGGCCGATTTACGTCTGTAAAGTGATCTGGAGTGTAAACGAGGTCCAAAATCAATTTAATTTTGATCTGATTTCAAAATGTTTATCGTTCTTATTTTGTTCTGACAAAATTACAATTACTGTATTTAGAAAATCGGAGCAATCGATTTTAAACTATTTTTTTTTTTTGTTGTGAAAACCAGTATGAAACATTATGGTACAGGAATTATTCCAAAATAGACGTTAGATATTTAAGAATTGAAATGTTTTATTTATTGATCGTAGAAAATTTGTATTTTTGTGCTGAATGAGCAGTCAGATATATTAAAAAATTCCCGGCTGTTGAATTAATGATATAAAATGTAATCAATATTAGAGACGGCTCATCTATAATGAGTATAGGGTAGTCAATCCCGAGGTAGTCCACAATCTTTTCATATATTCTTGAGTTAGGTCCTCTCTTTCATCTTTCCTATTTGGTCTCGCTTGACCAACTCTTGTTCTTTTCCGACCCTGACGCTATTAGAGTGTCCGAGGGCGATGGGTATTTATTTTATGTTTTTTTATTAATTTTTTATATTGCGATGGTGTCTGAGAAATTTTTAAACACGTAAAAATATTAAAGTTGGGACTAACGTCTCAATCACCCATATATCGTTCCGTTAATATATTTTTAATAAACATCTTTTAATCATATTTTGTGACATATAATTAACAATTAATAGATTGGATACATTTTCAGTGACAATATTCGTTTAATTTTCATTTACTAGAATCCAATTTAATTCAGATTTGTCTGTCGATAACTCAATATTAGCTCTCCTAAAGTGACCTACAGCTCGGTATATCCTGCCAAAAACTAAAATAAGAAGAAAAACGATTGAGAAATAGTGGAGTGAGCCAAACTACGAAACTCAAGTGTAAATAATTAGTAGAATCAATGGCACACATAAACCGACCAATTTTGTCACTTCAAACAGAATTTTCCCAGCAGCTATTGTATCATTATATTAGTTAACCGACAAAAACAAACAATGGAGAGGCTGAAATTATTCAAAACAAACATGATGCAACCCCCGGCCTCCTTTCATACATTTATATATTTATTAAGGCATTTAAAAATGCTGCAATGAACGATGCTTTGGGGTATGAATATAACAGCACATTGATCATGTATTCCCTTTTATAGATAGGGGTATTCTGTATTATTAATTAGGAATTGTTATTGTCGACCCCCTTTGTTAAATCAACTATTTGGTTGCATAAAATAAATTAATTTTAGTTCTATCTATAAACATTAACTTCTTCACACACCCTAAAAAAAGTAAAACTAATGGTAGTCGCTATGTAACAAAAAATGTCTGCTATTGTACCTACAAAAAGAAATTTTTCCTATGTATTTCTTATATAAGGGTATAATTTGATCGAAATTAATCAAAATTTAGTTTTTTTGAAAATTATTCCTGAACTGTGTTTATTATTATTTATTTTTTACGACTTTTGACGGAGTTTTGGGTCATCCATCTTCAAATTTTTGTATTTAACCAAAATTACAAAAAAAAAACTGTAGAGACGATTTTGAGAAATTATGCCTTTTTTTAACAAACCCACTTCTTTACAGAATAAAACATTTTGTGGAGATAGCGACCAATTACAAATTTTAGTTATCTATAAACTGGGCAGGAACACCTTGAGGTGTGACCAAACTACGCAAATATACTAAATTTGATCAAAACAGTTACAGCTGATTGTGAGAAAATCAAAATTTTTAGTTTTGATCTTATAAAGGCAGCTACCTACAAATTTAGGTTATCGATAAACTGGGCAGGAACATCTTGAGGTATGACCAAACTATGCAAATATACTAAATTTGATCAAAACTGTTACAGCTGATTGTGAGAAAATCAAAATTTTTAGTTTTGATCTTATAAAGGCATCTACCTACAAATTTAGGTTATCGATGAAATTACCAGGAACACTTTGAGATATGACCAAACTATGCAAATATACTAAATTCGATCAAAATAGTTACAGCTGATTATAAGAAATTAAAATTTTTAGTTTTGATCTTAAGAGAGCTACCCGCAAATTTAGGTTATCGATAAACTGGGCAGGAACACCTTGAGTATGACCAAACTATGCAAATTCAAAATCCTTAAAGCCGATTTTGAAAAAATAAAAAAAGCTACTCCCGAAATTCAGCTATTACAAAAATGGTGGCAGATGGAAACATTTTAAAGTATGGTCAAACAATCAACATAACAAGTTTGGTCCGTTTGTTTGGGCTGTCGAGCACTGTGACAATCTTCAATCCAGAATCGAATTACGCTAAAACGAGTCGTTTTTATAACGAATCTCATACTGGAAGTAAAATGATCACGAATGTAGATTATAGCTTTATTATCATGATTTTAATTTATTTGTTTATTGCACATTTACACACAGTCTATAGAATATATACTTATACAAAATTGGAAAAAATTTAAACAAATGTTAAATGTTAAAAAAAAAGCAATTGGCTTGCGTTGTAATATTTTTCCAATTCAAATTTTGCTCAAATGTAGCTTCTAAGTGCTCAGACAAAACCTATTGGTGCTCTCCAAAAATACAGGATTATAGACATTTTCATTTTTAAATTATGAAAAGAACACTGGTACAAAAATATCTGACATAATTTTAGTAAACAATCTGCACCACCTTAAAATCGTAAGTTAGAAAAAATAAATAATTGTCAAAATTTGACCCACAAAATATGTCCTAAAACATGTTTTCCTATTTAATGAAGCGAGCAGAGATACCCACCTATCTCCATGCAACAAAACGAGTCATTATGTAGTTTGTAAATATTAAAATACAGAAAATTTTATGAAGTAGAAGAAACATCGAAAGAAAGAATCAAGTATGTTAATAGGAAAAGAGAAGACGGAAGAAAATGCATGTATAGCAATCATGCATAGTGCATAAGGGCAGGGACATTACTGATTCTCTTTGTAAAGGAACAGTAGGGGTGTGGTGCCAGCATTGACTTTACATTCAGGGTTACCAAACTTTGATATTAAAAAAAATCTGACCCGTACAAAGCACTGTACGATTTCCGATTCAATGAACGAAGGACGGATTCTTCAATATATGAGCCTAGGGTACGAATCATATTAAATTGGATTTAGGTTCCGTTTCATATTGATTTTGGAAAGAATATTTAGTTTAGAGGAAGTACGTTTTATGAACAAATAGGAAACATATATTGATACTGATTGTTTACATTGTTTGTAGGATTTATTCGGATATCATTTCTGTATATAAAATTAATACATGACGTTTCGAGATTATAGATCTACTTTCGTTATCAAGTAACAAATTTAGGATATAAGTCACCTAGTAGTGGAAACATGAGTAAGGAAACTACGCTTGAACGGTCAACACAACTACAGTAATACTATAAACATTAGGTAGCCATTTTTATGTTCTAGGTTTCTTACTTGATATCGTTAGTTGATTCATATTCATTTTGATATACACAAGTGGTGGCAAATGTCGGAAAATACTAATAAATATTTTTCACTACACTACTATGAGTTCAGCTGTTTTCGTTATGTGTTTACAACCTGAGAAACATCGAGTTTACGCGCGAGGCTTTAGCCGAGTTTCCCCACAGCTGATTTTCCCACTCTAGAGTGGAAAATGTTATTTTCTGCACTAGCAGATGATGTTGAAATCTCGTAAAATATCCTTTAACATATAGGCCTAAAATATGATTTTAAAAACCTCTAGTGTGTTCTAGTAAACTACCAAGATCCGTTTAATTTTTTTTTAACGATGTCTCGTTTTTATTCCGTAGTGTAGTGAAAAGTATCGTTCAAAACACGAGCGAAATTGTTTTGCATATTTTCGACCATATTTGAAGTGCTCGATAAATCTCGCATTTCAAACATATGGTCTCGAACATGCAAAACCCCACTTTCCACTCTTGTTATGAAATATACTATAGAGTTTCTATTCCTAGTTCCTTGTTGAAACCAAGATATTAAATGTCACTCCTTTGGTTATTTTTATTTCATTATTATCAACCATTTTTATTAATTAATTTATAATTAACGTTAAACGTAGTTATTAAGGTTAGTGTGTATTGTACCTCTGCAGATGATAGCAGTGCTATTGAAATGTAGATGAGGTAGAATAAACATAACTATACAGTCTTTGTGTTGTTAGTGTTTTATTGAGGTTTTAGGGAATTTTCTTTCATTACATAATTTAGAGGTTTTGATGATATATTAGTGATACAAATAAATAGAAACTGTGTAACTTAACCAATAAACATTTTCTGGGAAGTAGAAAAAAAAATAGTAGTATACAGTTTATAGATGGGTTTTTTATTTACACCATTCATTATAAACCATAAAACACAAAATTTTAATATTTACGTCACTCCAATTTAGGGGTTGGAGTCAACTTTAAAATTTCATATTACTATGAAGGCCACGTGACATTACTTACATTGGCTGCAGACTAGAGGGATACGATACATATTTCAGATCGTAAGCGATACGCAATAATTATAAGATAGGTGTCGCTAGTGCACGTTCAATTCGTGTTGTAGTGGGTAAACAGGTGTACACCAGTAACGATATTTATCGTAAGATATTTCTATTAAGCAACATAGACCTACTTTGCCTATCTTTTCGTTTAATATACTGTAGTACTATAATTCCAAATGACAAGATATTTAAAGTTACAAGTAACGCTAAAGATTTAACTTTCTTAATTTCTTTCATTAGTAGTGTTGGGAAATACCCCTGTTTATGGAATTATAAACTGAAAGACTTGCTCAGTTTCCTTTGACGTAATCTCAGCTTTAAACTATTTTCCGTTACTTCATTTTTCAAGACACTAAAAAGAAACCCAAATTCCGTTTATAAGTTGTAGTTTATTAATTATAATCATTTAAAGTTGTCCACGTGTAACGCACTTGAAATAATTAACACTAATGACGAGCAATTTCACTTTAATTACGATCACAGAGACATCATAACTCGTACTTAATGCTCTAGTGCCATTTTTACACACCGCCAACTGTCTTAATAAACGGATTTTTTTTTTTCACAATCATCCAGTCTATCCCACCTGTCGACAATATGCCTCGATTGACAGGTAGCATCGTACTCTATTCTTTTCCAGATTTATTGACAAGTGCGTTTTCAAAGAAAGAATAGGGTGTGATACGAGACAAAAAACTGAATAGGGGTAAAAAAAGGGAGGGAATTTCATAAAAATATAGTTACTAATACAGTGCTTCCAACTGAAGGGTATGTCAAAACAGCATCGGATACGAATAACTGGAGGGTCGTTCAATTCCTATCGATGACAAAAACATCCCTCACAACTTTCTTTAAGTCTGTCGCCTTGCGGATAATTTGATCCTAAGGGGGTAGCACTGTGTCCTTTTTCGTTTCCTTTCCTATATAACAGACTTGACAATATTTTTCCACGCCAATTATTTCTGTCCCCATTTTTATTCCCTTACAACTTTGTCTCCTTATTAAAGGATCTGCGGGGGTGAGAAAGGAAATTCCTCCCCCTCCTTCTTATGCCTTAAGGGCGGTTTCTCTACATAATGAAGCGATTTATAATATTTTGTGTTCACAGAAAATGTACGGTGAACTTGGTTTTTTATCATTTCAAACAGGAAGGAGAGTTTTGAAAAGTTAGACTTCTGTTATTTTGGGTTTAATATCTTACTATCTGACTACGAGTCCATGATTATATAATATTTGTTTCCGTCCCGAAAATTTACATACAGTACCTAAGTATTGATTTCTGATTACTTCCAAACAGTATACAAGCATAGATTTGTAATTAAGTCGACGAACAGTACCCACGTATTGATTTCTGATTAATTTTAGGAACAGTACCCAAGCATAGATTTCTAATTACTTCTATGAACAGTATCCAATCAAACATTCCCAATTAAATCGACGAATAGTACTAAAATATTGATTTTTAATTACTTCTATGAACAGTATCCAACCATAGCTTAATCAAGTCGACAAACAGTACCTAGCTATTGATTTCTAATTAATTCCAGGAACATTTCCCAAGCGTTGATATCTAATTAATTCTATGAAAAAACCTCATATTTAATAGCACACTAATATTTAAGTACACTAATAAATTCTCAAACGTTTCTCATGTATAAACACGTGATTAATTCTACGAACAACACCCAAGTATGGAGTCAATGAGTTCCAGGTACAATGCCATAGTAGATCAAATACATTTACCGAATAGTAACTTCATACAGTAACGAAAGAATAGTTCGATGTACCAAAGTATAAAGACGTATAAAAACACCCAAGTATGAATTCAATTAATTCGCTGAGCAGTCATCAAGTAGATCAAATAATAATTTTGACGGATACACAAGACAGTAACCCAAGTATTAATTCCACGAACAATAATTGTTATTATGATAAATAAATAGTTGAACTATAAATGATCAGACCTGAGTATTACTGCTGCTGTCCGGTTATCAGATTATCAATTTAGTCGCACTGGTAATCAATACGAAGCAGCTTGATTTGAAATGATTATGCAGTCGGGTTTCGATAAATCAACAACTATTTAGTACTCTATACAAACTTTTAGCCTAACTTGTAATTATATTGAACCTTGAGTAGGATAATTCCCGCTTAATTATAGAGCTCGCGACTAATAAATCTGAACTGGTTGTGTGTTGTGCCGTCAATTTGTCACAGTATAATGTCGATATAATTTGAATCAGCGGGGGAGGAGGGGGGCTTTAAAAATATGTTAAATAAACAACAGATTGGTTTCGATCAAAATAAATTGAAATTAAACGATTAATCTGTTAAAGTAATCTTATCGCCTGATTTTTGACCGAGCAATGAAGGTTCTTGTTTTAACTTGATTATTATATTTATTTTGTTTGTTACGCGGTTACGTCCAAACATGTCAACCAATCGTTCTGAAATTTAAGAATACGATTTTAGGCGTAATCAATGTACGTATAAGGTTCTATCGCATGCGCGCAAATGTTACGACGTACGCTCTTAAGTATTTAATACGAGTAGATTGGTACAACGAGCAGTCTGAAATTTAAATCCTATCTGTTTTATATCACACGGAAGTTTTTGCTTGAATTAAAAAAAAAAACATCGACACACGACTCTTTCGATGTTTTACTTACCCAGTGTAGGTACTGTATACTGTAGACTAAGTTTGTTAAGACCTACTCGTGTTGATTGCTCTTAATATACTGTACGGAGAATTCGAGTGGTGTAACGGAAGAAATGCGTCTACTATTGGCTAATGCGAGGTGTTTCTCATACTAAAGACTATTCTAAAAACATGCACCTGAATGACAATGTCAGTGCATAGAGCTTAATAAAGGCCTGTTATGAAACAGTAATCATCAAAATGTATTACTATATAAACAAGAAAATATGCGCTGAGGGACTGATCTTTCAGTGTATGTACGCAGTGAGTAATGTTTTTGGCTTTGGCAAGTACCCTTGTTACCCTGGAAATGATGACAGAAGACCGCTGCCCCTTCCTCACCCCTCACTGCCCTCTCGCTACACCACTCGTCATCTCCGAACAATATCACTGTCTTAGAAAACAGATAAAGAGATTTTTGACATCCCGTGAGTGTGTGTGTCGTCGTCGTCGCAATAACGGCCACAAACATTAACATAGAAGCATGGAATTGAGCATAGGTGACTATAGTATGCTTATTGTGAACACTATTGGAAACCAGAAAAATCCAATTGAAAATGTAAATATGACGGCCATTTTAAACCATTTTGTATGTATCTCGTAGTTTGTTAAACTAATAATACACTAAATTATATAAAAATATGTAGATTTTAAATCTTCACCTTTTGGGACATTGTTTATTGTGAAAAATGCAACTTCCCATGAGCCTCTAATAAAATGAGATATTTGTATAGACATGACATCCGGCAGGCCGAATCATTGACACGAGCGAAGGGAATAAATACACCTCTACGAGTCCAGCTGAAGTTGGCCGACGTCAAGATAATAGTGATACACACAATTACGTGGATCAGCAAATCTTTTTAACTATTATTTAAACAAACTAACCCTATACTACGAGTAGAGAGTGCTTTAATACAAAAGTGGGGGTTGGTAGTGGGATGGTCTAAGTCCCTCTCACGTCTTACTAAACGTTACACGTGACACTTTGAAGTCTTGCTCTGACCTACGGAGAAACGTTATATAGATATATTACATTTTATATTAGCATTCAAAATACAGGTGGAGAAACGTTATGTTTCAATATATTACATATTTGAAGATTAAAAATACAGGTGGTGCGACCTACTGAGCCGACAGTGAAACTGTGAATCATATGACAATAATATAGAAGTATATTTCCAGGTGGTTCGCTCTAGTAGCTGACGGTGAAACAAAAATCATATATGCAAATAATTAAACATTAAATAAGCCAAGGTGGTGAGTTCTAGTAACCAACGTTTACACTTTTTAATGAAACTGTAATAACCACACTTCCACTAGTCAAGCACACAAACATGGCCGCTTTTATAGTCGCTAAAGGACACAACGATTAAAATACTATGCACGATATATCGGTAGAGTCTCTGGCTTCAAATCCAGACTTTTCTGGTTCGAATCCCGCTAAGAAATAAAATGTTACGACTGTGACGTCAGAGAAAAACTTTAAAGTTTGACATAAAACCTGTAACGTGTTGTGACGTCACAAAATGGCGGATGAGGACGGCCATTTGTGGGGCTTAAATCACGTGGTCACCCCCACCACTTTAGTGAGTTTCATAGGCTATCGATTATATTATTATTTACATATTAAATGTTGAGCTTGACTTATGAGAAAAATTATACAGGATATCAAACAAACAGAACACAATTCTCACAAAAAATACGTCTAAGTATCAGACGCGTTTTAACGTCAAGGTCCCCTTCCACAAGGTTTCACAAGGTGGATAATAAGCCACGCCCCCTTCATATTTGTATAAATATGGGGTTCGACGACACGTTAGGTTCAGTTATAGTTTGATTGGTGTAGCTCCTGTATCACTGAAGAGGACAACCTTGTCGTTGAAACGCGTCTGATACTTAGGCGTATTTTTTGTGAGAATTGTGTTCTGTTTGTTTGTTATCCTGTATTATTTACATATTATTTTTATATCTGTTAACATCTGTCGATATACACATAAGTACAAACAGCCCAAACAAGTACATTTTCATGTATGTTATCAGGTCAGTCTATTTTTTGTGCATCGCTTTACAACCCAAACAAGTGGACTTTCATGTCTATTTATCATCTGTCAGTCTTAACTCTTATGCATTGCTTTACAGCCCAAACAAGTACGTTTATCAGGTCAGTCTATCTTTTGTACATCGCTTTACAACCCAAACAAGTGGATTTTCATGTCTATTTATCATCTGTCAGTCTTAACTCTTATGCATTGCTTTACAGATCAAACAAGTAGACATTGATGGCCGTTTATCATCTGTTGGTCTATATTTTTTTCATCGCTTTACAACCCAAACAAGTGGATTTTCATGTGCGTTTATCATCTGTCAATCTTATCTCATACATTGTTCTACGTATCAGATAATTAAACTTTCATGTATATTTATCATCTGTCGGTCTATATGTTTTGTGCATTGCTGTACAGCCCAAACAACTAGACTGATTTTTTATTTTGTGGCTTTCTTAGTTGTTTTTAAGTTTTTTGTTATATTTTGTCTCTTGCCAAAATAGAGGGTAGCTGGTATGAGACTAAAAATCATTATCGCGACTTTCTTAAAATATTATTCTTTCTAACGATATTAAAAGAGTTTGTTCAATTTGTACTATTTGAACCCTCTACCGAATAAGATCCACTCCAATAAATTCATTACAATACTAACTTTAAATCTTTCAGGAACTTTACCAAGACTTAAATTCACCCCTTCGCAAGTATTGTACGAAGTTAAAAGCTAACATTGTAAACTTACGCGTTCCTTGATCTCAACTAGGAATAGCCTAAATTTATTGTCAATAAAAGAAGCATGAATAAGCCGTTGACCCGACGTTTAGGCGCCGCTCGCGACTTTACCTACGACATTTGCCAATATAAATCCCTCTATTGTTCAACTTTAGAAAATATAGAACAGCTTATTTATTGAATTAGTTTAAAATTTGAGCCCTTCAGACAAACATTATATAGAAAGGAAACAAGCAAATTCAAATAATCTAGAAATTAATTTACGATCTCTTTTTTAAAATTATTTTTCTTAACCAAAATACAAAGGTTAATATTTTGTAATCACATTTTATATTATTGTTTTTTTCACTTACCCAGTACATATACGGAGAATAATGTTTTGTAAAAGCATTTTAATTTATAATTTGTTTACTTACTCAATATATCAAGAATAGCCTAATGTTTTGTAATATAATCACAATTATAATTTTTACTTACTCAGTGTACAAAGAATGATATTTAATATATTTATTTTACCCACCATATGAAAAATAATGTTTGTAATCGCATTTTAAATTATATAAAATATGTATATATTTATTATTTTTATTTGGCTGACCCAGTATACAAAACATAATGTATTGTAGTCGTACTTTAATTTTTTTGCTAACCCAGTATACAAAGCATAATGTTTCGTAATCGAATTTTTAATTATTATTATTTTCTTACTAACCCAGTATAGCCTTCAAAAACACCACCCTTCCAGTCCCACTCCTCTTTCTCTCCTTTCAGCTTAATATAGTCTTCTCGTCTTCCTTGTTCAAGAAGAGCAACCTTCCAGTTTACCATCTTGATACCTGTTTCTATCCCTTTAGCTCAATATAAGCTTCTCATCTTCCTCCTTCAAGAACAACAGCTTTCCAGTTTACCATCTTGATACCTCTTTCTATCCCTTCAGCTCAATCTAGGCTTCCACTATTCCTCCTTCAAGAACAGCAACCTTCCAGTCTACCATCTTGATACCTCTTTATATCCCTTTAGCTCAATATAAGCTTCTCATCTTCCTCCTTCAAGAACAACATCCTCCCAGTTTACCATCTTGATACATCTTTCTATCCCTTTAGCTCAATATAAGCTTCTCCTCTTCCTCCTTAAAGAACAACAGCCTTCCAGTCTACCATCTTAATACCTCTTTCTATCCCTTCAGCTCAATCTAAGCTTCTCCTCTTCTTCCTTCAAGAACATCATCCACCATCTTGATACCTCTTTCTATCCCTTTAGCTCAATATAAGCTTCTCCTCTTCCTCCTTCAAGAACAACAACCTTCCAGTCTACCATCTTGATACCTCTTTCTATGCCTTCAGCTCAATATAAGCTTCTCCTCTTCCTCCTTCAAGAACAACAGCTTTCCAGTCTACCATCTTGATACCTCTTTCTATCCCTTTAGCTCAATATAAGCTTCTCATCTTCCTCCTTCAAGAACAACATCATTTCTGTCTACCATCTTGATACCTCTTTCTATCCCTTCAGCTCAATCTAGGCTTCCACTATTCCTCCTTCAAGAACAGCAACCTTCCAGTCTATCATCTTGATACCTCTTTCTATCCCTTTAGCTCAATATAAGCTTCTCCTCTTCCTCCTTCAAGAACAACAGCCTTCCAGTCTACCATCTTGATACCTCTTTCTATGCCTTCAGCTCAATATAAGCTTCTCCTCTTCCTCCTTCAAGAACAACATCCTTTCTGTCTACCATCTTGATACCTCTTTCTATCCCTTTAGCTCAATTTAAGCTTCTCCTCTTCCTCCTTCAAGAACAACAGCCTTCCAGTCTACCATCTTGATACCTCTCTCTATCCCTTCAGCTCAATTTAAGCTTCTCATCTTCCTCCTTCAAGAACAACATCTTTCCAGTTTACCATCTTGATACCTCTTTCTATCCCTTCAGCTCAATTTAAGCTTCTCCTCTTCCTCCTTCAAGAACAGCAGCCTTCCAGTCTACCATCTTGATACCTCTTTCTATCCCTTCAGTTCAATTTAAGCTTCTCATCTTCCTCCTTCAAGAACAATACTTTTTTTGACTGCCTGGGTTTTTCAATTCTTTGATCTGACAACAGATTGTGTTCCTTCGCAACATCGTCCACAATGGTATGCTCGACTTGCAAGATGTTTCTAATTCGGTTATTTGAAACTCTTTCTACCTCCCACTCTTACTCGCCAACCTCCTCTAGAATTCTATTTCCATGGCTCTCAGTTCTTCTGCCACTGTTACTTTTGATAATTTGATTCTTTCTAATAATCAGTTACACTCATCACGTCATCCTAACCAGTTGGTAGGATTACATCTCGATTTCATTATTGCTCAATGAACAAACCAATAAGGTTGTGAACAAAACTCGTTACTCATTACATGCCTGCAGTAGGAATAGTTCTTTAAATGCATTGGGAAATGGGTAGGGTGTTTTCTCAACAACAAAAATCTACCTACATTCTTCTTTGTGAACTTAAATTTTAGTAAAACTTTCTTCTATTTTTAATGAATTAATTTGTTTAGCTTTAACTAAGACGTGAAGAAAGAGACTGGGTGAGAAAGTTGGAATTTCTTTGCTAGTATTTTTTATTTGTGATAACTTTTAAACCCAATGTGGCTACTGCACGGCATCTGGCACACTATTATTTATAAATTAAGAAATAATAATAAATAGTGACCCAGCTACTGTACACTGGAAGTAAACACTACTTGCAACGAGAAATAATAATATTTTTATTATTATTTACCATTCATTGGGATTGTAGCGGCTACCATTCATATTATATCGGCGGCTAGTTGCAAAGTACCGTATTCTTAATTTCATTCCGATCGATAGCAGTAATTACGTAACAAACAAACAGACGAAATGCCAAATGATAGGACATCGCTTCGGTGGGCGAGTTTGTATTCATCGTTGCATGTACTAGGATATTGGTTACACAGTCCATCATAAATGTGTTAATATGATTTTCGATATTTTGTACGTGATTTTGGAATAGAATTTGATAATTACCCATTATTAGTGTATACAGTATAATAGTATAAATGGTGTGTAAGAAAGCACTAACCTAAATACGTCAAAATTTTTTATTGTCTTTCAAAACTGGACACGTGTGAAGGAAAAGACCATTACGAACAATAAATCATTCCATTTGGGTCATAAACATTTATTGGTAGCCTGTCATTAAAGTTTTTAACTTAAGGAGAAATAATGGCTTTCCTCAGGACAATACTGGAAGTAGTTAGAAGGTGTGTCCATTCAGGAATTTCGTTACGTGTGTAACATATTCTCAAGAGACAAAACATTGCGTTATTTGTATGTAATCCTACAATGTCAGAATATTAATTATATAACCCTTATTTTGTAATAATTATAGTTTTGTTAACTATTAGTAAAGTATGAAAATAGTCCCTTGAAGATAAGCTAGTGGCTGACAGTACTCCCTCACCATCCTATAATAGTTGCCTCATTATCACTGTTACATATAGATCTAATAAGTTGGGTCTATTTAAATTTTAGCCTCTTAGAAATAAACCATGTGAGAAAAATTGTGCCAACTATCCAACACCGGTTATTTGTTTGGATTTTAATTTAAATTGCAGTACTGATTCATATATTAAAATTTTTTCGTCATACTGTTTCAAAAACAGCTGTTTTCAATACATGAATTGAGATGCTAAAGTTGTTCTTTTTAGTCCTAGAACCTACAAACATCAGCTGAGGTCGAGGTCATCAGCTGTTACTTCATTTATACGAATTAATTAACGATTGTAAAGAATCTATAAAGACAACGAAAAATATAGTTCGTCACTTGGACCAAAAGAAGCTTTTCGATCCTCGTTTATTTTCCGGCCGATAAACTTGAGCTTGTATCGAAAAGCTTCACTTTTGGTAATACTAATGATGAAATATACTATTTTAAGGTGAAGACAACCTAATTTATCCGCATAAATATTGGCAGTTAATTTTTAAAAGCATTTCATATGCGAAGCAAGACCTACAAATTTAATCGCATACTTTAAAATATTTTAATTAATTTCCCTTTATACGCCGTATTTCCAGTATATATATTTAGTTTTCAATTCATAATCACAAAGGACAAATTATTTCACTTTTAACTATGACAACATAAATCACTTGGGCTATTAGGTTAGGATCTTATAACGGGTAGTAAGCTATCGTAAACTTTGCAACGCTTAATAAATCAATGTGGTACAATTAATTATCATGACAGGAGTTATAAGTTTTAAGAGTGTGCAATACCAAGATGGAATTGATTATCATTTCAAATTTTACACATAACTACTTAAATGAATTTTCGATCAACAAATCTTCTAATTGATCTGACATTATATGCAATGGTTACGCACAAAACGAGCAACATCATATCTTTTATAATCAGAATGTGTAATATGTTCGCGTACAGAAGTTGAAGACCAGTAGTTGGGACTACCCTGTTTACGTGGATAATTGCACTTTCCCAAATGCCCTAAGTTTACAGTTGATGAGTCTATGTCGTGAATGAGGTAGGCGCCTCACGATGGAGGCTAGAGGTGTTTACCTGGACACTCGTTGCAAATTATACTAGATACTTGGTGTAGTTTATCTAGTAGAATATTTGTGTTGAATAAAATGTGAAGATATGTAGTAGTACAAATGTGTTGTTGGGCATTTTGATAAATTTAAAATCAACTGTTTACAACTACATCAGCTGAAAGTAATGTTTTCCTTCTTTTTCATTTTTACCAGTAGGTAATATTAATAATTTAAAATTGTTTTCTACAAATGATGGTTTGAGTGTTTATGAACAAATTCCTGCCTATTACGTTATTTTATCTTTATATAAACTCGGGTTCAATCAAACACTTATAAGATTTACATCTGGAAGATTATGATACATGCAAAATAAAGCGAGCGTAGGCTCTATTTAAATATATTGTGACGGCCGTCATTATAATCTCGGGTTTTATCAAATATTTGTAAGATTTACATCTGGAAGAGCTATAATACATGCAAAATAAAGCGAGTGTAGGCTCTATTTAAATATATTGTTACGGCCGTCATTATAATCTCGGGTTTTATCAAATATTTGTAAGATTTACATCTGGAAGAGCTATAATACATGCAAAATAAAGCGAGTGTAGGCTCTATTTAAATATATTGTGACGGCCGTCATTATAAACTCGGGTTTTATCAAATATTTGTAAGATTTACATCTGGAAGAGCTATAATACATGCAAAATAAAGCGAGTGTAGGCTTTATTTAAATATATTGTGACGGCCGTCATTATAAACTCGGGTTTTATCAAATATTTGTAAGATTTACATCTGGAAGATTATGATACATGCAAAATAAAGCGAGTGTAGGCTCTGTTTAAATATATTGTGACGGCCGTCATTATAAACTCGGGTTTTATCAAATATTTGTAAGATTTACATCTGGAAGAGCTATAATACATGCAAAATAAAGCGAGTGTAGGCTCTATTTAAATATATTGTGACGGCCGTCATTATAAACTCGGGTTTTATCAAATATTTGTAAGATTTACATCTGGAAGATTATGATACATGCAAAATAAAGTGAGTGTAGGCTCTATTTAAATATATTGTGACGGCCGTCATTATAAACTCGGGTTTTATCAAATATTTGTAAGATTTACATCTGGAAGAGCTATAATACATGCAAAATAAAGCGAGTGTAGGCTCTATTTAAATATATTGTAACGGCCGTCATTATAAACTCGGGTTTTATCAAATATTTGTAAGATTTACATCTGGAAGAGCTATAATACATGCAAAATAAAGCGAGTGTAGGCTCTATTTAAATATATTGTGACGGCCGTCATTATAATCTCAGGTTTTATCAAATATTTGTAAGATTTACATCTGGAAGAGCTATAATACATGCAAAATAAAGTGAGTGTAGGCTCTATTTAAATATATTGTGACGGCCGTCATTATAAACTCGGGTTTTATCAAATATTTGTAAGATTTACATCTGGAAGATTATGATACATGCAAAATAAAGTGAGTGTAGGCTCTATTTAAATATATTGTGACGGCCGTCATTATAAACTCGGGTTTTATCAAATATTTGTAAGATTTACATCTGGAAGATTATGATACATGCAAAATAAAGTGAGTGTAGGCTCTATTTAAATATATTGTGACGGCCGTCATTATAAACTCGGGTTTTATCAAATATTTGTAAGATTTACATCTGGAAGAGCTATAATACATGCAAAATAAAGCGAGTGTAGGCTCTATTTAAATATATTGTAACGGCCGTCATTATAAACTCGGGTTTTATCAAATATTTGTAAGATTTACATCTGGAAGAGCTATAATACATGCAAAATAAAGTGAGTGTAGGCTCTATTTAAATATATTGTGACGGCCGTCATTATAAACTCGGGTTTTATCAAATATTTGTAAGATTTACATCTGGAAGATTATGATACATGCAAAATAAAGTGAGTGTAGGCTCTATTTAAATATATTGTGACGGCCGTCATTATAAACTCGGGTTTTATCAAATATTTGTAAGATTTACATCTGGAAGAGCTATAATACATGCAAAATAAAGCGAGTGTAGGCTCTATTTAAATATATTGTAACGGCCGTCATTATAAACTCGGGTTTTATCAAATATTTGTAAGATTTACATCTGGAAGATTATGATACATGCAAAATAAAGCGAGTGTAGGCTCTATTTAAATATATTGTGACGGCCGTCATTATAAACTCGGGTTTTATCAAATATTTGTAAGATTTACATCTGGAAGATTATGATACATGCAAAATAAAGCGAGTGTAGGCTCTATTTAAATATATTGTGACGGCCGTCATTATAAACTCGGGTTTTATCAAATATTTGTAAGATTTACATCTGGAAGAGCTATAATACATGCAAAATAAAGCGAGCGTAGGCTCTATTTAAATATATTGTGACGGCCGTCATTATAAACTCGGGTTTTATCAAATATTTGTAAGATTTACATCTGGAAGAGCTATAATACATGCAAAATAAAGCGAGCGTAGGCTCTATTTAAATATATTGTGACGGCCGTCATTATAAACTCGGGTTTTATCAAATATTTGTAAGATTTACATCTGGAAGATTATGATACATGCAAAATAAAGCGAGTGTAGGCTCTATTTAAATATATTGTGACGGCCGTCATTATAAACTCGGGTTTTATCAAATATTTGTAAGATTTACATCTGGAAGAGCTATAATACATGCAAAATAAAGCGAGTGTATGCTCTATTTAAATATATTGTGACGGCCGTCATTATAAACTCGGGTTTTATCAAATATTTGTAAGATTTACATCTGGAAGAGCTATAATACATGCAAAATAACGCCAGTGTAGGCTCTATTTAAATATATTGTGACGGCCGTCATTATAAACTCGGGTTTTATCAAATATTTGTTTACATCTGGAAGATTATAATACATGCAAAATAAAGCGAGTGTAGGCTCTATTTAAATATATTGTGACGGCCGTCATTATAAACTCGGGTTTTATCAAATATTTGTAAGATTTACATCTGGAAGAGCTATAATACATGCAAAATAAAGCGAGTGTAGGCTCTATTTAAATATATTGTGACGGCCGTCATTATAAACTCGGGTTTAATCAAATATTTGTAAGATTTACATCTGGAAGAGCTATAATACATGCAAAATAAAGCGAGTGTAGGCTCTATTTAAATATATTGTGACGGCCGTCATTATAAACTCGGGTTTAATCAAATATTTGTAAGATTTACATCTGGAAGGGTTATGATACATGCAAAATGAAGCGAGTGTAGGCTCTATTTAAATATATTGTGACGGTTTATCAAGTAATTGTAATATTTACCACTTGCAGAGTTCCGACACAATCAAAGCAAAGCGAGCTTAGGCTCAATTCAAATATTTTATAAAAAACTGATTGGTCTGTATCAAATTTTTTCTCATATGAAATACTTAAAGCGTAGACCCCGTCAAGAATACCAAAATACAAAATCGTAATATTTCGCCCTCTTAAATACTCACGTCATAATTTAAACAAACCTCAAACTGTCTTTAAAAAACTAACGTAGGCTCCAACACATCCCATTGAGTCTCGTAAAATATTTTGAAAACTTTTCACTCCAGTCAATTTATAAGAACGTGTCTGTATAAACCTAAAACATGGGAAACGACTAATGGGTTTTTCTTCTTTATACAATCAAATAAAGTGAGCCAAGAAACAGCGTTTTCCACTTGACACATTGTTTATGCAAACAGCGATATCGAGCTTCGACTACCCTCTTCTTGTAAATTGATAATAGATTAACCTAATTGTTTTGTGTTTGTTAAAAGCAAGAACAGAACTTATATCTGTGTGTAATAGTCATTGCACAATCTATATGCGCTTGTGTGTGAAGGGGGAGGGGGGTATGCACCTCGTTTGTTTTTAACTTCTTTGTCTTACCATGAGGTTATGTTTCGATTGTATTTTGTGAGATCTGAACTTTATTGGCAATCGTTGACTGAATTATAATTATCAAATAGATCAACTGCTGTCATAGTTTCCAACATACGTAGTATAAAGGAAAGTATACGATGGTTTAAAAGTGTGGTACCGAGTTTTTTGCGTATATATTCATTTTCAGGCTCTTGAGTTCAAAAAAGTGGTTTTTTGAAAGATGTCTGCCTATTGTTTGTACATTGCTCTACTATCAAATTTAGTATGTCGACATATTTCGGCAAATATTTCATTAATTTTTTATTGTTAATATATGTATAAAAAATTGGATGTAGATTTTAAACAAAAAACGAAATTACGATTTTTCTCAATATCAGTTATAACTAAATAGATCAAACACTGTTTGGGTTCCCATATTTCCAAAAATGCTGACGTTAAGTTATCAGTAAAAACCAAAAATGGGCCATAGGGCCCTTTTATGTTTTCGACACGAAATAAAAAATTATAGGAGTTATTTTAAATATAAAACCTTTGTTCATTACTACCCCATTGACATTTTTGGTTATGATTAGCTTTGATTCGTTTTAATTTTTTTTTTTTGGGTTGTGTGTTTAGAAACGTTTTGCTTCATTTATTACTATCATTATTATTTATAATGGATTTCTGCTAAAAAGTTTTATATTATTATTTTTGTTGTTATAGAACTGATAACTAAGGTATCGTTGTAGATAGGCGTAATATTGTCTATATTTTAAATGGAACTGTGGAACTCATAAAATATGTATATTATACTATCCAACTTATAAAAAAACTTTTACTAACGCCACTGCGTAGATCTCTTTAAAATGAGAGGTAAACAATGCTTGTAGTTTCGACTGTTGCTTCATAATAACCCTTAGAAAATTAATACATATATTTGAAATGTTCCTTAAGATAGTATAACACAGCATATTAAAAATAAAATTCCTTAACCCAACATTTTTAATTAACGATACAAAAAATATTGAATCCGCTAAGGTGAACTACTAGTTTTAACGAACGATTCGCCCGTACTCGATATAACACTCGGAAAGCATCGGTAACCTTGTCAGCTAATGAAGTGAATGGAGTGGCGCCTAGATTGTGACGCCATTTTGTTTGTCTCTCAACACTTGTTCATTTTTGATTCTGAAGACATTATGTGTTTTATTGCGTTCACTTAGTACATACAAATGATGCGTTAGGTCGCACACCTACACTAGACCTTCTGAACACCTGCACACAGAGTTCTCGGTGGGTTTTCAAGGTCGTAATTCCGTAGGGAATCGGCAGGTTCAAGTAGAAGGGTATATAACTGTTTCCCTGAAATATTTGAAACGGTATGTGTCAATAGAGGTTGACACGAAGCATGATCAACATCAATGATCAATGATCATCATGATCAAAATCACTAAGGAGATTTAAAAAAATCTTTTTTTTTTGTTTTCAACCCCTCCGCCCAATTGTAAAATGTCCAGGACTGCCCACATATCAAATTTCATTGAAATAGGTTTATAAGTTTCAGCTGTAAAGCACTGGCCATACGATAGACAGACATCATTGAACGAACATTGGATATACAGTAAACTAAAAACATATATATCCGCAAAAAATAACCCATCAAATTTTTGATAATCACTTTATATTACGTATACGTCAAACAGTAAAAACTACAACAGTCCTTGAACTTATATTATATATAATGTAACATTATGAGTAGGCTACACAAACTACAACAATACTACAACAGTCCATGAACTTATATTATATATAATGTAACATTATGAGTAGGCTACACAAACTACAACAATACTACAACAGTCCATGAACTTATATTATATATAATGTAACATTATGAGTAGGCTACACAAACTACAACAATACTACAACAGTCCATGAACTTATATTATATATAATGTAACATTATGAGTAGGCTACACAAACTACAACAATACTACAACAGTCCATGAACTTATATTATATATAATGTAACATTATGAGTAGGCTACACAAACTACAACAATACTACAACAGTCCATAAACTTATATAATGTAACATTATGAGTAGGCTACACGAACTACAACAATACTACAACAGTCCATAAACTTATATAATGTAACATTATAAGTAGGCTACACAAACTACAACAATACTACAACAGTCCTTGAACTTATATTATATATAATGTAACATTATGAGTAGGCTACACAAACTACAACAATACTACAACAGTCCATAAACTTATATAATGTAACATTATGAATAGGCACACAAACTACAACAATACTACAACAGTCCTTGAACTTATATTATATAATGTAACAGTATGAATAGGCTACACAAACTACAACAATACTACAACAGTCCATGAACTTATATTATATAATGTAACATTATGAGTAGGCTACACAAACTACAATAATACTACAACAGTCCATAAACTTATATTATATAATGTAACATTATGAGTAGGCTACACAAACTACAACAATACTACAACAGTCCATAAACTTATATTATATAATGTAACATTATGAGTAGGCTACACAAACTACAACAATACTACAACAATCCTTGAACTTATATTATATAATGTAACATTATGAGTTGGCTACACAAACTACAACAATACTACAACAGTCCGTGAACTTATATTATATAATGTAACATTATGAGTAGGCTACACAAACTACAACAATACTACAACAGTCCGTGAACGTATATTATGTAATGTATTATTAAGAGTAGGCTACACAAACTACAACAGTCCGTGAACGTATATTATGTAATGTAATATTAAGAGTAGGCTACACAAACTACAACAGTCCGTGAACGTATATTATGTAAAGTAATATTAAGAGTAGGCTACACAAACTACAACAGTCCGTGAACGTATATTATGTAATGTAATATTAAGAGTAGGCTACACAAACTACAATTAATAGTCCATGAACTTATATTATGTAATGTAATATATTATTAAGAGTAGCCTACAGAAAATTTGTTATTCATTTCGAACAAAAAATTTAACGTTTAAAAACCTTAAGATTAAATTTTCCAATTTATCCCGTGTTGTAAATTTTAATTAAACATTTTTATCACCCCATCCAGTTTTGATTTAGTGAACACGTAATTCCACACTTGCCAAACGCACCCAGTATTTTTTGTTTATGCTTTTAATTGCTCCAACTAATGAAAACGCCGGCGCCATTTTTGTTTGAAATCAGTTGTAAGCTGAGCTGATTTTGTACTCTCGTCTAATCAAACGACAATATTCTACAAGTTCATTTACGAGTTTACCTGTTTACTAATTAGAAGACCCCCGTCCTCCCCAACTAGTTGACTTATAGCTTATGACGGTCCCCTCTTCCAATTACATCTATACACACTCTATGTTCATACAATCGAATAGATTTCACAATTAATGCTTGTACTATTGAACTGTAAATCAATTACTATTTTATAGGAAGGATAGTGAAACTTCTTTTGGAATCTTAAACTCGATTCTATACGTAATCATTCAATTCTTGATGCTTATGAACTTGAATTTTTTACTTGGAAAAGTAGTTTACTTCCAATTCAGCAATTAATTATGTAAATAACAATTTTAATTAAAATCGGTTAGTACATAATTAATAAATTACTTTTTTAAGGATACGGAGCCCAAGTTTATCCAACATTTGAAGAAAATAGGTAAAGGCAATATTGGGAAATTACGTATTTTATAATAAACACATGGAAGATCTTCCGCGAACCGGCATTTTCCGAGTGATTACAACCAAAACATTGTATTTTTGTCCTTAGAGGTTACACTTTGATCAAAATTGTTAGAAGAGATTTTGAGAAATGGAAATTTTGTATTTTTTCCCTTATAGCAGGTACACTAAATTTTTTGAGTTTTAAATGAAAAATCCGAAATATTACCAAAATACGCCCACAGACTAAAAATTGAGGCGTTGTTTTTGCAAGAAGCGATACTTTAAGTGGATAAACTGCGTCAGGTTGTAAAAAACTACTGATATTCACAGTTTCAGGTTTTATATGAATTTTGTCATCATTAGTTTCTATCTACATATATTATTTAAATCTCAAAATGATGAAAATTATAATATCTGTCAAAATGGACGTCGCGTTTTTAGATTTATCCGTTTTAACGTTCCCCGGGAATGATATCTCTCTGCCGTCTGTCACGTGAGTAAAGTTTAATCAAACTTAGTATTCGAATATTTTACTGGTATCTGCCATCAGATATTAACACAAAATACTATTTTCTCATATAGTCTCCAACGAGCCTATCCTCCCAGGACCCAATTTATCAACATCTTTCTTCGTCTACTCTTGGGTTAGATCTCTCGGTCGGACATTTTGTATTTACAAAAAAAGCATATCTTTGAAAAAAAAAAATAAGATATAGAATGAAATTTTTTTGCATGCAACTTTCTTATGTAACTTTATACCAATACTGTAAACCAGAAAATGGAGACTTTACATTGTGAGTTTCAATGTTTTGTGTTTATTTTTTACAAAATATAAAATCATTGAAGTACAATATTACTTTCTAAAAAAATCGTTTATTGCTAAGCTATGCTTTTTACTGCCCCTACTGTAGTGTTTTAAACACTATAATTAATTATTAAACGCACCAAATTCAACAAAAATGAGAATTTTTAAATGGTTGTATAACAGTTTTTGTTTTGGTATATATCCGGGTACAGAATTTTATTATTATTAACAATTTTCATTACTAAAAAAATATATATTTATAGGCCGTGGGTGTTGTAGACAATTACCAAGAAGTAATGACTCTGTTCTCTTTTGATAATAAATTAAAAATTAAAAACAGTTTTTCGTCATACTTCTTCAAAAACAGCTATTTTCAAAAAATGCATTGAAATGCTGAAGTTGTTCTGAAACGCTGAAGTCCTAGGACCAAAAACAACTTAGCGGTTACTTCGCTTATACGAATTAATTAACGATTGTAAAGCATCTATAAAAACAACTGATAATTTCGATTTTAAATAACGGATAAAAAAGCTGTTATCATCGATTTTATAAATAAGTACCACTACTAACACACTAACACAAACTAAACAGCTGTAATAGCTGCAAACTTGTGTAGTTTGTACAAACTTTTGAAGGTAAAAAAAGTTTTAACATTTTAGTTTTTGTGAGATTGTTTTCCTATATTGTTTGCAGTATAACGAAAAATATAGTTCATCACTAGGACCAAATGAAGCTTTTCGATCCTCGCTCATTTTCCGAGTTAAACTTAAGCAAGTATCGAAAAGATTCACTTTTGGTCCTAGTGATGAAATATACTATTTTTGTCATTATAAAAGACATATATTTTGTGTCTTGTACTTCTAAAAGACGCCATTTGTTGTGTATCGTAACATTTAAAGTTTGTGTACGAAATTATTTGGAAAGTTGTAATTTTGTTTGGTAAAAAAACAAATGGCGGATGGTGGCTAAACAAAGTGGAATTAGGAAATATTTAAAGGGAGATTTTTTATTCCTTTTGATTTAAAGTTTCCGAAGCTGTATAGCGCGTTAAGGTTTTTGTAACACCCTGTACATATATGTATAATGATTCAAAATTCTGTGGTAATATTTCGCAAGCTAAAAGTTTAAACATTTGTCCGGGAACGTTTTGTTTTCTGTCGGCCGTTTAATATTTTTACAAAAAAAATCACCGTTTTCATAATTTTAATAAATTGCGTTTAATAAACTCTATCGGTCGCTTGTCGAAAATTACATTTCAAAACTGCTTATAAATAACCTACTAAGCTATCAATCTTACCAAGGTCATAGTCCTCATCATTTACCGTTTTCCGAATCACAGATTGATTTGCTTCATAGAGGCCAGAGATTGATTTCCGAGGTTTTTTTTTTTTTTTTTTTAGGTAGACAGGTGTATGATCCACGAAATGAAATCGTCGGCCGAAGAGGATCCAATCGCTAACGGGGACGGTCGGTAATTTTGAAAATTGTGCCGTCATGTTGACAAGGAACAATCAAACAAGCACAAAGAGGCTGAACATTGATTTGTCATGGACAAGATGAAATAATTTGGCGCAAATAATTGGATATTAGAGTATAGCACATCAAGTGTGTCAGGCAAAACCCCGCTAGTCAAGTGAAAAGTCTAAAGCTTTCATCGTTGGTGAGATTGGAGACATCCAATGGTGAGCCCAAATCTTTAAGTTTACAGTTAACGCTCTGTAGAACGTTTTGTGGTTTTATTTTGGTATTAGTGTTTTCTTGACATTTTTAACCTATATGATTTACACCATTTTACCAGACTTAGAAAGAAATCGCCAATTGAACGTAACTTATAACCACATGCTAATTCCAGTACAAAGCGGGGTTTTCATCATAGTTTGTCCGATTTATTGAAACTAACGTTTTCTTGAATAGAAATTAAATGGATATTCTGTTAGTAAAAAAAAATCAACGTCAAATTTTTATGGATATTCTCAATTTATAATTCCTAGAAGTAAGAAAATCATACTGAAGATTTTTTTAAAACTTAAAATAACGTCCTCTCTTCAAAAAATACAAACAGCATTGACAATTTAAAACTATGTTTTCTGCAATTAATAGCTTGGATGAACAAATCCCAATCTTCTGTATTACACCATCTTTACATTTTGGATAGATAAACAGTCAAAAACATTGCACAAACTTTCTGATATACATATTCACAAAACCAAATATTAAACAAAAATATTGTTCGTAGCCATCTCCCCAAATATATATCTGGGAAAAACAATTAAATTGATTTATTATTAATGAGTTTTTCTCCATGTAATCTCTTAAGATGGTACAGAAGGATACCCGTTATCAAATTACATTTTTTTTATTTTGAAAGACCTTTATATTATAGAGGTTACACTATCCTATAAAGGGCGGTAATTATTCATTTTCAGTATTTTGTGAAATATTTCTGTCGTAATTTTCTCTTATTTTCGATTTGATATAGAGTGTACTTATTGGGGTCAATGCTCGATTTCTTTTTTTATAATAACTTATCTACAGGAATTTTTGGAAGGATGGCAACCAATACGATTTAATTGGTTCCATAGAGGGTGTTAACAAAATTCGAACAAAATCTCTACAGACTAATTAAATATCTTAATTTTCTTCTTTTTTTATGCCTGAATCCCTTAATTTTGTGCTATCGAAAACCGTTTCTACATAAGATCGAAATATGCCTATGAATTTTGATAAAAATATTTTGTGCTGTATACAGACGACAAACTTGCAACTTTAAAAAAAACCCCATTTTTATGAGTTTAGATATATCCGCGAATACCTCGACGTCTTCTCTCTCTCTTTCTTCTCGTTCACCATCGCCTTGTATATAAAGGAAGAAAAGAACATAATATAAAGATCCCTAGTTTTCGAATACTCTAATAGCGTCAGGTTTGGTCAAGTGAAACCTGAGAGTAATGATAGAAGCGGGGGATTTAACTCCAAGACCACATGAAAAAACGTAGATCTAGCTGGGCCCCTCGGGATTGCAGCAAGTGTATGAATCATTTTCGTCGTAATATTGTTCACCCTTAATTTCCACCACACAAAAAAAAAAAAAACAGGAAATGGAAAAACACCTTAATTATTTGAAATAAATTAATAATTCACTTTGTTCAATAAACATTTAGAATAGGCCCTAATACCGTGAACAAATAAATATTACGTATTTATTTGATCGCATAAAAGAAATGAGAAATATATATATTTTTTACACATAGATTTTTTTTAGACGGAAACTATTTGTGATTAAATCAGATCAATAAAGATGTTCATCTGTGCTCAGTTTGTGGAGGCGCACAGATTGTATCAGTTTACAAATCTATTGGTCAATCGGGATCAGAGGTCAAAGGGGGTTATCAATAATTGTCCTCTCTGGAAAATCAATAAAAATCAGTAATAAACAGCCAACCACTCCGTATGAGCTGTGAACTACGCAGTAGGTTTTGTAACAAATTACTTTGTTTATTTTATACGAGAACATATTTCACTCCATAAACAAAACGATTTTATCTCGGGAGATATCCGCAGTAGTTTTAGATAGTTTTAATTCATTTCTGAACTGTTTTCTTTTTTTGGGTTTGTGTTATGAAATTCAAATGTCATTAACTGTGAGATATCGTTTTATTTTTATTGTCGTTTAAAGAAGGAAAACCTCTCAGTCATCATTGCGTCATGGTACTTACCCAGCCACATCATAACACTGATCTTCAAGCGGATCCTTAAAAAGTTGGTCTCTTGAGCCTTCCGAGTACGTTAAATTTAATTGGTAGATCAAAGGGTAGAACACCACTTTTCTTGGGAGGTTCGGGTTCGAAATTAGATTTTTTTTACAATAACTTGGCTATTTACCATTGTATAGATGTGGGGTTCATGCAGAATTTAAATCTGTAAATTTGTATCTAATTTAGTGTATTAAAAGTTGAATAACACAAGATATATTATTAATATGTTTTAATCGGACATTTGGATCATGTGTATATAAAAAAATAATTCACGACGTTTTGAGAGTGTAAATCAACTCTCGTTATCAAGTGTGAAACTAGAACATACAAGAGAAAAACACCAACATAACCTAGTAGCCGTTGGCCATGTTGGGAACTAAAACTAAATCTATAATCTAAGAAAAAACTTAAGCCTAAAATTAGGCCTGAACAGTCAAAGCTTATAAGAAAAAAAGAAGGATTTCCCCGAACCACAAAACTTCTTTAAATTATAGCACCACGATGAAGCGCCTTGCGTAGTGTTGGAGCCTACACTAAGGTTTAACGTATCTTTAACTAAGCCCACCAATGTGCTAAGCCAAGACTAAATAGAAACATCAGGTAAAACCACAACACAAAGGGATGGCAAGCAGATTGTATGGGCTGAAGCTAAGAGAAAGTAAGTTGTTCTAACTGTTTATTGGAGTAAACATCCTTTCCCCCTCTTTCAAGAGTTTAGTCCTCGATCGCGTAATGATTCCCATTCTTGATTCCACCCCTTTCAATCAGTTGCTTGCCGTCCTTTATGTAGTATAGGGCTGTTTGATCTGATCAATCAAAACGATCGAGTAGTAAGGAGTTTTATCGAACTTCTGTGTCTCTTCGCAGAAAGTTGAAGGTACTAAATGAAACCGGGTATCCATTACAAATCTCCAACACGTTTTTAGTAATTATGACAACGTTATTTAAAAAATCTGTTAAAAGTTAGATTTTATTTTTATTTGATTGCAGGTAAGAATATTTAGCAGTTTAGTAAGCCTCCTCTATAAGGGTGAGTCTGGATTGTATAACTACAAATTTCGTGGGCTTTCTTGAGCATAAAATTGGTATTTATTTGTTCGTATAAATTATTGTTATTGAAATAATTGAATGAACGTAATAATTTCTAATTACAATGGTTTAGTATATCAATACAAACTATTGGTTTTTTTAAAGGTAGGCTACACATACTACCACAGAGATAAAACAACAACTATATTATCCTACTTGCAAATCTCACTTCTGTCAACTTTGCTCTTAGTTTTAAATACAGTACATGTATGCAACGAAAAAATATATTTAGTACACAAAATTGATGGGTACCAATACACGTACAATGTAATAATGCCCAAATGGGCCTTGTAGGAAATGTAAACATTAGAATTTAACTTTTTTTGTAAAGTCAGTGTTCGAAATTATTATTTTTTTACAATTACATCACTATTTGTCGTCGTAGAGAGAAAGGTGCTGTTGGTATCATTACATCAGGAATTAAAGTCTGCATATATTTATCTACTTTAGTGTGTTATAAGCTGAATAACACGTTAGATATATTGGGGGAAAAAACACTGTTTAAAATGGCCGACAATTTGTCATTTAAAATTTAATTTTTCTGAATTCCAATAGGGTTCTATAAGAGCACATACTGAATATCATGTTCCAAATTTTTTCGACTTTTATCGTTGTTTCGTACTGGCGACGCGACGGTCGCAAATCACTTTTTTGGTTTGCTGAAGTCGAGAAATGTGAAGATCAGTCGAAAAACCTTGGTCAAAAATGTTTGCTATTTCCAAAGTTACTTTATAGTCGCCAAGTAAACATCTTTACGACGATTGGCTCTATTCAAATATATCTTATTACAAAGGTGTTCTTCTATCGTTACATAATATTGACAATTTATGTTTCCTACAAGTTATATTTTGAATGTTTATGAACGTATTTCACGTAATATAAGCTATCTTCAAAATTCGATAAATTTGTAGACTTGTACGCCTCTCCCTGTATTTTAACAGGTTTCCAATTAAGAGAGGCGTAGCTTATCTTGCTGAAAATGCGTAACAATAACCGTTCAAGATATCGCAGATTTGAATCTAGTAAATATCGTTGCGTTTTCCCGCGTCTGTTCCTTTGCTTTCACTAATCACGAGGATGAGGTGAAGAAATTAAAAAACCTCCACTTATTGAATAAACCATTTCAATCAAATAAAATGATAACGAATATAGGCTTAAAAAAAAAGTTCCGGTTTGCGAATTATAAGGCTTAATTAATGAAAACGATACGTTGCGAAACGTCTTAAAATCTTAAACCTACCTTTAAAGAAATCGGAATTAAAATTAATTCTTTCCTATTAATTGTATCGAGCTTAACGGATTAATCTTGATTGATTGTTTTTACAATGCCGAACCACTTTGATACGTAAATAATATTGATTAAGATGTGATATTGTATAATTGATAGCTATTATTTGTTTATAGCTTGTAATCTTGCGATATACAGAGAGGCGCTGTATTTTAGAAAACCCTTCATTTTGTTGTGCAACTGGAGATGTTATGATTTGTGGATAAAATTGAAACCGAGAAGGGGAATATTATTCACAAATTTTAAATAGTTACGGTAAAAACCGAAAATCAATCTGAAAGAAGCCCTATTTTTGAAGACGATTTTGATAGAATTTATATGAAAATTAAAAATCCTAAACTATGTCAATTATTATTTATTCATAGATTACACAATGTATCGTAAAGATCTTTTATATAGCCTATTTTGAAGAAAAAAAACTAAAGATTAACGTTTATAGATCAAACAGTTATTCTCCGCCAATATTGATGAATTTTGGTTTAAAGCCTAGGTCAGTGTTTCAAATTGCAAATGGAAAATGAAAACTTGATAGCAGTTATTTATTAATAGATTAAACAATCGTAAATAAAATACCTAAATAACAACAATTATTCTCCGCCAATTTTGATAAATTTTGGGATAAATTTGAAGTTTAAAGCCTAAGTCAGTGTTGTAAATCGCAAATGGAAAATGAAAACTTAATAGCAGTTATTTATTAATAGATTAAACAATCGTAAATAAAGCTTTCAGTTTTGTGATGAGGCAGTTTTGTAGATATTTAGAGAACCTTTCATTTTGGGGTGTAGATTCAGCAGTCATTATTCCAAAAATATCCACGAAAAACATGGACGGTATTTTTTTAACTCATTTCATATTTTTCTCTGTAGTATACATATGTCTGAGAAAGTGTTAATGACTTTAAAATACTTCAGCTCAAATCAGTGTTTTTCTTCTTGTCGTATGCAAATACCTATATTCTTTTGTTTTCATGTTTCGATGAAAGAACAAGTTGCCACAGATTATATCAGTTTATCTTTATATTTTGAAAAGAAATTTGTTCATTTATAGAAGTTTGGGGATGGATCCTGGTATTATTTAATCCAAACTACAAAGCTCGCTTAGGCCGAGAGATTCGATGAGACCAGTTTGCTCAAACATAGGTTTCCGTGTCACTGCTTCCTTGAAGGCTGGGAACGTAGGGCGGGCTTCTACACCACCTGTCCCTTTATAAATTGCGTTATCTTTTAATTAGTATGTATACATACACAATTTTGTAAATAAGAGGAAGGATTAAAAGATGATACGGTGTATTTGTTTAGTCCAAGTATGGGGGCGCCCTCTTGTGTATTAGGTCTCGGAACAATTAGTGGACCAGAGAAGAAATTAACACATCTACGGTTTAATCCATCTATGACGTGTCGCAAGAACCCAATGTCGTTCCATTTGTTTTATTAGAAAACTGAGTAAATTTAGATGTACTGTTTTTACTTTCTGTGATGGGTCAAAAATTGATGTCAAATTTATGCAGATAAATCGGTTTTGACGTCCTCTGCGTTCAATAAAGTAGTTTTTGGAATGATATCCGGTTGGCGCTTGTCCCACGTGACCAATTGTAATAACATTTAGTATCTGGGCGTATAACATGACGTTCTTTTCATTTTTCTGATCGTTCAAAATTTTGTGGTACCTGCCATAATAAAAAAAAAAAAACCCAACTGTTCTTCAAATCGGTTTTAACTATTTTGCTCAAATTATCCTCATGTGTAGCTTCTAAGAACCCAAAGATAGCGTACTCTTTGTAAGTTATCGGTAAAAAGCAAGAAATGTCGGCCTTGGATCTGTTATAAAAAAATTAATTTATCAAAATCGTGTTCTACCGATTTTATTCAAATTTTTATAAAACGTGAATATTAATGACACATTTTTGCTAAATCTCAAATAATCGATTTTAGGATTTATCTAATCCTACATTTTCCTTCTCAAAATTATATAATTTTATAAGACTATTTCTTGATCTACTACATAAGAAAACTTCAAAATCTAATATTTTGGAAAATTTACCCTGGATGACTTTTAGGTCTTAAATCCATGTATCACTGAGGATGGCGACTTTGTCGTTGAAACGCGTTTGATTAAGTAAACATAATTTTTGCGAGACACTGTGTTCAAGTTTTTGTTCTGTCTTAAACCCCAGGTTTATAAGGCTTATAAAATCTGTTCAAGGACGGAATCTTCTCAAAAATTGTCGGTTTGTGAGTTAGCCAAATCAGCCCTATCGATTAGTTCAGTTATAATTGTCAAACAATAAACATTAATCTGGATCGTCGTCAAAAGTTTTGGATTTACGTTTAGGACGTGTTTATGGTAAATACGAAGTAAGTTTACACTTTATATTAAAAATATATTTTCGTACATTTTGTAACATTCGTTTCCCAAAAGAAATACACGGGGAAGAACTCTAGAATATATAAAATTAATTTTTTGTATTTTTCACGAGTAATTACTGATATTTTTTTTGAAAAACGGAGGATTTTTTTGTGTGGATTGGCGTGTGAGAACGTTTTTTTGCATAGTTTACTTTATTAATCATATTCGAATTTTTAAACAACAGCTCAAAATAAATCTTTCACACGATGAAACAGCAATTTGCTTCGTAGCCTACTTGTTTTAATCAAACAAAAATGTATTTTTAATTAATTCTTAACAAATGATAACAAATGAATCAGTTTTGGTGATTAATAAAGATTTTAAGCTTCCTGTCGAGATTACAGGCTTTAACGCTTTATGTGTTTACGCTGAGGATAAAACCTCGCTTACTTACAACGTTTATTCAAACAGATAAGTTTTCATATTCTGTTCTTATTCTCAGGATTTTTTAACAAATTGTATTTATTTTTATGGATAGTTACAAAATAGTAAATTAATTTAGAACTCAAACGTTCTCGTACATAAAATAAATAAAAAATAGGCTTTGATGCATCGTCCTTCGCTCCAAACACATGTTACCATTTTCCTAAAGTTCGAGCGTTATGTAGCCTATATAATGAGCTAGTGTAATTTCTCAATATTAGTGAATAACACAGATACCCAAACGATTGTAGCAAATTGTAACAAAAAGACAACAATTGCGGTTCAGATGCAATCAGCAAAAAAGCGAAAAAAATCTTAACCGCGGTTAATTACTATACTCCATTTGACGTTTATTTGACTGAGTAAATCAAACGGGAGTTCCATCAGTACTAACCATAACGAAAAAGTAAGGTCGCCAATATAGACATAAGTTTATTTTTAAACGGGAAAGTTACCGGTATGTTTTAATTTATTTTTTAGTGTTTAGGTTTTTTTTCTAGAATACTTTTATGTGTGTTGTAAACCTAATGTGTTTATTTTAGACAATGTTTTTTAGTTGTAAAGCTCAACCTCACCTCACCGCATTAAATAAACATTTTCAACGGATTGGAGAATAGAAAAATAACAAAAAAGAGATATAGCCTACATTTTTAACCATTTTTGTTAAGTCTGTTATTTTATAATTTTGATCAAATTTTCCAAAATTTAATAGAAACAAAAGTTTTAATCGCCGATCTTTCCCTCTAAATCGCAATTTTAATATAATTTCCTCAAATTACATATGGCCCATAAAATTTACAAAATCTAAGATGTATTTTAACAATAAATATCATAAAATCGGAATACAATTGTTAATTTTAGTCTATTTATTTTATTTGTAAACAAAACTATTGAGTCTACAGCCCAAGCCGTGAAATTAAGAAAAAGTTTATTTTTAAGGAGTTGTAGTGAGAAATTAGTACAGTTGGTATAATTTTAAATTTTATAACAATGCTCTGCGAGAGTGCAACAAATATTGCATGTGGACCATAAAATTGACAAAATCTAAGATGTATTTTAACAATAAATATCATAAAATCGGAATACAATTGTTAATTTTAGTCTATTTATTTTATTTGTAAACAAAACTATTGAGTCTACAGCCCAAGCCGTGAAATTAAGAAAAAGTTTATTTTTAAGGAGTTGTAGTGAGAAATTAGTACAGTTGGTATAATTTTAAATTTTATAACAATGCTCTGCGAGAGTGCAACAAATATTGCATGTGGACCATAAAATTGACAAAATCTAAGATGTATTTTAACAATAAATATCATAAAATCGGAATACAATTGTTAATTTTAGTCTATTTATTTTATTTGTAAACAAAACTATTGAGTCTACAGCCCAAGCCGTGAAATTAAGAAAAAGTTTATTTTTAAGGAGTTGTAGTGAGAAATTAGTACAGTTGGTATAATTTTAAATTTTATAACAATGCTCTGCGAGAGTGCAACAAATATTGCATGTGGACCATAAAATTGACAAAATCTAAGATGTATTTTAACAATAAATATCATAAAATCGGAATACAATTGTTAATTTTAGTCTATTTATTTTATTTGTAAACAAAACTATTGAGTCTACAGCCCAAGCCGTGAAATTAAGAAAAAGTTTATTTTTAAGGAGTTGTAGTGAGAAATTAGTACAGTTGGTATAATTTTAAATTTTATAACAATGCTCTGCGAGAGTGCAACAAATATTGCATGTGGACCATAAAATTGACAAAATCTAAGATGTATTTTAACAATAAATATCATAAAATCGGAATACAATTGTTAATTTTAGTCTATTTATTTTATTTGTAAACAAAACTATTGAGTCTACAGCCCAAGCCGTGAAATTAAGAAAAAGTTTATTTTTAAGGAGTTGTAGTGAGAAATTAGTACAGTTGGTATAATTTTAAATTTTATAACAATGCTCTGCGAGAGTGCAACAAATATTGCATGTGGACCATAAAATTGACAAAATCTAAGATGTATTTTAACAATAAATATCATAAAATCGGAATACAATTGTTAATTTTAGTCTATTTATTTTATTTGTAAACAAAACTATTGAGTCTACAGCCCAAGCCGTGAAATTAAGAAAAAGTTTATTTTTAAGGAGTTGTAGTGAGAAATTAGTACAGTTGGTATAATTTTAAATTTTATAACAATGCTCTGCGAGAGTGCAACAAATATTGCATGTGGACCATAAAATTGACAAAATCTAAGATGTATTTTAACAATAAATATCATAAAATCGGAATACAATTGTTAATTTTAGTCTATTTATTTTATTTGTAAACAAAACTATTGAGTCTACAGCCCAAGCCGTGAAATTAAGAAAAAGTTTATTTTTAAGGAGTTGTAGTGAGAAATTAGTACAGTTGGTATAATTTTAAATTTTATAACAATGCTCTGCGAGAGTGCAACAAATATTGCATGTGGACCATAAAATTGACAAAATCTAAGATGTATTTTAACAATAAATATCATAAAATCGGAATACAATTGTTAATTTTAGTCTATTTATTTTATTTGTAAACAAAACTATTGAGTCTACAGCCCAAGCCGTGAAATTAAGAAAAAGTTTATTTTTAAGGAGTTGTAGTGAGAAATTAGTACAGTTGGTATAATTTTAAATTTTATAACAATGCTCTGCGAGAGTGCAACAAATATTGCATGTGGACCATAAAATTGACAAAATCTAAGATGTATTTTAACAATAAATATCATAAAATCGGAATACAATTGTTAATTTTAGTCTATTTATTTTATTTGTAAACAAAACTATTGAGTCTACAGCCCAAGCCGTGAAATTAAGAAAAAGTTTATTTTTAAGGAGTTGTAGTGAGAAATTAGTACAGTTGGTATAATTTTAAATTTTATAACAATGCTCTGCGAGAGTGCAACAAATATTGCATGTGGACCATAAAATTGACAAAATCTAAGATGTATTTTAACAATAAATATCATAAAATCGGAATACAATTGTTAATTTTAGTCTATTTATTTTATTTGTAAACAAAACTATTGAGTCTACAGCCCAAGCCGTGAAATTAAGAAAAAGTTTATTTTTAAGGAGTTGTAGTGAGAAATTAGTACAGTTGGTATAATTTTAAATTTTATAACAATGCTCTGCGAGAGTGCAACAAATATTGCATGTGGACCATAAAATTGACAAAATCTAAGATGTATTTTAACAATAAATATCATAAAATCGGAATACGATTGTTATTTTAGTCTATTTATTTTATTTGTAAACAAAACTATTGAGTCTACAGCCCAAGCCGTGAAATTAAGAAAAAGTTTATTTTTAAGGAGTTGTAGTGAGAAATTAGTACAGTTGGTATAATTTTAAATTTTATAACAATGCTCTGCGAGAGTGCAACAAATATTGCATGTGGACCATAAAATTGACAAAATCTAAGATGTATTTTAACAATAAATATCATAAAATCGGAATACAATTGTTAATTTTAGTCTATTTATTTTATTTGTAAACAAAACTATTGAGTCTACAGCCCAAGCCGTGAAATTAAGAAAAAGTTTATTTTTAAGGAGTTGTAGTGAGAAATTAGTACAGTTGGTATAATTTTAAATTTTATAACAATGCTCTGCGAGAGTGCAACAAATATTGCATGTGGACCATAAAATTGACAAAATCTAAGATGTATTTTAACAATAAATATCATAAAATCGGAATACAATTGTTAATTTTAGTCTATTTATTTTATTTGTAAACAAAACTATTGAGTCTACAGCCCAAGCCGTGAAATTAAGAAAAAGTTTATTTTTAAGGAGTTGTAGTGAGAAATTAGTACAGTTGGTATAATTTTAAATTTTATAACAATGCTCTGCGAGAGTGCAACAAATATTGCATGTGGACCATAAAATTGACAAAATCTAAGATGTATTTTAACAATAAATATCATAAAATCGGAATACAATTGTTAATTTTAGTCTATTTATTTTATTTGTAAACAAAACTATTGAGTCTACAGCCCAAGCCGTGAAATTAAGAAAAAGTTTATTTTTAAGGAGTTGTAGTGAGAAATTAGTACAGTTGGTATAATTTTAAATTTTATAACAATGCTCTGCGAGAGTGCAACAAATATTGCATGTGGACCATAAAATTGACAAAATCTAAGATGTATTTTAACAATAAATATCATAAAATCGGAATACAATTGTTAATTTTAGTCTATTTATTTTATTTGTAAACAAAACTATTGAGTCTACAGCATACATATCCGTGAAATTAAGAAAAAGTTTATTTTTAAGGAGTTATAGTGAGAAATTAGTACAGTTGGTATAATTTTTAATTTTATAACAATGCTCTGCGAGAGTGCAACAAAAATATGCGAGTTGACATGAGCGAATCCGTGTGCTTTACGATGAACTCTGAGGATGTCCTTACTTAGTTGTCAAATCTTATATCTGCTGTATTTATTAAATTAGGCAGTGAAACATTATTTATTTTTATAGCATATGGTGAACAACTAACTTTATTAGTTATTAACTTTATTTTAACAACTAACTACGATTACAAATAATATTCAAAATTTTAATTTTATATGTTTTATATACTTATATGTATGTATTTTAGCACGATGTTTTTTAAGTACGTAGTAGTTGCAGCCTGACTGCATTAAATTCACACGGCCAACAATTAGTAAACAGAGTGTTGAATGGTTATGAATTTGGAGGAATTTATGAACTACGCAAGTGTAAACTCTATTTTAAATAAACAAATTTCCTTAGGGTCGAGTTGCAGAAAAAGGAAGATCCGATTTACGCAGCAACATCGTTCCGTATATTTTGCTTTTAGTTTGTTGTTGTTGTTGTTGTTTAAATGCAAAAAACCTTTCGGTGATCATCGCCAAAGGAAAAAAAGAACATAAAATAAAGAGAACTAGACATTGAATTCTCTAATAGCTGTAGGATCGGAAAATAACAAGAGAGAGAGCGAGAGACCTGATAGTACAGACGAAAGAGAGAAAACTAACTCAAAACTACACGAAAGAAGGTAGGTTCCATCGGTATTATCAAATCCGTACTCATTATTTATGAGTTCGTGAGGGTCTCACTAGAATAAATACACGCTGACAACTCTTGGTGAAACAGAGTATAGATCAGCGTGTTTTGGGAAAAAATAAGGAGACTATATTTAAATTTACAACTACATGGTCCAGTTACAGATAACAATGATAATCCAGCGTTCCATTTGTGTTTAGTAATGATTAGCTATGTGCACCTATTTATTGATTTTCATGACCTAAAAATTATTATACGCATAGTAGAAAACAATAGCAATGATAGATAAATGTTACAAGGACGGGACATAACCTTTGTTCTTATAATTAAACAATATTTTTATACATTACTCCTGTGTTATGCAAAATTGTATTTGATATGTAAATTTTGAAATATTTAAAATTCTAATAACGCGGAAATCGTCACATGTTGTGTACGGCTCTAAGTGGCTCTACTAAGGAGTGAGAGTTTGCACGTTTAACTGTTGATATTATATGCACTTCAAGTGGAAATCTGTAACTTGTAAACAAGGAACATAATAAAGTAACTTTGTGTTGTTGATTCTGAGATTGGTAAGTGAGAAGAACTATTTGTAATAGAAAACTAAAACTGATAGAAAAATATTGTGATGTTTAAAAGACTATATTTTGGGGGTTTTCCCTTCTGAAACTTTTAGGATTAGGGAGTGTAAGTTTAAAGTTATTAGTTCATAGATCATTATTAAGGTTCATGATTGTAAAAATGAAAATATTACGTTGTTTATTTTATATTTTATGGGGAAAACAATTAAAAAAATTTCTCAGTCTCAAAAGAATAAATTAAAAAAAAAAATATATATATATATATATATATATATATATATATATATATATTTATCTAATCAGAATTAAATTTGGTCCAACTCAAATTGAATACTACCAACTCATTTATAATGGCGGTCGAACTTTCAAAATGTATTCACTTTTTATTTATTTTTGTGAAATTAATATTTTTTCACCATTTTATAGCTTTTTGTAAGCTTCAGATGTCGCACAACTTTTCACGTAAAACGATTTTCGTTTATGTTCCAAAAATAGAAAATGGCATCGACAAATTAAAATCGTTTTAGCTCCTGCTGATTTGATTGAAATTCGTGTAATATACAGGGTTCTGGAAAGGTCTGGAATATGCAGTTATATCTCAGCCTCTAGGTTATTTAGAAAAATGTTTGACTCATAGATCCGTACTGGAGCTAATGTACAGGGTGTGAAGAAAATGCGTTCAGTAATATGGTATTTTTCAAAAATTAACAAAATGTAATTTATTTTGACATTTTAAAATGTAAGAATACGACTGTTTTTACATTTTAAAGTATTTCGGTTTTTAATTTGCATTATGAACTTTAGTTTTATTGATTTTCAGATATACGAATGCTTACATTGCGCCTCTTATTACGCCGTTATTCATTTCCCCTTTCCAGATTGCATTTTTTACTAAGATGGTGGAAAAAAAAAGCAATCAGTCCTTACGACTACGAGAAAAACTGGCTACGTAAGTAAAAACCGTTGAGTGTAGGACAAATCGCACCCATGACCTCTGAAGTAAGTTCCTTTTACTGCAAACTTGAACTCGAACACAACAGATTATTGTTAACAATACTTCTATTTTGCATACAGAAAACTTAATGACCTTAAACATAAATATCTTTACTACAAGAAAACATTAAACTGCTTCCATATGATATTATTTCCATCTCTTTCTAACTCGTTATACGTTATATTGCTGTCTTCGTTGCACTCATTAATTCTATCCAGTAACTAACCTTCAGCTCCTGAAGTCAGTTTGTAGTACAGTCTGGTTTGGATACAAATAGACTTGTGTGAATTAAATTGGCCATATTGTCGACGTAGAATTCTAGGCGTGAGTAGCTGCTCTTAGCACGTGTAATTGAAGGACTTTACTGGTCATAATCGAGACAGAGCGAAGCAAGACTGCCTTTTTACATCATTCTTTATGAATTTTACAAATCATGGGAAGTAGGAATTAGGCCGAACGATATTTGTTTGGCGGGCTGTCAAAATAGTTATTACAAATTTCCAAAAAAATAGTAGGCCTATATGTAATATAAGTAAAGTGTTAGGAAGTAATAAATATGATGGTGTTTTACTTTTTGACATTTTCATTAATTGAATTAACAGCTTTTCTGCTTTCCAGTGTTATTTTAAAAATTAAGTATTACTTTCATAAAACTTACAATGCTACGCGTCTTTGTGAATTAGTGTAAAATATAAACAATAGTCTGGTGGGGGTAAGTCAGCATTCTAGAGTGGGTAAGGTTTAATATTTACTACCACTGAATCACCATGCCCAGAAATAAGCCGCTCGTAATGTTTATAACTTTTATGATTTCACATAACCGTGGTATTTTGTTCAAGTGTACAGTAATAGCGTATTACATCAAATGAGATAGGTTTATTGTTAAGAGCTTTTTTCTTCTTGTTTAGAGACGAAAAACGTCTCTGTCATCCATCGCCTTATAAATAAAGACCCCTTTAGACCTCGACTAGTGTTACTAACGTCAGGGTTAGAAAAGAACAAGAGTTGGTCAAGAGAGACCTAATAGGAAAGATGAAAGTGAATTGGACTACATGAAAAAAAGGTTAAGATCCAGTTGAAGTCTCTCAGTATTTATAAAATTAAAGTTAAAATCAATTAACATTTCTTTCGTTTGAATTAAAACTTTGTTTTATTTTATTTTATGCCAAGTTGTACACGTTTCTAAGAACAAAACTATAACAGATGTTTCTGTGTAAGACCAGTGTCTAGTAATGTTGCAACAGACTATTCTGGATGGCTCTAAGCCAGGACTACTGTAGTATATGGGGAATACATGTTGGCAATGTGAACTATGTTATCTGGAATAAAACTGTCGCAAAATGGCCGACACTTTCACTCCAAATCTGACGTTATGATTACAATAAAATTTACTACTCTTTGAACTTTGTCGTAGTGCGGTACTTTGTTGTTGTGGTTCTTGGCCTACATCTATTTGTCATTTGTATACATTAATAGAATTAATGGAGAATTGACATTAGTAGTGATAAACATACCTTGATATGAAGAAGTAACTTTAAAGAAACGTATAATTATGAATAATAGATATAAATAAACTTATGAATATGAAGATTAGATATAAATAATCGTATAAATATAAAGACTAGATATAAATAAATGTATAATTATGAAGACTAGATATAGAGAAACCTATAAATATGAAGAATAGATATAAATAATCGTATAAATATAAAGACTAGATATAAATAAACGTATAAATATGAAGACTAGATATAGAGAAACCTATAAATATAAAGACTAGATATAAATAAACGTATAAATATAAAGACTAGATATAAATAAACGTGTAAATATGAAGAATAGATATAGAGAAACGTACAAATTTGAAGAATAGATATAAATAAACTTATAATTATGAAGACTAGATATAAATAAACGTGTAAATATGAAGAATAGATATAAATATGAAGAATAAATATAAATAAACGTATAAATAAGAAGAATAGATATAGAGAAACGTATAAATATGAAGAATAGATATAAATAAACGTATAAATATAAAGAATAGATATACATAATCGTATAAATATGAAGAATAGATATAAAAAACCAATAAATATGAAGAATAGATATAAATAAACATATAAATTTGAAGAATAGATATAAATATGAAGAATAGAAATAAATAAACGTATAAATATGAATAATAGATATAAATAAACGTATAAATTTGAAGAATAGAAATAAATAAACGTATAAATATGAAGAATAGATATAAATAAACATATAAATTTGAAGAATAGATATAAATATGAAGAATAGAAATAAATAAACGTATAAATATGAATAATAGATATAAATAAACGTATAAATAAGAAGAATAGATATAGAGAAACGTATAAATATGAAGAATATCATAATAGTGCACGAAATCACATCTTTTTCCTATTATATGCCTAGAGAGAGTTTTGTGATGGGGTCAGAAGAATCAATTTTGAGATTTTGCTGGATGATGTCTGGTCCTGTAGTCTGTATAGTAAAAAAAGAAAAGAATATGAAATAAAGACCCCCTAGTCCTCGATTACTCTAATAGCGTCATTGTAGGATGAGAACAAGAATTGTTCAAGATAGACATGTTACTAAAAATGAAATTTGGGGTACTTTTATAATAAATAAAAAATTCTAATTTTCTGAAAATCAGCTCTAGCAACTGTGATGTTTTGGCATATTGTGAGCATATCTCGATAGGTTTAACTCCTCCTCCTCCTCCCCTTTATTTAATATCTTAAATTTTGGGATACTTCTCATAAAACAAAAATATTAAATTTCGATTGTAGCAAAATCAACTCGGCGACTTTGATCAGATTTGATTAAAATGTAACCAATGTTTAATCCTTCGCACCCTCTATGTAGCGATTTTTAGTTGTCTAAAACGTCCTTATCATTACACGCTGTAGTTGGTACGCTAAGATTCGCCAAATACTATATTTCAGCTATGGAGAAGCTAATCTTTAGTCGCATTGGTCGCAATTATATTTAATACAATCAACGTAACCGTGATAAATTATGTTTTGTGTTTTATGTTCAGAAAATAATAATATTTTTGTTCAAAATTACTTACTTTAATAATAAAAAAATTATCATTGATCTTTATTTCCATCTTGATCGGTAATTAAACTATCTCGGATTCGTATTATATTATTAATCTTAATGATTTTGGTTTTACAATATTTTTTAATAATTTAGAAATATATAAATTTAGTACGACATCAACCGAGAAATGCTGTCTTTTGGGAAGGTATTAAAGTGTTGAATTTCACATCGGTTATGTGCAGTTTGTTTTAAAATATTTTAACTTTCCAAATAAATAAGAAAATATCCTTACCTCCCCCCCCCCCCTACGTTGCGTGCGCAGTTTCATATTTAAGAACGACATAAATCTAAAACCATTCTTTGCAATTATGCGTCATTTAATCCAAGATATTAGAGACCCAGAAATAAAATCGGAGCAGTGCGGAAGAATCATTAACCTAACAGCAATGTATTCACGTACTTGCAAAACAAGTGGAACCCTGTGTGGTGCCATTGAACTCGGAAGCTACGACGAAGAAAAGATGGTCATCTTGTGGTTTAGTCAAAAATAAATCTTGTGTATATGTCAAGTGTCTGCTCCAGTTTCAATGCGGTCGTGTAGAAGACGAGATTTAAGTAAACTCTCATTTATTCAGTGCGCACGCGCGTGTGTTTAGATTACTACTTTCTTACATGTACATAAAGTTATGCGATGAGTAGAAAATAGATCCCATAGTTAAATACATTTTGAAATATTCGTTATATCTAGAAAAACCTGTACCTTATCAATGGGGAATCCGTGAATATTGGGCAGTACATTAAGATTTCAATTATTTTAAATATACAATCTTATCCACCTTTTGGACGAACAGGATATGGAACGAACCTATATTCCTTCGTCGAAGTTTTAATTGAATTACATCGAATGAAATTTCTAATATTGGTATACCGTAAATTAGATTTTAATTCGACGATTAATAGCAAGCTAATATATATTTTTTTAATTTCCCTATGATCCAGTGTGTACAAATTCTGTTCTAATACGGTACGATTCCGTGTCTCAGTGTATATACAGGGTATCGTTTTAATATTATATTAATCACTGCCCTGGCGTGTACAGATTAATATTGTACAAATTCCAGTACCGTGTGTGTACCGATTTCGTTAAGTACACGAAGGAGTCTTGCGCTAAGTAGCAACTCATTATCGACACACAACCACGATCATTTATACAGCACTCAATTATATTTTACGACATTGCAATAGCCACTGCCTATGTAATATTCATCACCGCATACCGCCATAGCCGCCCACACATGCCGCTTGTAGCGCTGATGCTGATTCTACTTTGTTTATCTTGTGGTTTGTAAGTCCTAATTTTGTCCGAGTAGATTAACTTAAAATGCGTGGGATTTCACTTTTACGTGGAATTATCGCGTTGGTTTTAGTTATGAAAATGTATTCGTGTCGCGTACGCTCCGTTTAAATTTTAATTTTGAAATCCAAATAAAATTATGTATTTTTCCATTTAAACGCGTAAAGTTAAAGATTAATATAATAAAAATAAACGGCGTAGAAAACATTCTCAAACTGTCTCATACCACTCTTATACAAAATGAATTAGGCCTACTAATAAATATTTTGTCTTTTTTAAATTAATTTTTTTTTTAATTAACGGGATATTCAACATTAAATGTTTTAAACTGCCTCCATTTTGAAAATAAACTAAATAAAGTCTTTGTTTGTAGTACACTTGTTAAACGTAACATAAAAAATTGCGTGTGTACCAAATGTGTACACAATATCTTAATTATTATTAATATTATGTTTTTTTGTAAAAAAAAAAAACGAAACGGCATAAAGAAAATTTTTTCTTTATATAAAGTTATTTCGGTAGTTTTACCAGTAAGTTGTATATTTCTTCCTGAATCACTCTCTATTGTGAAGCGTTATAAAACATACAATTAAAAAAATTATGATCTGAACAACAATTTTATTAATTTGTAATTTAATCTTCATTTTGAAATTTACAATTTTTTAATGAATTTAGTTTAAAACCAAGTAACATTTTTGAGCAAAATTGGACCACAATCTTTACGATTACCCCCATATATACCAGGTGTTCCAAAAGTATGGAAACCCTTCCGTAACTTTTAGACAACGGATAGTAGAAAAAAATCTTCAACACCACCATATCTCCCCCCCCTGGGGGGAGGGGGGTAAACCAAAAATATTTTGGTACCAAGGAAAGTTAGGTACGACAACCCTATTCAAAATGGCGCCAAAAAGTTATTTTCTAAACGGGGTGTTGAAAGTTTGTAAAAGTAGTTACTTATTATCCAAAGACATTCCCAAAGTTACATCTTTCTATTTTAAATTGTTAAAAATGCGGGAGGGGTCCAGTATTTTTAGAAAAAGGTTTTTCGGGCGCCATTTTATATAGGGTTGTCGTATCTTACTTCCCTTGATATCAAAATGTTCGTGGTTTAAGGACAAAATAAATGATGTGTCACAAGTCCTATGTTTACATTTAAAATTTGAGTTGTCCCCCACAAGCCCCCCCTCCTCCGCACCGGGGAAGGGGTGCTGGTGAAGGTTTGTAAAAGTGGTTAATAATTATCCAAAGACATTCCCATAATTTCATCTTTCTACTATCCGTTGTTTAAAATTTACAGAAGGGGTCCCATGCTTTTGGAATACCTGGTATGTATAGCCTATATATACTAAAAATTAAAATGGAACAAAATACTCCTATGCATAGAGTCAGTTAACATTTCATAATTTCTATCTGGGATATCGGTATGAACACAATTTACATAGTCTACTAGAAATTCCTCAATCATTAATAATAAATAAAATGAAAACCGTTTTAATGTAATTATAACTTAATTAATTCGTTTAGCGTACAAAATAAAAAAAAACAGCGAGGTGGCGCATTTTGTTAAAAACAATGATATTATGTATTTAATATGAACAGCAATGGCTGGTGGCATTCCACTTTACACTTGTAACAGTCTGTAATTAAGTAGAGCTATGACTAACGTAAATAAAATTGTATAACCGTGATATTGGAGGATTCATTTGCAATTATTTGAAAAATTGATGAATTCGTTTTATTTTGTCACTGTGTGAAGAGAAAACATCGCGATGGAATGAAATAATGTTGTAACTTTCGATGATATAAATACATGTTACAGTCCAAAAGTAAATTTTTTATATTTTTGTAAATTCTGTTTGTTCGTCAGCAGCCGATATTTAGATAGGCTACTTATTGATCTGTTTTGATTAACATCGGTTCATAGGGTTTTTCTTCATCTATATGAGGGTATGTGGACGAAAAATATATTCTTCTTAACTCAATATTTGAGTATCTTCTTTAAGGAGTAACAATACAAACCATAAATTCTCTCAATTTCAGCTCCATCCTTAGGTCCTTAATAAAACGTATTGATCATCAAAAGTAGGATTGCAATGCTGCCCGTTCAATAGGCTATTATCTTGAATTTATTATTATTATTTATTTTATTTTTTTGGTTTCTGGAGGAGGTAAAATCTGCTACAAAAGAAAAACCAAAGTTTTGACGACTTGGTTATTTTAAAGGCGAAAACCTCTCGGTCAACATGGCCTTGTAAAAAAAAAAGGACGAAAACATAAAATAAAAACCCCTAACCCTATCTCTAATAACTTCATGGACGGAAAAGAACAAGAGTCGGTCACGAGAGACCTGATAGGAAAAATGAAAGAGGGCTTTAACCCAAGACTACATGATGAAAGGTGTATATCCAGCTAGTATCTCTAGGGATTGCCATGGTCGAGTCCCTGAGCAAATGTTTTGTTAAAATGTAGCTTCTAACGGAACAAACAAAACGAGATTTAGGTTAAATGAAATCAACCCATGAGCGTAATCTATTTGATAAAATTTAATATCTCAAGGTCGTTCGATTTCGACGAAATTTTGATAAACTCTGAAGATTTATAACATAATCAATGTAGGAATATAAAACAAATTGAAATTTATTAATAATTTGGAAAATAAATTAACCGGGTTCATTTTTGTTCCTTCCAAATTACTCACGGACAGTAAATTTCTTATGTTAATTTATGACACCTTGATTGGTTTCGCCATCATCACTTAAGTTCATCTTGTGATATTCGAACTTTTACAATGGCGCCCGAAAATCTGTTCCTCTTTTATGACAGGCATTTTGGGGGAGTTTACTGAATCCTGAGGTTCACATTTAAAAAAATATCATCAAGAATTGCTTAAAACAAAAACGGATAGTTGAGTTTCGTCAAAATTAGTTTTTAGTGATAATTAATACTAATGATATTTCTCTTAATTAAAATTTTGTATTTTTAGTTTTATGTTTAAGGTAAAGTTTTCTTGAAAACATAGTTAAAATTGGTTTCATAAAAAGTTGTCAGTTAAAATTAAATAAACCTGACCATTACATGTCACAATACATTATCACTGGTAATTTGTAAATATAGGAAACTGGACAAAATTTTACTCCAGGAGTAAATATAGCTCTACCGATACATATCACTTACATTATCATTGGTCATGAATAAATGTAGGTTTAATATATAACAAAATTCATTTATAAACATTCTAGCTATTGCAATTTCTCTCATAAACCTTTTATATTTGAGGCCTTGAAATGTTCACTGATCCCATGCTGGAGAAATTTCTCACTGAATATTTTGTAAGTAAACGTTTTTGTCAATTTTTTCAAATTGTCTACACTTTCATAAATCATTAAACTATTTCGTTTAGACGATAAAATGAATCGATAAAATTAAAAAACCATATCAATTTAGAATTTTGTAAAACTATTTATAAAGATAATTTTTCATCTATAAATTTTTACATTTTTCTACATTACATCAAGTTAGTGTAATTTTAAATCAGCACCAAGTAATGTCCAAACCAGTTGTTTAGCACACGATAAAAAACGGAATAAGTTAATATTAAAAACAAAGTTGTTAAAAATATACCTCCTAAAAAAAACCAAAAACAATAGTAGTTCTAATATGTGTAATTTTATTCAAATTTAACAAATAAACTGGATTTTACTATTATTCGAATTTGACTTTTATGTTTTACTGATTTTTTGTATATCCTTGTCATCACATATCACAAATATACACACACTACAGACTAATGTGATTCTATGATAGCGTAAAAGTTAAGTTGCATAAATGGATTTTGAACATTCGCGATAGGCCTATTTTAGATTTAGATAAAAAATTTCTCTTAAAAAAATTATATGCTAATAGAATTATAATTTATGATTTTATTTTCTTGCATAGGAAACGTTATGTGGTGGGTTAACATTGGAGTTTTTCACAGAGATATCAGTTTTGAGGTTATCGGAACCTAAGAAAGTTGATTTCTAATTAAGTGGACTTAATTAATTTATTTATTTTTTGTTATTTCATTTTCTTTTTCTTTTTTTTCAAAATTTATTTCGATCTGTCAAGTCATAAGACATGAATTCAAGAAAGACCAGCTCTACCGATTTTGATCCGACTTGGGCAAATAAAACTTATCTATCGCCATTTCCTGGTAGTTAACAAGAAATGTAACCATGCAGCGCCATCATATAAGTCGAAATGTTTCATAATTTTGTTGGAGAAAACGATTTTGTTGAAATGAGAAATCTTATAACCCAAACCAATGTGCCAAACAGCATGTGGAAAAGCATTAGAGTTTCCCAGCAATTTATAAAATAACGAAATGAACCGTAACCTATGCTTTTCCCTCTATTAGGAGGTAACGCTTTTAAGACAAAAACTAAGAATTAAGATATTCTCAAAATCTGCTTTATAAATTGTTTTAAAAATTTTCAAAAAAGTAACTACAAAGTATACAAATAAAACGTATTTGTCACAATCTCCCCGTAAAGTATAATTTAGGATTGATCCTTAGAAATGCAAAGTAAACAATAAGTGCCGCGCCGTCATAAAGTTAGAATATCTTAAAATCTGCCCAAGTGTTATCCATGAAATTTTTTAAGTGTCCGACACTAACTTGCCATGAAGTGTGTCTATGGGACATCCCCCCCCCCATATGTGTACAAAGTGTTTAAAAAATATAACTTCAGCAAGTGATTTATTTCATTAAAATTTTAAAAAATGTTCTTATAAACATGTGTCCGAAAATGTTTCATTATCCGTATCAGTCAGTTTGTATTGTTTAGAAAAATAATAACTTCAAAATTTAGTATACACATTTTTTATCCTACGTTTTCTCAGTCTACTAATAATCAAAATTGTATCTTATAAGTTGTCAAAATGGTTGAAAATTTTAATTTTGAAGATCTCTGAAACCATTAATATTACAAAAAATAAGAACTATCGCCATTTTGAAAATTTATAAGATCGTTTTGATTTTTGGTAAAACGTACTGTAAAACACCAAATTTCGACTCGAAATTTTAATATTTTTTTAAGTAATCATAGGGAGGGGGGACCGACAAACTGATAACGAAGCCTTTTCTCACATATATTTATAGAACTTTTTTCTTTAATGTCCGGAATGACTTCCGTGATTAGGAAAAATATTTTAAAACACCCTGTATATATAAATTTATAAGTCAAACTAAAGTAAATTAGGGTTGCTAATTATTATTATTTTTTTTTAATTATCGCTCCCGGGTTAGTTTTTGTTTATAGAAATGTGACACAGTTTATTACAAATTATAGTATTTCACTAATCATCTTCCCTAAACGTCGGTAAATTGCCTTTAAAACTATAGTTTTTATTTTGAGGTTAGTTTTCACATTTCAACTCTACCGGAATTCCAACGTAGTTTAATACGAATCAGTAAACCAGTTACGGTAACAAGATTTCTATATGTCCGTCCGTCTGCGGTACCTTTGAGCAAGATTTATGGTTTTAATGTCGTCACGTATTGTATAACTAAGGTGTCTATTTACACGTGATTATTGTCACTTACAACGTCGCAATTTATTTAATTTTGATTAATTATTGTATACAATCAATTTGAAATTCTTTTGCGATCGGAAATCGGTGGACATAGAGTACTTTGGGCAGGCGGCGTGGCTCTTTTGGATTAGGTGTGCGCTTTAGTCTGTAACCAATCGTGGCCGCACTTGACTTTCTGTACTGTACTGAGGGTGAAAACTACAGCCTTACTATCGTATGTTTAAGTCACTCTGTAATCAAACGTCGCCGCGCTTGCCTTTCTGTACTGTACTGAAAACTACATCCTTACTATCGTATGTTTTAGTCACTCTGTAATCAAACGCCGCCGCGCTTGCCTTTCTGTACTGTACTGAGGGTGAAAACTACAGCCTTACTATCGTATGTTTAAGTCACTCTGTAATCAAACGTTGCCACGTTTGTATTTCTGTACAGTACTGAGGGTGAGAACTACATCCTTACTATCTAATGTTTAAGTCACTCTAATCAATCGTTGCCGTGCTTGCCTTTCTGTACTGTACCGAGGGTGAAAACTACATCCTTACTATCGTATGTTTAAGTCACTCTGTAATCAAACGTTGTGCCACGTTTGTATTTCTGTACAGTACTGAGGGTGAGAACTACATCCTTACTATCTAATGTTTAAGTCACTCTGTAATCAAACGCCGCCGCGCTTGCCTTTCTGTACTGTACTGAGGGTGAAAACTACAGCCTTACTATCGTATGTTTAAGTCACTCTGTAATCAAACGTTGCCACGTTTGTATTTCTGTACAGTACTGAGGGTGAGAACTACATCCTTACTATCTAATGTTTAAGTCACTCTAATCAATCGTTGCCGTGCTTGCCTTTCTGTACTGTACCGAGGGTGAAAACTACATCCTTACTATCGTATGTTTAAGTCACACTGTAATCAATCGTTGTCACGCTTGTATTTCTGTACAGTACTGAGGGTGAGAACTACATCCTTACTATCTAATGTTTAAGTCACTCTAATCAATCGTTGCCGTGCTTGCCTTTCTGTACAGTACTGAGGGTGAGAACTACATCCTTACTATCTAATGTTTAAGTCACTCTAATCAATCGTTGTCACGCTTGTATTTCTGTACAGTACTGAGGGTGAGAACTACATCCTTACTATCTAATGTTTAAGTCACTCTAATCAATCGTTGCCGTGCTTGCCTTTCTGTACTGTATTGAGGGTGAAAACTACGTCCTTACTATCGTATGTTTTAGTCACTCTGTAATCAATCGTTGTCACGCTTGTATTTCTGTACAGTACTGAGGGTGAGAACTACATCCTTACTATCTAATGTTTTAGTCACTCTATAACCAATCGTTGCGCGCAACTATTCATATGCCATAACAATTCAGCGAGGGCATCTTTCGAACTCCTACTTGACATTAATACGAATTTGCGATTGCATTGTTTCTCAATTTAATCTTTACAAAAATGTATAATATTTCCTTTGTAAAAATAATTGGTTTATTTTTTTTAGAATGTAGGATAAAGCGTATTAAAATGACATTGTTACAATTTTATTCTTAGAATACGTACAAAATTCGTTATATAAATTGCCAATATACCCCATTTTGTAGTCTATCTCATCTTACACTAATGTAAATGCATTTTGAGGGATGGTAAAATAAATGAGCGTTTGAAGGGAGTTAAGTTCTCTTTCCACCCCCTTCCCGTTTCAATTACTGGATATAAATAGAAACATACGTTATATGTCTGTTGAATGAATAATACAATTTGGATTTGTGTAACATTGTTCTAATTTCATCAGAAACACTCAAACTACGATTCTCTTATCGAGAATATTCAGTAATACAGCGGTGACATTAGTACAGGTTTTGTAATCGCTGTTTCTTGGAAATATCTTCTACGGTTTCTCTTAATTGTGGTTTTAAGAGAACAGTACAGTGGCTTCAGCATAAATAAATAAGACATAAATCACTGACTTATTACTGATGAAAAGGTACAATTAAAAAGAAAATGCACGCTTTAACGATCGTTACTTAAGCTTATTCCCACAAGGCCTCAAACTTTTTAAAGAAATGCGTTTTTAGGTTATGTTTCGAATAATGGTTAGGTTGACATCGTTATAAGAAGCATCTTTTTGTGATTTAAAAAAAAAAAAAAATTCCATCGTACAAACGACGAACGGACGGCATGTCGAAAAACGATTCTCTGAAGATCAGTGAAAAAAGGAGATTACAAAATACTTCGTATACTGGGCAATTTAATTTCGACAATAAAACAGTACTTTCAAATATCGATAATTAAAAATAATAAAATCGTAAAAATGATAAAATAGTTAAATAATCCTGAATGAGCATTATCCTCTTTCAAAGCAACTAAGGAACTGTATTTTCCGTGATTTTGGACTAAATGTAATAAATTAAGGGTGGGGACAGGATGGGATTAGTAAGGGTGGTTAACGATCCAATTTGTGGTAGAATAGGGAGGGGGGGTCGATTACTTAAAGAACGATTGCCAGGGGCAGTTTAATGGAGGAAATGAAAATGGTGAAAGAAATCCAATTGTTATCGAAAACGTTGGAAAGAAGAATACTGATTATATGCACGATTTATAACGAGATAAGTGCCAATGGCAATGCATGTTGTCGATAGTATTAGCATTGATTTTGTGAAATAATTACAGTTTCTTGTAGAAAATTGTATTGGTATCCAATTAAAGTTTGTTTAAAACAGATCTTGCACAGGTTTTTTGAACTTCGTAATTGTGTAAATCTTACGGGCCTCTTAGTTTTGTTTATATTCAAAAGTCTCTACTCGCTTCTCTCGTCTGTGTGACAGCCCTGGCGAGCTTCGAATCCGTACATACGAGTACGCTACGCTTGTGTCGATGACACGGACTTTGTGTAATACGAATATCAATTTTCTGGGGGGGGGGGTCAGTGTTCATAATTACATTTGTTTACAATAACCTCGCCATTTGTGATCGTAGAGAGGTGGGGTTGGTACCTTAACAGAATTGAAATCTGCAATTTTTATCTGGTTTAGTGTGTTGTTGAATAACACACGAGGTATGAACAAAAAACTGTTTAAACTAGCTACCATTTTGATATTTTCAATTCAGTTTTTCTTAATTTCAATAACACATGCATATTTTCAAATTTATAACCTTAAATCAAATTTAATGTTTCCATCTTACGTTTTGTGGCCACTATCGTGCTTACAGAGAAAGCAACGACACGGACGGACGGACGCCATGTCGAAAATCACTGAGGTCATGATACGCAAAGATGTCAAAAAACAGAGTTCGAAACAGTGGCCGATTGTGAGAAATGGAGTCTTTCATAATAGCCTAATGGCTGTTTTGTAAATATTTATTATTTTAAAATATCTAACGAATCGATATTTTTGGAGAGATATTAACAATAGATTTTGTTTGGGTTGCTGCAGGTTACATAAAATTGATAAGTTCAACACCAACATTTCGCATAAGAAAAACAAGAAATATATAGAGTATTGTGGGTAGATGTCGAATAATATTTTGATTTTGTATATGGGTGTGTGAGAAAGTCAGTGTATAGTTTTTGTACTATTTTATTTCTTCATCTTACATTATTTTAAATTTGAAAATAATTTTTTATTTTAATGTTCTTACGATGTGGTTAACTGTAGTTAAGGTATGCAATTATTATTTCCTTAATCAACTACAAGAAGATTTGTTTTAATAACAAACAATTTGTTTACATTACAACTGTTTTGCATTATTAATCATCAAAATAATGAGGAAAATATTTTATTTTTGTGGAGATTCAGTTGGTAACAATGTATATTAGTGTTACGTCCCCGTTATCGTGTACACATGAGCTCCATGTTTAGAATAATCATTTGTCAATAGCATAGTTATAATCCAGATGGTGTTAAATGATACGAAATCTGTCTGCCAAGTATCCGGCCAATATTAAAACATATATACGGAGTCTAAGACAATGGTTTTAGTCTTCTTAAAATAATCCCCTTTGGAGCTTACACATTTATTGCCGGGTTTTTCCACTTTTAAAATACAGTATTTACAAAGTCGTCTTTTGAATCGCCATCAACTATCGTGTTCTTTTTAATGATCTGATTTTTTTCTCTTTAAAAGGCGAATTTAGCTTTTAGAAAACCATAAATCGCAGGAAGTGTGTCTTGTGTGCTGAGATGCCCGAGTTATTCTATAAAACCTACACTAGATGATGAAAAGACAAAAGCGTTGTTTCGATGTAGCTACAACTGGATACGTTGTCTTCATACTGCAACTCTGACTCTATAGGGTCTCTTTATTACAGTATCCTCAAGGTAGGAATGTGTCTGTGGTGGGGAGGAAACGAGGGGCCCCCACTTTGTTTGTTGCGTTTACTTTCAGCGGTACAACCCCAATAAAAAAAATAGACTTCAAATGCTTCTGTGTAAACTCGTACCCTATTTTCGTTTCTTTTATAGGTGTAAATAAGAAGAATCCGTTTACAAAAGTCTGTCACGAAGTTGTAACTTTAGGAATTAAATGTAGCTAAGCAATAATTTGAGTATCTAGTTTTCTTGGAATGGGTTGTACCGTCAAGTCAGGCTATGGAAGCAAGTAGAAGGGAGGACACGCCTTTTACACCGGATACAATCCTAGCCTGAGGCAACTGTAATTGTTCGAAATTCAGAACTTTTATTGTCATCCTCAACTTTAACGTTGCTCCGAACATGTTGCGCTTTCTTTTTTTTATGAGAAGCCTGGAATTTTGTTTCAGCGTGATGGCTCAAGATTCATCACCAGTTATGTCTTGTTTAAGAAAACGTATTGCATTGTTAGCAGTTTGCGGTAAGTCCTCAACAACTACAGCACGGAATTTGTGCGACAAAACCGTGGCACGATATTATTCGTCATGGCTTTCATGGGAAAATACTCCGTCAAAAATTATGAATCGCTCGTTTTTGAAATTTTCATATCGCCTTCTAATTTTACTAGATTGCGACCTCTACTCGGTCAATATTTTTAGCGTTTATTGAATGAATCGCTTTCTACAAATTTCCGACCATTTTAAAAATAAAAGTAAAGAATAATTTCTGAATAATATAATTTTAGTGACAGCGATCAAATGTTCATTTTAAATTGCTATTTTACCGTCTTTACATTAAAGTTGACATTTCACCAAAGATTGATCGAAATTGGTAAATCCGACTTTGAGAAATAAAACGAGTTTTATAACACTCCCATGGCCAATGTTTTAGTTGTTTATAATCGAACTCACGAACCTACATAAGAGATGAAGATTAATACGTTTTGTGTTTTTATCTTATGGCAGTTATCAGAAAAATAAAAAAGTTTACCGAGATATGACCAAAATTTAGTCATTACAATTTAAATAATATCGGTTGACGTATTTGGGCTGTAGAGCAATGCAGATACTAACGAGACATTATTACAAAAAAACAAACACTTTTTTTTACTCAAAATGGATATACGAGTTTTAAAAACTTGATGTGCATTTTTTGGTCTCATCATATAATTTTCTCTATATGACGGTTACTACATAAATAAAGTAAGAATGCTTCGCCAAATGAAAATAAATATACAACAATTATGTTTCCTTAGTTTTTAACTAGCCTAAGATCAATATTACATAGTGAAAGTGGCAAATAAAAGGGGGTGAGTCAGAGCTAAATGAACAAAAGCATGCAATCCTGTTTCATGACAGCGATCGTTTCAACCCTAAAATTGTACACCAGCCAAATGCCGATTGCCTGTGCACTAAATTAACAGAGATTTCTTTTGTTTTACCAACATTGTCTAATCAATATTTGAATGAGTGATGTTTTTAGGTCGATCGGATATAATTTGATTGTACGAATAATGAAACAAGTTGAAGAGCCTGAATGTACGCACAAAACTTGGTTTCTTGGGCTTTGTACGAAATGTTAAATTGTTCCGTAAATTAAATTAAGAGGTCTTACCCAGTAGGGTTAGTTTGTTAACAGTTTTCTGAATCTCGTAATTGTGTATATCTATACTTTCTTGTCGTTGACGTCCTAACGGCCTCGTAGGTGTGTTTATATTAAAATGTATCAACTTGCTTCGCTCGTTTCAGTGTATCGTTCTACCTGGCCTCGAAGCAGTATGTATGAAGATGCCTTCACTCGATACGCCAGTGTCGAGGGCTTTGTAAATATACAAAAATCACATTTTCTTAAGAGGTGTGCGCTCGTAATTACATTTTTTGATAATAACATTGCTGTTTTGTTATCGTAGAGATTTTTAACATACTTAGAATTGAAATCTGCAAATTTGTAACTAATTTAGTGTGTTTTTTATTTGAATAACACCAATGACAGACGTGTAAAAAAAAACGTTTAATATTTCCGCCAATTCCTCACTATCAGTTCAATTTACAGACGACAAGGTCGACTGACGGACGGCATGTCAAAAATAATTATTTGTGTATCTTGAGGTCATGAAACGTAAAGACCATTCAAAAAACATTTGTCGAAATTATTGACGATTAACCAACTTTACCCCGTATACTTGGGGAAATGATAAATTAGTAAAAATAATTATACGGCTGTCATAAACATCGTACGTCCAGTAAAAGCGACATGTATTTTTGATCCATCTCATAATTTTCCCTATTCTAAGTAAATAAAAGTGGAAAATTACAATATTTAAAAAATTGTACGACGCTCATAACCATCGTACGTCTAGAAAAAAAGTTACATCGATCTTTGATCGACCTCATATTCCCTGTTTTAAGTAAATAAATAAGGGAAAATTGGAATATTATTTGAAATAATTGTAAGATGGTCATTATCCATCCCAAGTCCAGTAGAGCGACATCTTTTATTAATATATGTTTATCACATGTCAGTCTAGTAGGTGAACTTTCCTCGTTGTTGCATGTCACACAATGTTAATCGTCGAGGAATTTGATGAGTAACTAAACGGGTTTTGCACGTTGCGGGCAGATGTTTTTCAATGAAACGAGACATCCTATAAACAGATTATCTCTGTGAACAGAAGTGCTGATTATAATGTGATTATAAGTGTCTTATTACTCGGTTGACGTAGGACGCCAATTGTTTAAGAAAAATGTTTAATCTATTAAGGATATTCAAGCTGAGCTGAGTAGGTAGGAAGGAACTATCGAAATGACTGCCATTTTGAAACTGTACAACCCTATTTTATTGTTATATATTTGCTTTAGTGATATCTTTGATTTAATTCTCAACATTGATATTATTATATACAAACTACTAAGATACTCATATTCAACTAATAATCAAATCAAGCTTTATTTGCGAATTTTGATGAAAAATCATTTTAAAATTCCTGACATCTATAATGGTTTTTCTCAAATTAAAAAAAAAAAATTAAACAAATTTAGTTTCACCGATAACGCAGAAAAAAACATTTGTTGGATGCAGATTTTAAAAGATATACAAAATAATCTTTTCTGAAGTATTGTAACATAGGCTATGATAAAACATTATCATTTTATTAAATTTGAAAATCAGACACCATTTTCAAACTTACTAACCGATTTTTCTGATTAACGAACCTCACCGTGGCCGACGTCTTTATAAACCCTTCTTCAGTTAAATACGAGTTCCGCTTAGGATGTTTACAATAAAATTTGTTTTGATTTTTTATCCAATTTTCAAAACATTTAAAATTTGTAAACCTTATATACAGCAAGACGCGATCAATAATACAATAATCGTATTTTTCTCGACGTGTAGCTAGAATAGTGATGACGAAGAAATGTTAATGCTAAGCACAATAAACATAAGTTTTGAAATATAACTATACAGTATAACACTCTGTTGAGAAGATGAGAGGAGTTGGGGCTCTAGTTAACACAATCTCAAGTGCGGAGGCTAGGCTATAGTTCTGGCGCCTGTTAAGTGAATAATTAGCAGAGATGAGATCATAGCTTTGTCTTCACAAATTTCCTCTCTATTTGCAACTTGAATTATTATTTGGCCAGTTAATTTCATCCTTTATAGACATATTCTCGGGTAACTCTCCTTAGACGTTGAAGCCGTTCTTTCTGAAGCTTTCTTTTGGAAATGCCGACAATCGAGACGACGAAATGTTCACCGATCCTACTATAGGAGTAATTTTTACCCCAGTGTGTATTTTTGAAGGGTGTAGATATTCGAACGTTTATGCTGAAATTTGTGAGGAATGTTCAGGTTTACAAAAATGTTGATTTGACAAATTGAGTGATAAATTTATTAAAAATTGTCCGAAAACGGTTTTGGGGGAATAATTTTTTAATTTCTGCACTGTTCTAAAAAAAGATAGGAGATTCAAAAATTCTAAATTTTTATAAAATAATTGCTCTATAGATCTACAACAAATTAAAGAACAAGCTTTTATGACTGAGCCCTCCCCCCCACTCCATTCTTTCATACACGTCTTGTAAAGTTAATAGAGACGGGTTTTCCATTCCCCATATTATTCTTTTGTTTGTTGTAGACCTACAATAGGAAACATTTTATGTCTTGAAAGAATGGTACAAAAATTTTAAATGGCAACGTTTAAAACAGTTTTTTCGGTCATTTTAATCCTACAATAATAACTCATTTTGTGTTGATTTATGATCAGCACTAAGGTCGAGGTCTACAAACGAGCCGATAAACAAAAACTTCGATAACAGAATTTTCTCTTTTTAAGACCGAGAGTTCATATATTTCACAATTGGTTTCCAGCAAATATTGGCAAATAAATTATTTTTCACATCTTGAGAAATTGTTGTAATGTTTCATTTCTGTTTACCGCCACAATTGTATTGCGTCCGTCATCAGGTATCATTTTCCAAAGTATAATTTCCATACGTATTGGTTTTACATTTACAAGGATTTCCTTTCTTTCTTTCTTCTTTTTTTGCAGAAACTTATTCAACTAAGGATAAAGAAACTCCAGTTCTTGTTTTCGTAGGCTATGATAAACAAAATATTCGTCGAAGTCAGGTAGCCGTTTACATCGTGACTGAATTAGCAAACATACTTACTAAGCAAATCCAAGGTCTGTTGTCACTACGTGGGAGGTGGGACAATGTACGTCCTCACTAAACCAAAGTATGTTTTTGTCTATCTCTACTCCTAAACGAATAGACTCAATTATTTATTTATTTGGAATGTGGGTTTATTCTGCCTCTATCGTAAGGATTTTAATTTCGTTATTTGAATGTTTCAATTGTTAACGGACAAAAATAGAAAATTGCATTGTCTCAACACCGACTCTATCAAATTTGGAATATGGGCTTTTCTTGTCCATTTCACGAGGCGTTTGTTTCATTATGTTAAGTCAAAATTGGGCAGTAGTTGACTTTAACAAAAACACAATTTTTCCTTTGTAAAATTCTATAATTTATTTGGTCTAGCCGTAACTGGCGAAACCATGGTCGGCATGACCAAATAAATTATAGAATTTTACAAAAGAAAAATTGTGTTTTATTTGTTAAAATGGAATTCTATCAAGTACCGTCGGTCATCAGTGTAAACAATTTAAAACAAAAAGAGAAAATTTTCTTTATATATTTTTAATGCGGTATTATTTTATTTCATTTCTTGAGGCGTATTTAGTTTATTTTAATAAGTCAAAATTGGGGAGTAGCTGTCATAAGAGAAAAACGTAAAGTTGGCTTTATATATTTTAACACATTTTTCATAGTCAAAATTTGAGAGTAGTTGGTTGGCCTTTATATATTTAAATGCGGTCTTATTTTATTTCATTTCTCGAGGCGTTTGTTTCATTATGTTAAGTCAAAATTGGGCAGTAGTTGCCTTAAAACAAAAAAATAAAATTGCATTTATATATTATTATTGCTGTCTTAATTTATTTCATTTCTCGAGGCGTTTGTTTCATTATGTTAAGTTTAAATTGCGCAGTAGTTGTCTTAAAACAAAAAGGGAAAATTTTCTTTATATATTTTTAATGCGGTCTTATTTTATTTAATTTCTCGAGGCGTTTGTTTCGTTATGTTAAGTCAAAATTGGGGAGTAGTTGTCATAAGAAAAAAACACAAAGTTGGCTCTATATATTTTAACACATTTTTAATAGTCAAAATTTGGGAGTAGTTGGTTGGTCTTTATATATTTTTATTGCGGTCTTAATTTATTCCGTTTTTTAGTCGTTAATTTCATTATCTGAGTAATACAAATTATTTTGCGTTAGTAGCCATAAGACAAAACACAAAATGCTAGGCTATTTTATAAAAATCGGTACAATTAATTTTTATATATTTAGAATGTAGCTTTATTTTGACCATATCTCACAGCGTTTATTAATTAAATAAGTCAAATTTTTGGTAGTTTCTCACACTGTTAGTTTTATGTTTACTAAATTTAGAATGTGACGTAAATCCAATTCTTGAGGTGTTCAGTTCATTATTTAAAAAAATCCAAATTTAGTGAGTAGAAATTACAAATTATTTTAAGAAAAAAAACACGAACTAATAGTTATAGCCTATAGATGCTTATTAAAGTTGGAATGTGAGGATATTTTGGAAAAATCTTAAAGCGTATTTGTTCATTATTTAAATAAGTCAATATTTTGTGATAATTGTTTTAAGACAAAAACAATTGATTGCATAGAATTTTATCAATTACATTGTAAAACTACGAATATCTAAAAATCTGAACAACCGATTTCAATCACATTATAATGAATTATGAGCATTTTTTTAAATTTCAACTATAACACAAAGGAAATATAAAATACCTCTATTCGTTTTGGCTGTATGTTGTTAATTCATTATTCCTATATGTTTGTATATTTAAATAATTAAATCCAGTTTCAAGTTGACGTGCCAGAAATGATTGTCATTTTGTTTAGTTGGTAGTGGCTACCCTGGTTTTAGCGTGTTATGTTGGCGTGAATGCAAGTTACGCCCCCTAACCCTCGTCTTTTAACCCTCAACAAGTAGCAGTTACACTTCAAACTTTTATCTTCAACGTTTTACATTTCTTAGTCTGCTAAATTATTTCCGCTCACAAAAAGAGCTACTTCCGTTGCTTATCGAAACAAATGTTTCAATATGAAAAAGAAATTGAGCTGTTTCTTTAGCTCCATGTGAAATTCAATTCAGAATATTTTTATAATAGTTTATTTAAAATACCAATCTGTTTGCATATCTTTATTGCTGGACAATTTAAATGGAAATTTTGTGTTGTTCTAATTTCTTGTCGCCAGCAAGACTAGAATCTCGCTTTTTATTATTCAACATGAAGGTCAGTTTCGGGAAAACTACTTTTTATAACTTCAGGTAGAATTAAATTGTTCTTATGAAACACGTAAGTTGGTTTTATCTTTTCATGTTTAAAAAATAAATAATTGTACATTTGAAATTAAATTCTTTTCAAAATACAGTACCACTGCAGATTAAATCGGCAAGATTTATAAAATATTTTTCATTTGGATTTGGATTTTAAAACTGGATATATTTTAATGCAAGGCAAAAACTTTCTACCATACCAATGCAAAATAAAAATTTAAGAGGAGCCAAATCGCAAGTACCCTGACTAAATAACCGATCATAAGTTGTTATTACTTGGTTTTTGGAATAATAAAACCAAATCTTATAATTTAAAACCCAAACCAATAAAATAAACTCCTGACGAAATAATGGATCATAAATTGTTATTATTTGGTTTTTGGAGGAACGGTATGAACTATTTTAATGGAGCTTCTTCTCTAAAGTCACAAACAAACCATCGGGTCTCGGTTCCAGATATATGGATTAAAAAGTGAAATCGAATCTTTTATCGGGGGTAGAGCGTAAACATAATGAAAGATCAAACCATACAGCCCAAACAAATAGACCATTTAGTATGTAGGTATATTTTGGCAATAATTCTAAATTTTAAAATTTACCACAATTTCGTCTTTCTCAAAATAGGCTACAACGATTTTTATGAAATTTTACGTAAATAAAGCCATAAATAATCCAAACAAAACATATTGGTTATCTCTTTAAAAAATGCCCGTACAAGAGTTAGTAAAATTTCGAATATTTAAAAAATCAAGACGTAAGATTAACATCATAATTGTTGAAATTAATTTATATAACTAAAACCAATGTAACAATATGAGAAATTGTAGAAAGTTGTGGTTAGAACATTAATACCAACCATCGTCTCGTTTCCAACTGTCTCCTTGATTTGGGTCATAAATCTTCTCGTTAATTTAAATTTGTTTGAAATCGATTCCACCGGTTTTGAGATATTATATCTTTTATATACAGACTAGTTTCATTCATATCCATTTTCAACCTATATATTTCGAATAGGAATTTATCGGGTAATGTCGGCCAATACGTTTTCTACTACATTTGAGTAAAATATTTAAAGCTAAAAAAAAATTAAACCGATTTTTGTATTTGGTTTTTATGTTGACTCTTCTCAGTTTTATAAATAAATATTGAGCTTGACTTGTGAGATTATATTAGATAAAAACAATACTCAACACAGTTACAGTTTTGTTATTGTAGCTTATGTATCACTGAGGATGGCGACTTTGTCGTTGAAACGCGTTTGATTAAATAAACGTAATTTTTGTAAGATCTTATGTTCGAGTTTTTTTTTTTATCTTCTCAGTTTTGATTGCTATTTTATATTCAGGGTGTGAGAAAGTTTATGCTATATTTATATATTGTTTCTCATTATCGAAACTTTTAACACCGTGTCATTGAAAATAATTAAACCAGACTAATATACTGATGGAAAGAATCTGTTGTCTTCCTTGTTCGACAGTAGTATAGTAAGGAGAAGAATGTGCGTGTTAGGTTCTGGTTTGTTTTATTTCTTTCCCCGCCTCGACCCTTTAGTCTAACAAGAGACTCTTCAAACAAATTATCTTCTCCTCCATTGCGTGGCGTAGTATTGTTCTAAACCGTTTCCTTTAATAATCCGATTTCATCGTATCCGAAACAATTTTCCCGGATTATTCACGTTTTCTTATCAGATTCGATGTGATGAAATAATTCAGTGTTTACAGGTATTGGAGGTCGAGATACAGGTATTTGATATAAACGAGGTGGAAACTAATTGTGATGTTATTTTCTAATTACTGAGGCATGACTACGAACTTTGAAGGAACTAAGACGATCACTATCATCTAGCTAGTGGTGCTAGTGGGTAATTCCTCTCGGAGATGTTCTCACTTTTAAACAATAGTGACAGTAACTGCAATAAAGTTTTTAGAGCTTAGGCCAACTGCATACTATAGTCGTCCGATACATATCTTAAAGTTTGAAAGCGATATACGAAACTATCTTATATGATAGGTATCGTTCAAATCGTGTTGTAGTGGATAAATAGGTGCACAACAGAACGATTACGACATCTATCGTAAGATATCAGGCAACACTCGCTGCATATCTCTTCGCTTAGTATGGTAGGGTAACTCAAAGTGGCAACAAAAGGTTCAAATAGTGCTGGAGATTTAAGTTTCCTATTGATTTCATTAGTAGTGTTAAACATTGGCTATCTGGCAAAACCTTCTTTCACCCACGCACACTCACAAACGACGTGACCTAGACAAACTGCCTAATTAGTGACACACCCACGAATTCTATTGATACAAAGACACTTTCTTAAGCTTCTTAATTGTTGAGTAATAGCTACTGAATGTCAATAATCTTAAAATCTTAAAATTTGGTTAAAAAAATACCAAACAAGTCATTGTTAAAACATAAAAGGGAAAATAATGTGAATAAAAGAAAAGTGGAATAGTCAAAAAAGAATGTTGAAATATATTTTGTTATATGATTGATAAAACCGTATTGTATAGCTAACATATCCTGAATTAATATATATGAAAAACATAATTATGTACAAACATTGCAAAAAACAAACAAAGCACTAAAAATTACACTAAGATTTTTTATTTTGTTTAATTGCACCTCTTAGAAAATAGTCGATACAGTATCAACTAAAACAAAACATTTTGAGATATTAAAAGAACAAAAAATATGAAATATTGGTAGATCTATTTTTTTTTTTTTTTTTTTTTTTTTTTTTTTTAAGCCAAGATATCTAGGAATAAGTCAAAAAACGCAACATCCTATTAAATTTAGACTAATAAGCCTAAACTGTTAAAAAATAAATATTACCAGAAATTTAATTAAATTTCGTTTTCACCATACAGTTTTAAATTAGGAAAACGCACATAAATTTGGAAGCTCTTATGTAACAGGTTATTAGCCTAGGTACCAGATTGAAAAAATGCCCCTTTTATAAGAAAATGAAGCTCTAATATTATATTAGTTATATTATTCTTGAATTTTTACTAGGCAATGATAAAAAAAAATAAATAAAAAAAAAAAACGCTTTTAAGACAAAAATAAAATGTTATGTAAATTGAACAGGGTGATAGAATAGTTTAAAATATATCATTACGATAACAAATACATGAGATTTTATTTTTCTGGGAAATGAAACGTTTTTGAATAAGTATAAAGTAGACTACTTATACAGTATTTTTACAGAATATTTATGAGTTTTCACTTACTGCAGTTATTAGAGAGGAGCGATGCCAAAGTCATCTTCTTCATTATCACTTCTCCACTCACTTTCTGATGAATCATCTGGTGTCAAGTTAACTCTTCAACACTACTTTGATCAAGAGCCTAGCTGTTCCATTCCTGATGGATTACCTTTTGTACTTGTTTATCATATTTACTCCACATATCTGTAGTGAATATGACAATAGCCTTCATGAACTGATTTTCTATATCTTTCAGTTTGAAAGTGTGTTTTCCTTCACATACCCTTTCAGAAAAAAGCGGAGAGTGAATCACTTTAAACCACAATTCTGCTGCTTTAGTGTGAACTACATAAGTTGGTTGCTGTGCTTTGTGGAGGTGAATAAGCTGATAAAACTCAGGCTTCCGAAGGTCGTCAGGAAATATGTCATTTTTGTAGCCAGTTCTTCATTTCAGGCTTCATTGAAGGTGTCGGGATTTTGTACTTCACTCTGGAGTGGTAGGTGCATTGTCCATAGCAATCGTTGCCACGAAGCAGGGTATTGAGGAACCATGTCTAGAAAACATCTTCGTGGTAGTCTCTGGTCTTCTTTGAAACATTTATCAACCCTAGCTGGCTTCCTGCATGGTAAATTATGAACAGTTTCCAAGTGGGGTGCCCAGAGCAACTTTAACTGAGTCAACTGTCTAACCTTTGTCTTTGCTAATGTTGTCATTTATCCATGTTTCGTTTATAAACACTTGTAGTTGAATCTCCGTTCTTTAAATAAACTAAGAACTATATTATACGCATTACGACCGAAAATACACTTTAATTTACACAGATAGAGCCTCGAAAGACAACCGCTTTTAAAACTAATTTGTCTAATGAGACTAGTTATATGACACCTGACTATATATATAGTATCGTACTATTTGCTGTTTAGTGAGTAATGTCTTTTCAATTCTTCTATTCACATTTGGATGGATGAATCACTAATGGGATAAATGTGGACTCGAGTTTGGAATATGACTAATACAACAGTTTAATTTATGAGGTTGACTATAGAAGTGTGATCATCTCCTTAGAAGACAAGTAAAGGACAACGATTGCTTGAAATTGGCTGTTGTTTCGTATTATTTTCTTAAAATTTTACGTAGAATAATAAAAATACATTTTTCTTTTGTTTTAAACTTGCACGGTAAAAAATAGATTTTGGAATAAAATGTGCCTAGTAAATGAATCGCGCCGACGCTAATGGCATAATCTGCTGTATTTGTGTGATTGTTGGTGAGGCATTCTTCCGCCAGCCGTCTTAGTTTTTACAAACTATGAAAACTACCATAAACTGACGTCATAGATTTGGTCTGGAAGACCATTGGAGCCGAATTAAATGACATAAGAAATCACGATGGAGTTGCAATAAGAAATTAAAACTTTCAGGGCACAACCTATAAAATTCTTTTAGTTTTGAGGTAGCGAAACGTTCTCTTGACACCTAAGCGGAACTTTGTCGCACATCCATTAAATTATACGATTGCACTTGATATTTCTTTTTCCAGTTTTCAAATACGAATACATCACGACAATGTCATCTTCACTAGAAGAGCTTATGATTATACTAATGAATTGACTCGTAAAAATGTTTCTTCCCACAAATCGTATAGCTTTGGTATAGTCTGCAGCCGGCCTTACTCAACTTGATGGTGAATCAAACGCTGTATACAAATATTCGTGGATTGTGGTGTCCCTGTAATACGACAATTATATTGTCTTTTCATCGTTTTATTAGTATCGGTTCACCCTTCGGCGTATTCTATATACTTGCGCCGTCCACCTCAGGGATCTACACTTTTTTCACGTAGTCTGGGCTTAGTTCCCTCTCTTCTGATCAGGTTTCTTTCGATCAACTGTTGTTTTCTTCCGACCTTGGAGCTATTAGAGTATTCAAGGACTAGGAGTGGTTTTTTTTTTTAACGATATGACCGAGAGGTTTTTAAACAAGAAGGAAAAATACGTTGACGCGCTGAACTTTCTTACGCTCTATACAATCTGAATTATTAGGCTTTTATGATTCTTTAAAAATATTCTGTGCAATGATATTCCTTTCTTAACATTTCTGTTCTATTTTCGTTGCAATATTTTCTACATTATGAAAATATTCTTCAACTCTACTTATAACTTTACACATTTTATTCGATCGGCTGTTGCTAAAAAGTAATGTATATCTTGTTATTCTTGACAAATCTATACCAATTTCAACGTATCTTTACTTTATTACTCCGCGCGTATTTTTCAGCGTTTACGAGTATGAAATACATCCCTCCACTCTGAACATCTCCTTCACACACCGTTTTAGATACGGACATAAATAAATCTGAAAAAGGTTAATGTTTATAGTTTGGAGACATAAGCATGAAAATTCTCCATATTATATATTTTTTATTAATTAAAAAATTTATTTTTTATTTTTATGGAAAACGAGTCGCTAATGTTCTAGTAAATCCCCCCACCCTTATTCCGGACTGATTTTAAGACCTACTCACTTCAAAATCTCAGTTCACCCGTCTTTTTCCTAATAGGTATTTTCTCAATTCTGTCCTGAATCAATTCTAAATTTAGTTTTGTTCTGTAGCGTAACCTCCACTAACCAGATGACTCGAAGAATCTTTCGTGTTATGGGTGCATCGTGACTTTGTTGGAACGCTTAAAAAAACTTATTTACTCTCCCGTTAAAGTACACACAAGTTTATAGTTCTTCAGTGTGTATAATGCATATACTGTAATACCCTTAGGGGGTATGATTCACGTAGACAACAGCTCAGGTTTGGACGAAATGCTATCTGAAACTTGAATACGTTCTATGGATAAACTTGGAACCAATATTATGATTTTAGAAATAAAACAAAGCAGGTACTGAAAATAAATGACCAATCTATAAAACATTTGTAAATTGTATTGATTTCATGTGTATGTTTTTTTATGTACGTCCTGTTCCGTGGTTATTTGTATGTTTTAGAATGTGTGATTGTTGCTGTATTTTTTAATACTATAAATTTTAGTGTTATAGTTTTAGTTTCTACAAATGTTCGCAAAACGTGATAAAATAAAATAAAGTAGATTTTTTCGCGATATTTATCTGATCGTATTAAATTAAATTTCTTTAGAATGGTAATTACACCCAGAATAAAGTAATTTGATCATTTTTCATATATTCCCCGTTTAAAAGACAACAAATTACAAACTGACTTTATCAGACACCTAAAACTCTGCGTTGTAATAGAACTTACCTTTAAAAATATCGTCATCGCCTTAGGCCCTAACCTAGATGAATCTAATCCACCTGTTTCTTGAAACCTAATTTGTTCATAATCATCCAACCTATAAAATTAAACCTGAACACAATTTCAAACAAATAATACGTTTATTAACTCTAATTTGTTATGTATTATAGTTTAATTATTGCAGCTCATGCAGCACTGAAGATGGCAGCATCGTTCCAGATAATAAACGTAATTAATAAATTATGAGAAATTGTGTTTACGTTTAAATATTAATTTGATAACATCTTACAAGTAAACCTTAATTTTACCTACGTATACATATAAACTGAAGTAGTTGAGAGTCAGTGGTCGTAATCATTTTGCGTTTTCTAGAATTATAAATAGTAGTTTTCACGCGATTTTCTAACCACTGTAACATGTAGCGGCCATTTTCAGCTACTTAATATACAATATATTTATTTTAAATTGGACAATTTGAAAATATACTTTGTAACATGCAGAGGTAATTTTCAAAAATTGTTATTATCGGTTATAATATCAAATTTCGTAGTCCAGTAGGTTGTGTTTTATGGATTTCAGAAAGTAAATAACAGTCACCCTGCAAGAATTTTTTGTGTTTAATACGTCGTATAAATCACAATAATACCCTGGTCGTATATTCCTAAATGGAACCAAAGTACCGTCCCTTAAATACACAGCAGATTGAATAAAAATCTTACTTCACAAAACCTTCTACACAAAGCTCAAGAAAGACCTTCCCATTTCCTGTCTTCAAAATGAAATTAGCTCCTCAATTTGGGAAGCAGATTTTTTTTTTTTGTGACCAGAAAGACTAATTCCATACTGAGAAAATGTGATTATTGCCTGGCTGTGAGATGGGTGCACTCTGTGGACATTAGAGATTAGTATTATAAGCCCGAGGGGGGGGGGTTAATAGACAGACCGCACCAACTGGACAGGACAACGAGCGATAATTAGGGTTCATTTTGTCTAATTCTATCTATCTTTAAAAACTTTACGCCAAAAAATATACATTAGGTGTGTTTAATTGTTTTTCACAATTAACAACTTCTAAAGTATATTTTTTTAGCTTACATCATGCTATGAATAATTAATTCTATACAAGAAATTAGTTTCTTCACATTTCGTAACGGAAATGGGTGTCTGTCTGTCTTATGTGATTTGGGACATCAAAATAAAGATAGTTACAATGAACATATGTCTAAAAACTGCTTCATTTTTCTTCTGTGTTAAGTAAGATATAACCAGAACTCATTTATATATCAATATCATATTTTATTCAGAATGTTGTGAACTACTTGTTTACAGTGTACTATAAAATCATATTATTTGTCATTGAACCTTTTTCAAAATTGGTTTCATTTCAAATGTCAGATATTTTGAAAACTGTTGAATGTACAAGTTAATTATATATTGACCTATTTTAATCTTTAATAAGCATTAATCTTTATTTTTATTGTATAGGTAAAAAGAACTAAAGAAGTGGGGGGGGTGAATTGGTCATCCAGTAATCCATGATAAGTTTTTCAAGGAAAAATCTATTTTCAATCCCCTCTTCCGAACCTTAAACATTGTGTTTTTGATAACTTATACGTAGAATTAGTATTGAGGAAAAATATGTGATTGAACAATAAAATCGATGGTAGGTTTTTTGAAGAAAAATCTATTTTCAGCTTCCCCCCCCCCCACCTAAAACTGTGAGATTTTGAATATATTTTTTACGTAGTATCGGTGTAGAGAAAAATTTAATTTGACACTAAAATCGATGGTAAGTTTTTTGAAGAAAAATCTATTTTCAGACCCCCCTCCATCCCCTCGAACCTAAAACAATCTGTTTTTGAATACACGGTATAGAAAAAATTGTGATTAGACCCAAAAAATCGATGGTATGTTTTTCGAGGAAAATTTTTTGCTCCCCCCTCCCTCGAGCGTAAAACAGTATTTTAAATACATTTATACGTATCGTTTAATGGTAATATTTCGAAGAACATCTAATTTCAGCTCCCCCCCCTCTCGGGAACTAATACAGTATGTTTTTTGATAACTTATACGTATTATCGGCATAGAGAAAATTTGTGATTGGACAATATCATAGTTAGTTGGTTTCTATGTTACTATCCGTGTTAAGAATTCTGGTGTTTAAAAGAGTGGTTTTTGCAAATCATGAAATGGCCTACAGCGTAAAGACTTTATATCAAATTTAGCATGTGTGAACATATTTTGACTGTATTCCGAAAGGTTTTCAACTTTTTTTATCATAAAAAATGTGGCATAGGACGAACACTGAGAATTAATATTATATAAAAAATCATCAGTAACAAGTTTGATAATTTTTCACCTAAATATAGACCCTATCAACAAAACGTATTGATCGTCGTTTCTCTAAATTGTTTTGATTTTTGTAAGTTATCAGTAAAAATGAAAGACAATTCGTTCTTAGAGTTGTTATCAAAAGTCCAGATTCTCAAAAATGGTCCTACTGTTTTACGTAATTTTGGTGGAAAGATTAGTAATTCAAACCAGCGAGTAAAATCCCAAGTAACGTAAATGTACCTTGACCATTATTTCGAGTTCAATGTCTAATCGGGCGTACTCAATCTTTATTTAAATATATATTTCATATGAGTGACAAGTTGCTATCTTCCATAAGAATTTTTGTCTATTCCATTTACGTATTAGTGGTTATTTGTACGAAACGTAGTTGTGTGGAGATTGAGAAAATAGTATATTTCATTACAAGGACCAAAAGTGAAGCTTTTCTATACAATCTCAAGTTTAACAGCCGAGGCCAGAAAATGACCTAGGATCGAAAAGCTTCTTTTAGTCCAAGTGATGAACTATATTTTTCGTTATACTGCAAATAATATAAGAATACAATATCACAAAATTAAAATGTTATAATCTATTTATCTTCAAATCGATGGTAACTGTTGTTTTAACGGTTATTTACAATCGAGAGTATCGGTTGTTTTAATAGATGCTTTACAATCGTTAATTAAATCGTACAAACGAAGTAACAGCTGATGACCTCGACCTCAGCTGATGTTTTTAGGTCCTAGGACTAAAAATAATAACTTTAGCATCTCAATGCATGTATTGAAAACAGCTGTTTTTGAAGCAGTATGCCGAAAACATTTTTTTTTCGTTAGTTTTTGTGTGAATTGAGTGTGTGGGAATGTTACTGTAATATTTTTTTCTGTTTACATAATTGGACCAAATAAATACGTAGACCATCCGAGCAGTGTTGACCAGCCTTGAACTAACAAAAATCTCCATACACAAATTAAATTTTTTTAAAAAATAAATTTGAATAAATCTAACATAGTCATACGCATAACCTAACCTAACATAAAATTTATGACAGCACAACCCAACAGACACCAATTGCTATCGGCCACGGTTCAACAAGCCCAAACCTTGGATAATGAAGATGGAAGGAAAACCCACTTTAAAGTGTGTATTAATGAATTCATAGCCGTGTGAATGATTAATTTCTTAAATTTAAAGTTGTCTGCAAGAGGGGGAGGGGGTGACTGATTGCTTGGACACGGCGCGTCGTTGTTTCAACACCTGCCCTTGCCCTTCCCTCCTCTCTCCTCTCCTAGGGGCCAGTCTTTATAATAAGTCATAATCAAACTCGGACTATAGAGTATTCACAACAAGATGTTCTCATAACAACATTAGCTGTGATCCCGAAGTTGGATTCACATTCAGACCTGGTAGTGATTCACAACCAGAACTGATATTCTCCATCATTTATCGGAGATAAGTTTTGGTGGTGCTTTGGATAAACAATATTTTACTTAATCCGTATAAGAAATATAGAGTAGTTTGGTAAATTTTCAAAAATTTCTACCTCTGTTTTTTACTGAACCTTACGTTCATGGCCTTAAAATACCTAAAAAGTTATTTTGGACATTCCGTCCGTCCGTCTGTCGTCGTTGTCGTCTGTACGTAAGCAAATTCGTGCCCATTTTGACTTTTTGATTGACAACTACCAAAGGTTGAGTGAGAATGTTTATGTAATAGTTTGTACACTCTACAAACAGACTGAGAAAAACAATTTTTTTGATTTAAAAAACAATTTATTTGCACATTCAAAAGTAATATTGAGAGCGAGCAAAGTGTTTTGGAGAAATATTTATTTTTCTTCTACTCTACATACAATAAAAAACTAATTTTAATTAAAATCTATCAATAATTTGCTCTTTCAATAGTAATATTGGGAGAGAACATAGTGTCGTTATTGGTCGGAGAGAATTGCATTTCCTCAGCAAAAAATTTCACATTTTATTTTCCTTCAACTCCACATACATTCTGAAAAATAAGGAAAATGGATTAAATTGTATAAATAATTTTCTCTTTCAAAAGTAATAATGGGAGAGAACAAAGTGTCTTCATTGGTCGGAGAGAATTGCATTTCCTCAGCAAAATTTTTCACATTTTATTTTCCTTCAACTCCACATACATTCTGAAAAATAAAGAAAATGGATTAAATTGTATAAATAATTTGCTCTTTCAATAGTAATATTGAGAGCAAGCAAAGTGTCTTCATTGGTCGGAGAGATTACATTTTCTCAGCGATATTTGCACACTTATACAACCGATTAGCATCTGTCGAGCACATCAGCTGTCCGCCATTAGATCAATTATCACTATATTTCAATTTCTTGGAACGCACTCTTAATCTTCCTTTCAGCATTTTCTTCCTCAACCTCAGACCTTCCTCAACTTCCCTCAAATTGTAGAATGACGTCAAAATAAAAGTTGCTCAAACAGTTTGATAGAGGTAATGATTACTAGAAATGAGTTGTAATGATTTTAATTAATTTATGTTAGAATCGTCCATCCCAAACAAAACGAGTTGGTTGTCATCTTCCCAAAAATGACTATTTGAAAGTTATGTGTACAAAGTTATGTTGGGTTTACAAAATCGAATACGTTCAAATTACGCCGAAGGTCAAAAGGGTCAGGTACAGTTGGAGTCATTTTGTGCAGTTGAGGAGACTGTGTGAGTCACCTCAGATTTCACCGAAAGACAATAAATAAATAAATTAGGTAAATAAGATAAAATATTAGCTTGATATAAACGTACATTTTGTATGTACAGTATTGGATCTACCTTTATCAACATAAGAGTATCCAGATGTTTAACGGGTTGGGAAGTAGCTCCATTGTCAGAAGGTTGAAATAGAATTTTAAGAAACGCTGTAACTGACGATTTTAGTTCACATAATGGAAACTCGACAATGTGTCGATTGAAATGAAGGTAGATTTTGAATTATTTTTTATATCGGTGAAAAGTTTTATTGAGCTTCAATTTCAAATACAGTATCCTCAAGGTAGGAATGTGTCTGGGGTGGAGAGGAAGGGAGCCCCACACTTCGTTTGTTGAGTTTACTTTCAGCGGTACAACCCCCAATAAAAAAATATAGACCTCAAATGCTTCTGTGCGTTTGCCTTCCCTACTTTCGTTTCTTTTATCAGTGTAAATAAGACTAAAACGTTTATAAAATTAAACTTTTAAGAATTAGCTGTACTTAAACTTTAAGAATTAAATGTAGCTAAGCAGTAATTTGTGTATCTAGTTTTCTTGGAATGGGTTATACCGTCAAGTCAGGTTAAGGAAGCAAGTAGAAGGGAATACACGTTCATTACACTAGACGCACTCCTAGTCTGAGGCTACTGTACACTAATATTTAAAACTTACAAATCAGCTAGCTGTTTTTTTGAAATTGTATGCCATTATAACAAAATGATTATAATGTCTTCCTCAGGAGCTCACTCGTGGTAAGTACGGGTGTGCTTGAACCCGAGGATGCCTAGCTGGATATACAGCATTCTTCATGTAGTCTTGGGTTAGATCTCTCTCTTTCCCACAGGTCTCTCATGACCAACTCTTGTTCTCTCCCGACCCTGACGTTAGTAGAGTATTCTGGGGCTAGGGGTCTTTACTTTATCCCCCCTTTTTTAATTTAGAGCCATGATAACCGAAAAGTTTTTCTCCTTACAAAGAGAAAAACACCCCAAAGCGACTATTGTTGGTGTATTAGTAACGAAAGATGGGCGGTGAATAGCGTCTACGCATGCGCTCAGCGCACTCAAGGTAATCAAACTAACAATGTTTAAAAACAGTTTGTCATTGAAATAGACTTAATTGGTTGATTGTTAATCCTTTTTATCGTTAAAATCTCAGACATTTTTTCCTGGATCCAGTTTATTACAAATGAGCTCAAATTATTGAAAACAAACGACAAAACGATCCATGTTGGAAATAAAAGTGGATGAGAAATTAACAACAATTACAGAATGTTACTTCAATAATGACCTAATGGGTGGAGCTGTTGAAAAGTGAGGTAATGCGTGCGTGCAGGAAGTAATTATCCGATGTACTCTCAGTGAATGGAAATTAATGTTTCCTTTGAGTTTGGGTGATATTCATATTGTTTATGTATAGAGAAAGTTTTGCTTAATACCCCGATTTCACGTTTTGCGATATAATATTTGTTTTAACGTCCCAAAACAATGAGTTTTTGACGAGTATACCAATGTTTATCAAATTTGATATGTAAGATTTTCGTTATTTCTTGAGGCATTTTCTCCCGTGAATTTTTTGATAACTCAAAAATTTGGAGTAGCTACCAAAACTCGAAATTCTTAATAATATCGCTTATAATAATTTTTATTCAATTTTGCTACAATGGAGGCAACGTTGTATTGAAGGATTAAGGAGGTTCCAATTAAAACAAATCTTTTTTATAAAAATACCTGTTCTGGAGTTATTGAAAAAAAATAAGAAATTGTTGCTTAATTATAAATTATTTTTTTAAATCGGGCGTCATGATTTTGATTATTAAATTTGCTAAAAGTGTTGGTGTTTTAAAGAACCAAACAAAAAGTTAATGTTTGTTATCTCCCAAAAAAATTCGGGTCAGAAATTATGTGTAAAACAAAAATCGTTCTTGTTGCTGTTATATTAGACGTAATACTTCAAAATCAACTGTACCGATTTCGTACAAATTTTGGTTAAATTTGAAGGATAATTATCGGAATTAGAACGAGTTTATGGCACAAACGAAGTATGTTTAAGCACTATTTAAATATATAAATATCATTCAATTTTATCTTCTTTTCTAATTGGTAAAATTTATAAACTTTCCATGAACAAGTTGTTCATGTGTTTTATGTGTTTTTACAACTAACATATAAAAACCATTTGAAACATTTTTGATCAAATCGTTGTAAATACGACCCCTAAGGACCCAAAGAAAACGTTTTGGTCGCTATCTTCGTAAAATATTTATAAGAAGTTTATTTATCATCTTTCCATGAAACTTTTGTTTTTTTACGTCTGATATCTATAAATTAGTTGAAACGTTTTTGATGATTTTTTTTGCTACCGATTTAGAACAAATTTGAGTGTAATTTGAAGATAATAGATTGAAACCAAGGAGAATATATGGCTAAATGAAGTAAGCATGGTTCTATTTAAATAAATATCTTTCATTTTCTACATTAAATTTCAATTGAACTGTTAAATAAACTGTATTATTTCTAAAAATCTCTGAATTTTGTTTTTAAACATGGAGGTTAATGGCTTAAATGAGTATGCCGAATTGGATTTAAGTAAAATATGATTTACTCGTAGCACAGGCAAAGCAAGTTTAGCCTTTGCCAAAATATTTTGTATACAAAACAAATTGTTAAGGCGTAACTTTACCAACCTATCTCCAATTATTATTTTTCTTACTCACTTACAACTACATACTTATAGAGAAATTTGTGAAAGGTGGCGACAACGTCGTAAAACTTTTTTTTCAATGTATCTTTAGAGAACCTATTTAAATATATTATTTCTGTTACAAAATGATTCCTGAAGGTTTCCAGTTACACGGTTAGCAATATGAATGACGAGCGTTGTTGATAAGTCCAAGTCGGAGGTTCCACCCTCTTATCGGCAGCGCGTGCGCTTTTTCTCCAAGTAAGGGATGATTGGGTGGCGGAAGTACCTCCCCCTTAGAGTTTCCGCTCGGTCGCAACCAATTCCTATCCTATCAATTTCTGTGCGCTGGACCGTACATTTAAGCCACCGAAGGATACTAAATTAATGGGAAATTGCTGATATGTAAATAGCCTAACGCAACCAACCGGTCTCTGCGTAAAAATCTTTAATCGTCTGGAGATGGATTATCAGAGGGTGGAATAATATTGAAGGATTTAATATATAGTCGACACAAGATTCAGTAATTATTAAAATATATGACAGGAATATAGTTGGTATTACAAATCTGTACAAAACGAGCTATAGACTAATATATAACCCAGAGGAGAAGTAATTATGTAAATATGTTTTAAACTGTTGCTATTTAAAAAAATTGTTGGATCTTTTTTCGTTTATATCATTCAATGATTAGTTAAACTCAACTAACTGTTAAATTTAACCAAAATTCATTGAAATTCCAACAGTTATTGCTGATTTGGATCAGTTTTGTTTATACCACACAACAATTAGTTAAACTTAACTAACTGTTAATAGAAGCAAAATTCATTGAAATTCCAACAGTTATTGCTGATTTTATCATTTTTGTTTTTATCACAACAATTAGTTAAACTTAACTAACTGTTAAATTTAACCAAAATTCTTTGAAATTCCAACAGTTATTTTAGTTAATTTTTATTTTCAAGTACCCAACTGATAATTTTAGTGACGATTACATTTTGGTTCTTTTTTATTTCAGGATGGATGAATGAAAACGTTTTGCGCAATCTTTTTTCACGCCTTATTTTAGCAGTACTGCAATAATTTAATTCTGTATTGAATTTTTTTTATGTATGTAAAATCAGATTTTTGTTATAAAGATATGGGTTTCCCCTTCATTCTGTCGGATATACTACTGACGGCGCGCATTGTCGCCACAATCACATAACCAGCGCCTAATGTTTATTATTGCAATACAAAACTGAGGAATGTCTCTAACTGATTTACTTAATGTTTTTTCTGTTTTTGTTTTAAGATGAAAAATCCTTCTCGGTCGTTCTCGTCCTTTTGATTTATTTATTTTTTAATAAAAGGAAGATAAGAACATAAAATAGTGTCCTCTACCCTTCGATTGCTCTAATAGCATCGGGTCGATAAAGATCAATAATTGACCTGGTAGGAAAGATGAAGGGAATGGACTTAAACACAAAACTAGATGAAGAAAGGTGTAGATCTAGCTAAGAACCTTGGGATTTTCAAATTCACTATTAGTGCACCTCTGAGGGTTATAAAAAATATGGAACTTCATGAAAGGTTCGAAACGTGAGGTTCCTGTGAGGCGGGATTTCTAAAAACTTCAATATTTCAATTTTTTAGAACATTATGTAGGTGCTTAAAATAGTATAACCAGAAATATATAAATTGAAAAATAAACTAATATTTTAACCCGACAATTATATGTTTTAGTGGTTAGGAGTACAATTCAGAGTATATAGATTATTAACGCTTTGCAAAAAATTTAATTTGTTTTTTTATCATTTTGAAGAAAGTAACTTTTTTTATTTTTAAAACACGTAGCTTCTACAGAGAATATTTACCCTTGAGGCTAACGAAGTAGTTTTGTTTGTGTCTGTGCAATGTTCCACAGTTCAAACGAGTCTACCGATTTTGATGAAACGAATATGTAGACATATGTGATCAAGGCATTAACAATTTTTTTTTTCAATAACTAAATATTTTAGTGTAGCTACTGTATGATTACAACTTTAAATTCGGATTTTCTCAAAATCAATTTTACGGTTTTGATGACATTTTTTTACAAAAAATACGAGTTGTCATTTCCTGAATATGCTTTCAATATTTATGAGAAAAGTTCGTCACTGAAAAAACAACAACTTAATTTCTTAAAATCTGATCCACTTATTTTGTTCAAATTTTAATAAAGAGCGAACCAAGCTTAGATTTTATTAAAGTATACCTTGAACAAAATGATTTTTATAAAGTTCTCAAAATTTGATACCCTTTCTATGTCAACTTATCCCCATAAGAAATATACCACGTGTCCCAAAAGTCCCACCCCTATAATTTATTTTTTTATTAATGGAAATAGACAGATTTGCTTTGGGGAAAGTTTAGATAACCAAAGGGGGAATTTTTGAAGTATCAAAATTTTCAACCCTTACCCCAAAATGGGGTAGTTTGGGGGTAAGTCAAGAATTTTATATAGCAACCCCTATTATGTGATACCTCATTTTAAAGGTCTTTTAAAAATAAGAATAATGGCGCAATCTAGAGGTCTCCTACCCAAGATAGCGACCAATCGAATTGTGAATTTAAATTTTGCATATTATAATGGTTACCAACCCAGCCTCTCTACGTGACAATTTCGGGAATACAATTACGAAGCCTGACCTCCCAAGAAAATTTAACATTCGTGTACTGACACGAGGCTAGCAGGTGGATAGGTACAGCTTCGAGGCTAGCCAGGGCCGCCGAGACACTGTCACGAGCGAAGCGATAGGATACATACTCGTACACTTCCCGTTATTACAAAGCCAACGTGAAAAAATACTGATATTTGTGTAATAAGAAAAGTTGTGTAATAACTTTTTTAAACAATTTTACTCTACTTGGTAATACTCCTTGATGTACCGATACAATGTAACATTTCTTACAAGGGCCAAGAAACCAAACATTGAAGGACCTGTTTTCTTTTTCACATTTAAAATTATTGTTATTTATTTATTTTTGTTTAATGTATGTGTATGTCTAACATGGGCTACATATTGATTTGTCCTAGTCTTTATCGAGTACGTGAATCCGCCATGTTTGTACAAATTGATTAAATCCGAGTTGTAAGGACCTAACAGTTGCATGGCTGTTATTTATTTTAATCCCTAAACATATTGCATAAGGGCTGTACAAAAAGGGGGTAGTTTTCATTATTGACTGAGAGAACCCTTTTGTGTACAGTTGATATTAGGCTTGTCTTTTGTCATTGCTAGGCTTACTCGAAAATGTCAATAGGGATTGAGAGTTCTCTGCCCCTTAGACTCCTGCAATGCCGCGTGAGCGTTTTTTCTCTCCCCTCCCCCACCTTTTCCATTCGTATTGTTTTCGTTCGTGTAAGTGCTTATTTGGGGTTATGTTTGAACGTTTTGTCTTCTCCTTGATATGTAGAAGGTGATATTGTATTGCAGACGTAGGGAGAGAGTGAAAGGCGTTTAAAGATGGGAAAAGTAATAGGGACTTTAGAACATTAGGCTTGTTACATTCCACAGTCATTACTGTTAATTGGACGAAATGTTTACCACATATACGGAGTTAGTTATGTGATGTATTGAAACATCGATGTCGAATTTTTTGTGGACAGATTTGAATAAAATTCTGTGTGTTCGGAAATTTTGGCATTTTCGGGAAGTCGCATTTCAAAGATTGCGGATTTCCCTGCATCTGCTTGCTTTGCTCTCCGAACGATTTCAAGGATTACCGGCGTAAAAACCATAAAATCAGTTTACTCTGCATATGTACGTTCTCGGCTGAGATATGGAGTAGTCTTCTCGGGGAACTCTGTCGATGTTTTTAAAATTTTCCGTACTTTCCAGAAACGAATAATTAGAGTAATGTTTTAATTTGAAATTTATGCAGACCTTTTTTGAAAAATATAGAATTTTGACTTTTCAATCTATTTATATATATATGAATTGTTGGTGTTTTTTAAACCAATCAAACCAATAAATCAAACCAGAGTATGTTCGAAGAAAAACAACATTACCATAAATATCTCATGAGGAAAGAAGTGTTGCATTATTCTGTGCACAGATTGCAATTTTTAAAACCTGGCGTTTATTACTATGGTTTGAAATTATTTAATAAACTACCGGGAAATATATTTAAAAAAAAAAGTTGTTTCAAGAATTTTCGTGGATCACTCAGAGGATACCTCTTGAGGAATGCTTTTTACTCAGTGGAGGAGTACCTCTGGGTGTCTGGGATGCATTTTGTATTCAGGATGACGACTCAAATAATTGATTTATTTGAGATAACGTGTATACATGGTTCACTGTGTCTTAATTTGTTTGTATTTTATAAAAATTCTATCTTTTGTATTTGTTGTATTGTATATTGTGTATTTGTATTGTGAGTAATTTTTGTGTAGTATGACAACTCAAATGTATACCGCATCACTGCTGCACTATGTATGCCATAAATGATGCAAATAATAGTTTAAAAAAAAAACTCCCGAACTAACATTTTCCGTAACAATTAGTTTTTATTTGCTTTTAGAAATGCATCAATGAGAAAGTTTGTGCAATGTTTAAGCACCATTTATTGGTAGAATATTTATTTATTTGTATTTTTTTTTACAACTGTTACGCGAGTAAATTAGTTAAATATTTTTGAACCGTTTAATTTTTAAAAGATTACGAATGAAATTAACCTAACATTTCCCACCGAAACAATCCTCCCCCTCTATAATATAAACGTCACATATACACATGTTATGTTCATTCTGGACCACCCCTTCGCATAATTATATTCGTATCGTTGAAGTGGCGATTACAAAAAATATTTAAATTCTTCAGTAACTCCGGCGCATGTGCCGGGTTTCATCACCCCATCCTACCCTATAATCTCTTTATGTCGAGATGATCCCCTTGTAACAATAACCGCCCCAATATAATAATAATCCATATTTCACGGTACTTGATATTAACCACTTTTCAATTAGGGGAACGGGTCTCTCTATTGTTAACCCTGTACATTAATTCGTAATGATTTGTCAAGTGTATGGTGGTCTATAGTAGGCTATATCGTCTGGTTTGAATAACATGTTTTTGTTTGATTTAGATGCTTATTAGTCGATGCAAAAATCCTGGATAAAAACACGTTCACACAGAAAAGATGGATGAGTACCGTAATGGTACTTACCTTGTCCTATTATACAGGGTTATCATAAAATGGTGGGGTTTTGAACATGATTTAAATGAAAACAGAATTACTTACAGCCTATATCGTCGTGTTCAATCGATAATCAAGTGCTGCCCAAACGTTAGTTAACGGTTGTCATTGCTTCATTAATTCTGTTCCTTGAGAAATTTAAATCACAATTTTTTCCTCGATAAACAATGTTTTTTTATCTACCCACACAAGAAGAAATCGCAAGTTGTCAGGTCTGGAGAGGCCAGCATATAGGTCCTTGCCGGCCTATCCATCTATGTCCAAACTTTTCATGCAAAATGTCTGTGACAAATGCACTAAAGTGCGGGGGTGCGCCATCTTGTTGGAAATGAAGTTGTTGAATGTTTTAGAGTTCATCCAGCTGAGGAAAACAATAATTGATTAACATATCGAGATACACAATTTCATTAATTGTCTTTTTACCAAAGAAGAAAGGCCCTATCAGACGATTTTTCATCACCCTACACCAAACATTAACTTTAGGCAAGTCGCGTATTTTCTCAAAAATTGTATGTGGGTTTTCAGATCCCCATATGCGTGAATTGTGTCTGTTAACAGACCCATTGATATGGAATGTAGCTTCGTCTGAAAAAATTATATCATCTAAAAATGGTTGGTTTTCATCAATCTTGATCAACATTTCAACAGCGAAATTAAAACGTTTTGCACTATCATCAGGTTTCAATTCCTACAATAGCTGGATTTTTGATATGCATGTAATTTCAGTCTTTTGTGTAAAACTTTGTGGATTGTTGTTTTTGGAATACCTAACTCTAGGCTTCGTCGAGGTATTGACTTCTTAAGACTTCTGATTGCAGATTGTCTAATAAGTTCAACTTTTTCGTCGGATACACATAGCCTGCCAGATGATTTCTGCTTTTGAACTGATCCAGTTTCTTCGAATTGTTTGAACCAAAGTATGTTATTTTCACGTGGTGGATATTTTCTGTATTTGCGTCGAAATGCACGTTGCACTGAAATTACAGGCTTGAATTCAGCCAGCAACAAAACACATTTGCTTTTTCTTTATTAGAGAACATAATAACACACTCCACACAGAACACTCCAGAAGACAAACGGATTTCAACAACAAAGTCGCCATCCTCAGTGATAGATGAGCTTCAATAATTCAAGTTATTTATAGTTTAGTTATTTGTAGGTCATGTATCACTGAGGATAGCGACTTTGTCGTTGAAACGCGTTTGAGTTTTAGTCTTCGAACTTAGCGTTCAAGTAAAATGTTGACAATATTGTAATCATTTCAAAATTAAGGAGCTTTTTACAGATATTATATTGTGAATCCATTAATCGATATACAACGACAGAGATCAAGAAATGTCTATCGATCTCTATTTTTGCCGTAAATTGGCAATATTTTGCTCAAACCTGATATCTAGAGCGGGTCAAGTTTAACCTGTTTCTCTAATAATAGTAAATTTACGCAGCAATTATTGTCTACAATAAAACAATGTAAAAAATTGTAGAAACATTTTTACGCACTACAAAACCAATTAAAATCGTTACCACAAATGTCTATCAGAAAGTTAAATTTTAAATGTATATTTAAACGGCAATTTTTATTTAATCGATAACAGAAGTTTTTACGAGATGTCGACCAACACGTGTTGTTTCGATCCTTAATGGCTTCGTTGTTAAATTTAGCAATTTAGTAAATTGAGAAAATAGTAATTTTGTGATTTTTGTTCTTTTTTTTATGGCAACTACCTCCAAATTTCGAAGGTAAGTCCACGAGTTTTTCATGTACTACCCAAAAATGACAATTGTTTTTTCCCTGGAACCAAACACATTGATTGCCATAACCTCAAAAATGTCTATTCTGGATTAAATATGTTAAAAAGAGAACATATTATCTGAAATCCATAACATTATCTGGTAACCGTAATGAGCCGTTGTGTGTGTTTACATTGGGTGTCTTATGACGTGAGTTTGAAATATTTTTTTACTAAAAATCAAAGACAACATGAAAAATGTAAATAAATTACTATATATGAATAAAATATAGCGAAATTATCTGCTTAAATTGGAGTGTTAAATTACCATGTATTTAAATGGAAGAAGTCATCTTAGCTAGGTTAAAGCTAATTGGGTAAGAATACTACCCCAAATTATAAAAATATGTAGGCTATTACTTAAAATGTTTGTGAAACTAAATAATATTTTACTACATTTGAATATGACGTAACTATGTAGGTTTACATATTAGGCTGTCGTTTAATTTAAAATAAACCCAAAATTTTGGAAACATATATTGACTTTTTTTATCATTTGAAATGAGCAACACTCGTGGAAACTTCAATCTACAAATAAATTTAAAAAAAATTAAAAATACAATTTTCCACAATAAACACTTTATTTCCTATAGAGTCCGTTTCTTCATTTAAAAATAAAACTTTATTGACTTGGCCTTGATTAAATAAGTTAAAAAATTGTATTATCTTTAATTTGTAGATTTAATTTTTATAAGTTTAATTAATTCTTCTTTATACGGTAGTTAACATTTTTTATGTCACTACGCGCATATCTCAAAAATCTAAAATTTTGAACAAATATTTTACGCGATTTTGATAAAACTTAAAGTAATTTAAAGAATCCTCTCGAATACTTATATAATTACAACATATCGCTCGTTTTTGATCAACCCGTGGGCTATCGTCACATTATCCCAACATGTGTTTCCGACACCGCTCCAAATAACAAGCATATCAGCCTGCGGTACCTTAAGAGACAAAATACAAAATCGATGCTAGGGAAACAGAACCGAATGTCATTGTGATATTGTACTAACGATGTTCTGCCCAGAGGGAATATTCGGCACGTGGCTCGGAATCCGCCCTCGCAATTAAACGCATATCAATACGCTTGGATAATGAACCTCGACCTCCCTTCCTTCAACCGCACTCGCACACACAAACTTGAATGTCTTTTTTTATGTACAGTCTGTGAAACTGTTTATAAGCGTTTTAATTTGTTTAAATTGAATGCGAGATAACTGACTGAACGTTCGGAAAATTTTTATTGTTTGGTAAATGTTTAATAAATACTTTATGTACAGTCTGTGAAACTGTTTATAAGCGTTTTAATTTATTTAAATTGAATACGAGATAACTGACTGAACGTTCGGAAAATTTTTATTGTTTGGTAAGTATTTAATAAATATTTTATGTACAGTCTGTGAAACTGTTTATAAGCGTTTTAATTTGTTTAAATTGAATGCGAGATAACTGACTGAACGTTCGGAAAATTTTTATTGTTTGGTAAGTATTTAATAAATATTTTATGTACAGTCTGTGAAACTGTTTATAAGCGTTTTAATTTATTTATTTTCAAGTTGTAATAAACAATAGTTTTGTCACATATTAAATATCTATGTAAATTTATGGCTATTTATCAAATTGACTAAATAATTTTTTTAACACATATTATTGTTATCCTCTACATAGATCACCACAATTCTCAAAATTCCGTCCTCGGAATTAATTAAAATTAACAAATTATTATATTTTAGGTTTACTGCTGTATTTGTCAATGTAGGTGTAATCGGAAGACATTATTAATTTGGTTTTAAATACTCCGAGAAAAAAGTCAATTGTCTTTAATTAAATGGAATTTTGATGCCATGTAGGCCCTATGTACATTAATAAAGTAATATTTTTTTATAAATCTTGGGGAAGAGGGGCTGAATAGTTGTATCTGGTTAATAGTTATAATAAACTATCTGGATACCAAAATTTCTGCATTTTCGTATCCACTTTCCAGTATGCATACTACAGACATACGATCATGATCTTTATCGAGCGATTGCGATGCGCTCTGATAAATTGACTTCACAATACGATTTGTTGGAAGGAGTCAGTTTATCAGTTGTAACAATGAGGACTTCAAAGTTCCAGCTTTCTAATATTACCTCTGACTTATAATTTGACTACATTATTCTCTTGAAAACCCATTAGAACTAAAAATCAACCCTAAATATTTAAATAAAACTATAGCCTATCTCTCGACAAATCACCCCAATACGAAACACTTGATCCGAAAAAAAGCACCGTATTTATCTTTTCTATAGAAGAGAGAAAAAACATTTCATGACAAAATCCACACTCGCTCCAAAAAGCTTAAATCGCAGATGCAAGGGAGAAGTCCTATTGTCCAGCTCCCCCACGACACAGGGGGTTGTGATATACATATTATGTTCATATTTACCCCATTCTACTAAGGGTTGGTTCCATTGTATGGTTCACTTGTCCTTGTGTAGGTCAACCATCCATCCGGTAATCATACTCAGCAATGGTATTGGTTGTATTGCAATGGCCTGGACCTTTAATCTTTATATCCGAGTTGTAATCATTTCGGATGATTTATCTCAAAGTCCAATAAGGAAACACCTTATTCAAAGACTTGAGAGATTCTCGTTAAAGATTCCATTTTTTATCACTTGCACCTTCTATCAGCAATTTTATATTTACTTTAAATGAGCAATAACATGCAGGGAATTAAATCACTAAATGAAGAAAAACATATAAATATCTGCAACAATTTATTTTGATTAATACAGTTTCAATGACCAAGCTGGTAATGAGCTACCTAAGTCTAAACTGAACTATGTTCAATGAGACTTTTATATATATAAGTTCAAGTGTGTGTGTGTGTGTGTGTGTGTATATATATATATATATATATGCAATGTTCAATTATATATATATATATATATATAACTAATAGTAAAAAACTTATTTAACTACAGCTTGATGAAAATATATATATCATTGAACATAGTTCAGTTTAGACTTAGGTAGCTCATTACACACACACACACACACACACACACACACACACACACACACACACACACACACACACACACACACACACACACACACACACACACACACACACACACACACGCGCGCGCGCGCGTTTTTATTAAAAACTTTGAGTGTATAGAAATAATTATAGAAATTTCTTTAAATTCGTTTGTTCACATATACTTAGTGTAGAGAAAATTATGTGATGGGTTAAACAATTGATGGTGACTTTTTTCAGATATATAGATCAAAATTTTGAGTGTATGCCATAAGAGGGATAAACACAAAATGACAATTTTCTTTCAAAATCGACTCTAACGATTTGCAGTGTAGCTTCTGAGGACCTAAATAAAACTAGTTGGTTGCCATCATCCCAAAAAATGCCGGTTCCTATGTTATCGATTTAAAACCACTATAATCGGACATGGTGCTGCAATTTGATTATATGTTAAATTTTTTGGTGAAAATAAATAGTTCTTACCCAAGTCGCAAGTATTACGATCCAGAAATAAATGGGAAAAAATTAAATTTTAAGACGTCATTAAAAGCTTTAAATCGCAAGTATTACAATCCAGAAATAATTGGCAAAAAAAGAAGAAATTTTAAGACGTCATTAAAAGCTCTAAATCGCAAGTATTACAAACCAGAAATAATTGGCAAAAAATTTAATTAAATTTTAAGACGTCATTAAAAGCTCTAAATCGCAAGTATTACAATCCAGAAATAATTGGCAAAAAAAAGAAACTTTAAGACGTCATTAAAAGTTCTAAATCGCAAGTATTACGATTCAGAAATAATTGGCAAAAAAAAAAATTAAATTTTAAGACTTTATAAAAGCTCTATTTTATACAGTCACGAGGACGTGTTTACTGCATAAACGAAACAAGACCCTTATTTAAATATATAATTTTTTTCAGAGACAGCGGTCCGTGTTACTTTTTTATTTTTTATTGACAACGATCAAATTCCCCATTATAGTTGGAACAAAATTGGAAAGGGACTGGGGTTGTGGTTTGGCGGGAGAACGATGTTGCCAAATCAAATTTCATTATTTTCATGAATTCTTAGTAATATGAGTAATGATTTTAAAAATAATTTCCGTTTAAATTTAATTTCAGATTATTTATTCTACGTTCATTTCAATGTTTAATTACTAACATTTTACCTAAGCATATTTTGTCACTTCCGTAGAATTGGCAACATGGGACCGCTAATGGGAACAAAGCTCGCCAGCCATCCGTCCAGAAGGCTACGAGCCCCTCATACCATAACTTATTCGCTTTTACATCCATAGAATCCCTTTTCAGTTTATATCCGATTAAATTTTGGTTCATTTTATTTGGTTTTGGGAGTGAGTGACTCGGAGAGTTTTTGTGTATGGATATTCTAGAAAATTAGTGCAACGTTTGGCAAGACTAATATAAAATAGCAAAAGTATTTCAATGTAATATATTTGTTTAATTTTACTGGGAATTAATTTCTTTAATATTCAGTAAACGTTTGTCAGCAGTTGGACAACCCTTGCATTTTCCAAGAAACCTTCCTTGGATAAAGGCTGTGTGAAAACGGTTTCGTTTTGACGGCACCCGTCACTGAACTTCAACAATTATGGTCGTACATTTTACAATCGCATGTCAAACCTGTCAACCTGTTTCAAATTTAGTCGTCGTAAATTTCTTTCTTTGACATAAGTCATGCCTTTATCTACCATTTGCTTCTGAGAAGGAACCTGTACCAGATTTAGATATTCAAGGAAAAGTTCAATTTTTCTCTGGAATACTTTGCACTGTACAGCGATATGATGTTATCGAACGATCATCGTTATAATCGAATTTTCCTAGCCAGTTCATCAGTTTTAATCTCAAGCTGTTTGAGTGAATATGATATTTTTTGTAGTAAATATATGATATTGATATTGGAAAAACAGGAGAAAGTAAAGAATGAATGTGCGATACTGCTGTAATTGCAAGCGAACTATCTTAACATGAAGAGAAATATAAAGAATTTCATAGGATGAGCCCTGAACGATTCCATTTTTTATTGCAACTCGTCACGCTTTCTTTGTATAATTCCATAAGCGGAGGTAGTTTTCAACACAATTTATGAAAGATATTAAGAAACTTAAATCTTCGGGATTACTTGTACCTCTTCCCACTTTGAATTAGGCTATCGTATGATAATGTACAAAGAGATGATAGACCAAACGTATCGCTTAATACATATATCTTACGATAGATGTCGTTATCATATTGGTGTATCACTGTTTAGTCACTACAACGTGATTTGAATGCGTACTAGCGATATCTTATAAGATAATTATCGCCTATCGCTTACGACCTTAAAATATGTATCGTTTCGTTTTAGTGTGCAGCTTAAGAGATGATATTCGACTTATACAAGACAGAAGAGTAATTCAAGGTGTGTAGATCAAATCTATGGTGTTGTCCCGTCGCTCACGAGCTAGCAGAGATATTTTAATAAAGATCCCAAGCCTTCGAATACTCTAATAGCGTCAGAGTCGGAAAAGAACAAGAGTTAGTCAAGAGAGAACTGATAGGAAAGATGAAAGATATATCGAGAATCAGCTGATTATTTTATTACAGAAGAAACTTTGGAAAAAATTTATTTTCGACACCTCAATTTTCTCTACCGCTTATAAATAAATTATAAACTTATATCATCTCGTACTTAGAACCGTGAGTTGAAACACTCAATTACAAAACTCCGCACATCTTCTGGGTATTAATATTCAGAAGGCACCTCCTACCCAACACTATCCGATATCACTCTGCGAGCACATGTTACCACCGCGAGTCTCTTGAGTCTATTAGAAAATAATCCGATTCGAGTGAAAAAAAAAAACCACAATGCACCCTCCAGATTGGATTATTGGATGTACAAGAAGCCGACCCATTAAGCTTCGGACACCCCGCCGATATAACCCTATAATGAGAGGGGAATAGTTTAGTCGACAAAAATTGTGGTGCGTTACTGCTAATGTAAAAGCAGTAGTGGGCTTATGTTTAAATAATCATTTTGACTACTTATTTAGTTTTATAAGCGTTATGTTCAATCAAAACTGAAGTATCTGTAGAACGTGCAAGAATTTAAAGATCTTCACAGAAAGGTCGAGAAAAATATGTATTTTCATTAGCGAAACTGAAAAAAGTCAAGCCATCATGGTACTACTCAGCCCTACTATACAATGTATTTTTTTCTTGTTGTTTAAAAGTAAAAAACCTACCAGTCGTTATCGCCTTTTGAAAAAAGGAAGAAATAAACATAAAATAAAGACTTTTAGCCCTCTAATACTCTAATAGCGTCAAGGTCAGAAGAGAACAATACAAGCAGATCCTCTAAAAATAATCCCCCAATGTTGGTCTCCTGGGTTTTGTTAGGAAATGTAAAATTGTATTGGTATTAGTCGTACGTATCAATGCTGATATTTTCTAAGTTAATTAATTCCTATTAAACTTGTACCTACGGTAATAAAAGCTTGATTAATTGAAAAAAGCTGAGGGCGTGTTTATGGTTTTAACGAAATAAGATTAGCTTTTTGATTGACACTACCCAAATTACAATTTTGGTGACTACTAGTTTTGGTCATGAGTGAGTGAGACAGATTATGCAATGTCTCGTGAATACAAGAAAAATGGGGGGAGGGAACAAAATAATTTTCTAACAACGATTACAAAAAGTCTTCAATAAATCCTTCATTAAAATTGCTATCGAATTATAATTAATATCAAATGGGTTCGTTCTAGGTTTTGCTACTATTAAAGTATAAAGTACAATTAAAATCACACCCGTCTGGGATATTGTTGTCAAAAGGAAAACAATTGAAATTTTATTGAACTGAGTTTAGTGGAAATGTTGAATGTACTTTATTACCGTACCTACAAATGGAAATTTTTGACTAATTTAAAAATAACAAGTTTATTTATAGATAAAATACTTGCAATTTATAATTATTCAATCTCAATTTGAATTTACTTATTCCAACATCGAGCCGTCGCCATTTTATATATATATTTTTTATTTTCATGTTATTTATACTGTACGCTGTTTTTATGGAAAAAGACACGGCTTACCATACCTTACAGCCCTTGCAGGACACAGTTCCTTTAACACAATTAATTCTCCGTTCTCTTCGATCTTCTGCAACTCTTTTTCGCCTTCGCACTCCCCCCTCTTCAAATAGACCTCCCGGTCATCCATACTTATTTTCACTCTTCCTCTTAATCTCATAGTTTTCCCTCCAATGAGTTGCTAGATCCTCTTCTATTTGCTGAAGATGACCAGCCCAATCTCATCCTGGTCACCTGATCCGACTCCTCCAATAATCCCAGTAGTCCGAGACATCCACTCATCTCCTTCTTTCATTGCCCCAAATATTCTTGACTTCACCGACCTCTCCAAACACCGCTACTACGCGTTAAACTGATTGTCGTTTCTAGGGTTAATTGTATATGAAAAATATTTGTTTGATTAATAAATTTCTATAATTTTAAACATGTTTTTCTAAATATTTTTTTAAATAATAAATTCTTTGTTTCAGGTAAGTTTGACACTTATGGCAGCAAAATTCGAACCACTAAGGTAATCGATTTATGTTAATTTTTACAACATCATAATGTTTATCTCAGAATCGTGTTAACATTAGTGTACAAATTTATACACCGCCTAACTTTATTGATATTAGTAAAATAACAAGATAAAAACAACTTTAACATAATTTCAATTTGATGTGTCAGCAATTATATGTTAGAGCGTAAGTCATACAAGCGTTGAGAATTTTATATTCAGTGATTACTATACTTTAGTGATCGATACAGGATGTTCATTCATTGAATCACGTTGATGAATAATTTAAATATTTTAGTCCAAAATTACTTTTACAACGCTTTCATACACTGGTCTAGGGTAAGTCCTAGCCGATCTTTGCATTTATGAGCATAAAATTGTACTTGTACCGATAACGTTTAAAGTCATAGCTGCTATTAAGTTTAACTGGAATTAACGATTCAATATGTTTTTTGTCACAGCTCATTCGGATCGCCCCCAGTATGAATAACCTTTAGGAGGGAATAACTTCTCTATGATGTTTTTATATTTCAACGATTTCCCATGATTAACTTGTCCCTTCGGATCATGTAATCTTTTGTGCGCTCTTGTTCTCAAACAGATGTTTTTGTACGCTTGTAAATCGGCGTAGGTATAAATATCATAATCGGGCAAACGTTTATATAACTCGTACAAATCGGGCGTCCCTTTATAGTTAATTTTGTCAATTATAATGTCAACATCTTCTGATAACTGAAGCTAATTGTCACCGATCATCAGAGAGTGGTCTCCCCAGTATTCATCATGCGGGCGGAAACATTCATCATGTTGAGCACTTATTTTTGCGCGACCGGTTGCTTGAAATTCATGTTTTCCATTTTTCAAATTCTCTTTGTCCTAAAGGTTTGGATAATAAATACTGTTCTTACACTAGGCTCCAGAGTCTCTGCAATTATATCCGTATCGATAATAAAGGGATAACCGATTCTTCCTTCTCAGTATCCCACTCTCCAGCTTTCTTCACAGTTTCGTTCAACTCTTCAGCGTCATTGTCCGTCTTTCTATCCCACTCTTTGGTTTTAATTTCTTGTTTCGGAAAAAAAATACTCAAATATTCTATAACTCTTTGATTATCGGTGTGTATTTCTTAGTATATAAACGTTTCACTCGTACCTCGTACTTTTTCTTTATAACCTTGAGTAATCCGTACATGTCCAACGTTAGATGTTCTCTCTTCTCAGACATCTTGTATAATGACGTTTGTTACAAGTATCGAACTTTTTGATCCTCGAAATATTTACACTATTATAAAAAATTACAGAATATCTTACCTTTCATTAGCAATTTGTCTTGTATAAAAAACAATTTGAGTAAAAAATCAATAATATTGCTTACATATTAAGTAAGACTAGAGACGTTTTCAAAGAGATAGCGACGAAGATAGCAATTTTACATCTTTAGAGAGGGGGACCAAATTGAAGGATAATTTAATCAGTTAATAATAATTTATAAACAATATTTTGTTCCGTCATTGTCCGCAACCACACCAGAGTACAATTGTTGTGATATTACTTATCAAAATTAATTAAGTTTCCTCGAGATAACGTTAATAACAATAATGGTGTTGAGATAGCATGACAACATTTTGGAAATTTAATGAAAACAGGCATAAATATATGTGTAAGGGCGTGGTCTGAATCACGCGAGTCCAGTAGGTATGCTCGGCATGTTGTATGAGCGTAACAATGAGTTGCTCTAGAGATTTTGAAAACTATATTATTAATGAGTATGGAGTAAATATAAACCGCGATTTTCAGGTTTCATGGTTTGGACTAAATGTTGATGAGCCAGTCGAGACATTTGCTTCCTTTATGTTTTAGACTTTACTTTATCTAATCAGGACTAACAGATATTGAGGAAAAACACGTTCCTTCTTGGGGTTTGAACTTCAAAAAAACCTTTATTTTTAAATCCTTATGTTATAAAAGGAATATATTGTTTAAATTTCATATATCTAGGTTAAGAGATTGGGACTGGACGTTGTTATGTCTGTTATTATATGTAGCTTATATTAGGGAATATGTTTTTAGGCAATGTAAAAAAACAAGTCGATCTTAAGAGATATTGAGGAACATTTCCCCTCCCCGTTTTAATTTTCTTATGACTGTAATTTTTGTTGATGTTAAACCTTATTTTATTGATGTTGATTAACCTTATTTGTTCTTTATGTTATGAAAGGAAAATACGCCTTGTCTAAGTTGAGGGGTTGGGGCTGGACGTAGCTATAAATATAATTGGAAACAAAATCATTTTCAGTTAAAGGGTACACAATACCAGGAGAAACTGATTCACACAATGTTACCACTTTCTTATCGACTTTTAAACTTAAACAATGTAATTTGTTCATAAACATCCCAACTATTATTTGTTGAAATCACAAATTGTCATTAGTACTTAACGATATATACAGTATATTATATTGTATAAACAGGGAGGAAAATGTTAATTAAACCTGAAGTAGTTGAATTTCTCTGGTTTATTTAAAGGAGAAAAACCTCTCAGTCTTCATTAACTTATAAAAAGAAGAAAAAGTGGAGATAAAATAAAATAAAGACAGCTAGCCCTCGAATAATCTATTAGTGACAGAGACGGAACAGAACAAGAGAGACCTGATATAAAATATTAACTCGTAACTAAATACAAAAAGTATAGATGTAGTTTATACGGTTTCTACTATTTATAATTGGAGTTTTCTTCAAAATTTTCCGTTCATGGTTCTAAAATTAAAAGTAAAATTGTGAAAATTAAGATCTTAATTAAATACTATTTTCTGAGGAAGTAACATCGTTCTCTGTGTTGTTGAAATACAAACCTAATTTTCGTTTTTCCACATGTTTGTTGTTAATTTTTATCGTAAAATATTTTTCTCTGACCCTAAAGAAATGATTCTGGGAATGGTGTCTACCTGGCCTATGTTATTGTAGTGTTATACAGTCAAAGTAGATCTATTTTAATCAAATTGCATATGTTGACATCTTTTGGTTGTATTTCGGATGTTTATTTTATTTTCGCTCTAACTCAATATTTGGGTGTACTTATCACTTGACCAAAAGTTTTGTATTTTTGTAATGAGTTTTTATAATGAGTTTCTTAACAAACGTTTGATTATTTTAATTATTTCTTGTTATTTTAAAACTGCCTTCTTTCTATTCTATTATGACGTTATAAATTAATATTGTATTAATTAATTTTAATACTGGTCTCACTATTTATTTTACTTGATTTCTAACTTTGGTCGTTTAACAAACTTTAATCTCTTAGGTTTTGGTCATTTTATTACTTTAATAATTTTAATTAATTTGCATTATTTTTTTTTCCGCCTAACTGCTATTTTCGGAGTTTGTTCTCCATATGTAATATAACCGTTATGCCGTAACAAAATGTCGAATCTTAATGTCCGTTTTATTGACAAGTGTAGTTACTTCGTTTAGAAAAACTTTCTGTTGCTATGGGTTATTCATAAAATCCAATTATATGGTAATAAACTCCCAACTAGCAATAGTCTGCAAAGTTTGATTTTCAAATTAAAGTTGAATATAACTTGTTCAAAGGTAAAGTTGTCAAATTAAGACAAGTTCTATTGTGATTTAGAAAAAAAAGTTTTCATTTATCATGATTCCTGATTGTATAAAGTACAATTTTATTGAGTTCGAGTATCATTCTTAATTTGTCTTGTTCAGTTTTATTAGTACTTTGTCACATCAATGTACAGTATTTATAGGAATTATGCCGACACCCGATACCATGATACTAACTAGTGGTGTAACTTTATGTCCCTTTTTTCAAAATAATTATACAAATACGTAGAGTGGCTAGTCGAAAAACCGATGCCAAGTTTATGTAGATATATCTGTTTTGAAACCTCCTGCGTTCAAATAACTGATTTTTGGAAATATGTCTGTCTCTCTTCTGTATGTTGTATCACGTATGTGCATAACGCGTGGACCGATTTTTATAAAATTTTGGTACTGTATGTAGGCATATTTCGGGACATTTTACGGTGTTTTAATTTTTTGAGGGCCATAAGAATAAACCACAAAATTTCGATGATCAAATTTTGCTAATGTATAGCCTCTAAAGACCCCAATAAAACGTAACTTATTTCCAAAAAGTCAGTTCTTCAGTTATTGAAAAATACAAAATATCGATCACGGGGCTGTTTGAGTCAAAACACGATTTTAGTTTACTAAAATTTAAACGAAATCAAGACACCTCTATAACAGATTTATCGAGTTTTTTTTACCGATAATTCATGAACCAACGTTTTTAACCTGATAGCGTCTAATTTGGGAATACATTTGAACAAAATTTAATCCAAATCGTTCAAACAAATTTAGAGAATTTTTTTATGGCCAAATATGTATAAAATTGATCGACACGTTTAGGCTGTCGATTTTTGTTTCTTGCCTATCACATAACTTTCTCTGTACTACACATATATATAGCCTATATACATATATATGAAAAATTAGAAATACAAGTTAACGATACACTAGATTGCTTCCTTAAATGCCTTACAATTAATTATTTTTTGACTTTAACGAAACATTTTTGGACATTTTGTACAATAAGGAAAATTTCTTTGTACAATTTTTAACACCATGGTGAAATTAACAATAACGATAGTTTCTCCTGTAAATATAATTACAATAACAATAAATAAAAGCGCAGTAATTATTATTTAGTTTTATTAGATTAAATATACTGATATCGTTTTGATAACATATTTATCTTCTTCACCGAGTTGTAGCTAAACTCTACTACAAAAATAATTTTCTTAAACAGTATAAATGTAAATAAATATTGATTTTTACTTGTAAAATGTTATGAACACAATGTCCCCAAAGATTATGTTTATTAACTCAACGACGTTGTGATGCACGAGCCACAATAAGCTAACCATAACTAAATTACTCCTCTAGTTTAATTATTAATCTGTGACTAATTGTGTTCAAGATGTAGTAATTATTAATGTTAATTTAAATTAATATTTAACAATATTATTCCAGGAATAGAACCAAGATCTACCGTTTCTTAACGTCAGAGACTTGAACGTCTAAATTTTTGACATTTCCAATTTCCACCAGTGATCACAAACACTCAGGAAGGAACTGTATATCCCGTTTTACTTCTTCTTTACCAAATGAGATTAGAGTCGTCAAGTTTTACAGTCATCATTAAAGAGTCGAGAGCAGAATGGAAATGGTGAAATAATAAATCCAATGGTTGAGGGCGGCTAAACATTATTATCGCTGTTCAGTGTGGCATGTCCAATTACAGAACTGTACCTCCACTGCTCACTTCGCTCTCCTGTCCGTAGAGTTCACTCGTGTAAACATAATGTCGAGAATAGTACTTCTTATTATAGGGAGCAGCCAAATTAAAATAGCAACCCACTTTCAATATTCCTTCTACCCTTCTTCCTTTACCTTTGCTCATTTTGTAAATTTCTCTTTCCCCCGTTCTTGATTTTAGTAATCTAAGAACATTTTCTTAACATTACATTTTTACGTTGACAAATAAATTGAGTACAATTTATTTTTTCGTGATCGTTATTCTATTAAATTTATTAATAAAAACAAAGAACTCGATAAAAATAAAACAAACTATTTAACGAACTTAAAAGATTTGTTCCAATTTTGATGAAACTCACGCATTCAAGGTTTATTATGATCCTGGACTCGATTTTATCGCTATTTTTTTTGCACTAGTCCAAAATAATTTTACGTTCTGTAAGTTATTGGATAATGATGGGTTATTTATATATTTTGTTCGGACATTTCCATCATTTGTATATACACGACGTTTCGGAAGTATAGATCTACTCTCGTTATCAAGTGAGACCTAGAACACGCCAAACATGAAAAGGATTAATAAAAAGGTGTCCTAGGACTGAGTTGAAAACTAAAAACTAAAACTAGTGACATAAGCATTAAAATAAATGAAAATAACAAAGGTTATGTATACAACCGAGGAGTGCCTAACGGTTTTATTGTGGTACATGTTATCATTGAGAACATGTTTTACTGTAGTTCAAAATATTAGATAGTTTATCATTGACGCTAAGCTTGTGTTCGGTCGAATTTTCGCGCAAGCTTTAAACATTTACTGTATAGTCGCAGCATTGTGAGTGAAAATAGGGAAGCTACAATTAGTAGCGAACTGTGTTTTAGAATGATTGAACAATAGTGACGGGAATTCTATGTACTATCACACATTACCACTAAAGAGCCATCTGCCATGTCTCGGCGGTACAGGGTGTTCACTCCACTGAGTTCAAGTTTTTATTTTCCCAGATATATGTAGTATAGAGATAGGATGTGGTGGGTAAAACAATCAGCGTCGAGGCGTGAGGAAGATTGAGGTCCCCTGAATGAATAAAACAGTTAAATTTGTCGTTATTCAGTTTATCGTATGTATAGTGTTCTACAGCCCAACGTGTGTACCGATTTTAGTCAAATTTGACATATAGTGATTCACGAAGTTATCCCCACACTTATACAGCTCATTCTACTAGTAAAAATAATGAAAAAAGTTCATATAAACATATGTTCTATCTCTTTTCGTTTAGCGTCTGTCTGTCTGTATGTGTTTTTTAGAGAAAAAAAATTCTATCTTAAAAATGGTTTGAGATATCAAGTTGAAACTTTTTACATTTAATGACCTTATTAGTGTGCATCTTAGATAAAAGTTTCAAAATAATATCATTTACAGAAACAAAATAGCGGTCATTTAAAATGTTCAAATCCTAATAACTTTAAAACGGGCGATGTTACAAAAAAAGGCAAGATACATAAAAAATAGCCCCTTTTAATACAAGCATTTTGGTACCTGGTTTATTGATCTAAGATAAGTAGTAACAGAAATAAGTAAGATGTTTTAATGTTGTGTGTGATTTGATTTTGAAAATACATTGCAATTATGAATAAAACACAAACCTTTACTTGGGAAATCTTACTTATGTCTGTTACTACTTATCTTAGATCAATAAACCAGGTACCAAAATGCTTATATTAAAAGGGGCTATTTTTTATGTATCTTGCCTTTTTTTTGTAACATCACTCGTTTTAAAGTTATTAGGATTTGAACATTTTAAATTACCGCCATTTTGTTTCTGTAAATAATATTATTTTGAAACTTTTATCTAAGATGCACACTAATAAGGTCATTAAATGTAAAAAGTTTCAACTTGATATCTCAAACCATTTTTAAGATAGAATTTTTTTTTCTAAAAAACACATACAGACAGACAGACGCTAAACGAAACGAGATAGGACATATGTTTATATGAACTTTTTTCATTATTTTTACTAGTAGAATGAGCTGTATAAGTGTGGGGATAACTTCGTGAATCACCCTGTATAGCGATTTTTTTTTCGATGTTTTTTTATTACTCAACTTAAGGGTAGAGTGTTATAAGGAAAAAAAAAATTACAATGTCTTTACAAAGAAAATCCATCTCTTTAAAAAATTCCGGTTTATGAGTTTTGCCTCCACCGATTTTGTTTAAATTTTAGTTCAAATGTGAAGATTATTGTACTAAACGTGTGCAAAGTTACAAGTAAAATTGTTTTTACGATTCAAGTTTTATGTCGTATTAATCAAATCCGGCTTTCTATCATATTACACACTGAGGACGTGTATATGGTACAAGGGAAGCGAGTTAAGACTTTTATTTAAATAAATTTAAAAAATTCAAAGATTAGGACGATGGTTCATTTTCATTTTTTGATTGACCCGGTACCGGGATGTCATTTTAAGTGACGATTACTGTGCAATGTTTATTTATTATTAAAACTAGATTTATTTGCACAGAAATATCGGCAGTAATAGTTGAGGGTGTATATTTTACTTAATCCACCGACTAATTCTGTAGCGCTACAGTCCTCTCTGCCCAAGGGTCTGTTTCAATTTCTTTCTCCATTCAAACTCAGTTCTTCTCCATTCCCTCAGATATGACGCATGTCGTTTGTTGAAATATTTGAGCGAGAAAAAAAAAGGTTTCGTTTTAAATAAACCAATATTATATGCAGAACACCTAAAATGTATATGTTAACGACGTAGAACATTCATGTATTTCGACGTTTCGGCAGAACAATCTCTGCACCGATATTATTTTAAATTCGCGAATCGTAGACGTAAATACAGAACCTGATCAGGAAAACATATTTCAAGTTTGATTGTTTTTCCTCCCCCGTATTACAACCTGCTGAGGCGATGCCTGCCAAGGACAGCCCATCATTCTGAGACAATACAAAGAACTTTACAGCCCCTTTCGTCTGCAGACAATCTCAGAGTATTGAAAAACATTTCGTTTAACACGACTTTTCATCAGAAATGAACAATAGTTTTCTATACTGCTATTGAATATTTGAATTTAATACAATGATATGTTTTGCTAAAGTGTTTTTTCGGAGGGAAATCATTTTGTAATACACTCATTAAATTAATTGAAATCGTTTGCTGTTTTATTACTAAATAGAGTAATTGCAAATTATGTAATAATTAAAGTGATGAAATCGTAATCAGTAATAATAATAATTTTATGTATTAAAAAAAAAAAAAAAAAAAAAAATTTCTTTGCCACATCTTATTTTCTCAGGAAGTTGTCCCCAAAGATGAGATTTTATAGATGTTTCCATCTTGTTTAATTAAAGGCGAAAAATTTTCAGTCATCATTGCCTTTGAAAGAAAATTAAGAAAAGAGCATACAATAAAGACCTTTCGCCCTTCAATACTCAAATACTGTCAAGGTTGGAAAAGAAAATTTGTTGGTCGAGAGAGATCTAACACAAGACTATATGGAAAAGGGTGGGTCCCCTCGAAATTACTAAGCCCGTACTCACCATATTGAGCCCCCGAGGGCAGTAGATACTTCCGGTGAACGACTCATTTTGAAACTTTGTATAAACGTTTTTAAAACACCACTATTTCTAAACTTCTAACAGGTTGATTAATTTAAGCTTTTTTCTTCTTCTTTATAATAGGAGGTTATTTTTAAGAATTTTTTTTTTTTTTTTAGTTATGATTCTCTTTTCAATTTGTACATCATTGTCGTAGGTTTTAAACTCCAAAAAAGTAGCACTTTTAAGATGTTGTACAACGTACGGAAAAAAGTTATAGAAAAAAACTTTTTGTGATTCATCCACCATTTTGAAATTTACTGACCGAATTTTGTGGTTGAGGAATTTGTCTAAACAGTTTGTAAAACTGGGTCTTCACGCTAAATTATGGCAATATTGTGACTTTTAAAGAATTTACTATCGTATATATATACAGTGAGCGAAAAATATCACCGAACTTACATTTTTTGAGATTTGGAAAAGATGAGGAAGATGTCATATTCAAATGATGTTGAATATTCGAAGACTGGTGAAGATTCATTTGTTATAATTTTCGGACATTATTCGATGCAGATTTTAAGACGTGCAAAATGAACTATTGTGGGAGTTCTAACAACGTACGGATAAAAATAATTCTCAAATAAAAGTTTTTGGATTTTGAAAATCGGACGCAAATTTAAAATCTACTGGCCGATTTATCCGTAGAATTGAGTAACACCGGTGATTGGTAACACAAATTACGTCTTTGTTAATGTACATCCATTATCCTTTATCTTTACCGACTTCATATCAGTCGTATGACGTTAGTTTGATAAACTTGGCCAGTAAGGTCCAGAGGAAGCTGCGGTGTTATCACCATGATAACGTCTCACAAAGCTAACGTGACAACATTAATAGAAAGCATCAAGTAAAAGCTTGATACACCGTAAAAGCTGTATTTTACCTGGCAATGTATCAATTTGCAGGTTTTAACACGCAACCGATCACTAAGGATAATTACTATCATCAACGATGGTCTGGGTTTGTTTTAGGTGAATCTAGGTGGCATCGTCCTAGTTCAGTCCGGTTCTTATGTAACATTAGAGTTTGTTTGATAGTTGGTGAGTCGCGAAGTATTGAAACAGCTGTTGGGTCAAATCATGTGGTTGTTTAGTTGATTAAATGTGAATCTAATATGAATTAACTGTTTTTATAAATAAATTTGTATCTAAAATACTACATTGTCATCAAATACCATAGATCGGAGCGGTTTTTAGTGAATATGCAGGAGGATTATTTTATCATAAACTATTAATTCTACGAAAAAAATTTAAATCGGGGACCCTTCTTGGAATTAAAAACCCCTTTTTGCAAACTTTTTTAAATGGCCGCCATTTTGTTGGCAGCTAACTTTAAACCTTCTATTTTTTATGATGTTTCGGATTGTACACCATTTTTAAAAAAAAAAACTTTTTTATTTTTGATTATTTCTGATAAAGAAAATAATATTATGATTAAATCTTACATAGATCTAGGTAGATAACTAGAGTGAAATTTTTGCTCAATCAGAACTTTACCCTTGGAAGTTGGTGTACGCCATCATTGTACACACAGGTCTCAATACAAGTAGATCCTCTAAATGTAATGGAAAAAAGTAAATTTCTTGGACAATGTACGAAATGATGTTGGTAAGATCAAGAGGTTTTTTATAGTAGGGTAAGTTGAAACACTGATTTTTGAACTTCGTAATTGTGCATATCCTACTTTCTTGACGTCAAATAGGCCTATGTTTTTATTAAACAGTCTCCACTCGCTTCGCTCGTGTCAATGTCTCGGCCCTGTCGAGTCTCGAAGCTGTACGAGTCTCAACTCGCAACTCTTATATCGATGACTCGACTATATCGAATCCTGTAACTATACAAATAGCCTTTTTAGGGGGGTGTGAAGGTTGAAATTACATTTTTAATAATAACTTCTGTAATTGTCATCATAAAAATGTGGGGTTGGTACCATTGCATGCAGAATTGAAATCTGCGTTTTATTATCTAATTTAGTATGTTTTAAAAGTTGAATAACACACGATATATGAACAAATAAACTGTTTAAAATAACCAACATTTTCAATTAGATTTTTCGAATTTCAAAACGGTTCTATATGAGAATAATATAGTCTCCTTTACAAATTTCATGTTCCTATTTTAATTTTTGTTACTGTTGTGCTTACTACGAAGATAGACGGACGGACGGCATGTCGAAAATCACTTTTTCGGTTTTCTGAAGTCATATAAAGTAAAGAACAGTCAAAGAACCGACGTGGAAGTTGACATTAGCAAACTTACAGTAGGCTATATTTTGTGTACTGGGAAAGTGAAATACTTCGTTTGTCGAGTTTTAAGTCAAACCGCGTCTGTTAAATTTCGATTTCAACTTTCATCTATAAAAATAATCCTTAAATTTCCACATTAGTCTAATTAGTAGAAGCCTCTAAAATGAGCGCTCCTATATAAAGTCCACAAGGACACACTTCATCCGATCTTATTGGGGATTCTAATCGTAATCACATCCCGAATAAAGTCAAATGTTTAACATAGTTATTATTTAAATGACGAAAATATTGAGAACTTATTTCTTCAAATATCAAAAACTCCATGTTAAAATGGATCCTATTTTCACCAAAACTAACGTCAATGCCTTAATATACAACAGATCTCTTTTAAATTGGAAACTGGAAGAAATACTCATTACCTAAGGACATTGTTTCAGAAAGCCTTGTCGATTATAACAGCAATAAATTCATTTTTCAATGTATTATTTACACACAATTTATGGATTTTAGAAACAGTAAATAACAGATGCCCTAGAAGATATTTGTACTTTTTAAAATACCGTAAGAATTATTACTAAGAAAGTAATTTGTCATTATAAGATGCAATCAGGGTATATTGCTCTAAATTGGCTTGGAACAAAAAAGCCTATTTTTTGGTCGTCAACATTTTTTTAAAATCTAGAGTATAAAGGTTTTTAATTTAATCTTTTTTCAAAAATGCTGCATTAAATTACAAACTAATAGATATCTTTATCGCTTAATGCATATTTATTTTGCTAATTTTTCATATAACTAACACGTGAAAAAGTGTATTTTTGATATTAAGAATTTTGTTCATTAAAAATATACAAATCATTATCGAGTGATGAATCTAAAACATGCGAAACATATTTAACATGTTGGAAACTAAAACTAATAGCTGAAGAGACAAATCTATGGTTAAAAGAAACACTGTGAATTTATTTGTATATAGCCTACACATATGAATGGTAAATCTCCGGGGAAAAAACTATGCCAATTAAGAATATGTTATGATGATTGGTAAATTTGGTTTCGATGTTTAAACTCTTAATATCTGTTGTCAAATAAAAGATTTTTAAGTTTCCTATATTGGTACTCTCCATTATTGCTGATTTTATCTTAAAGAACTATTCGTCTTGATTTTTCTCGACCCTTCTTCGTTTCAATCTCTACCAGAATATTCTTCCACAATAATAGTTGAGGTTAACTTTTAAATATTTGCAAGGATTTCATGGCTTATTGAGTTCTTTTCAATACTCTGTATTATCCCTAATTTTCACGGTAAATTGACGTTGTCGCTATAAATATATTAAGGCATTTCCCAGTCGGTAACACAAGTTCAAACACACCCGGTCTAAAAATAGCCGACCTTTGAAATTTTGAACCTTGGTAAAAACTAATATGGAAGATGGCCAGAGTTCATAAACCGTCCTTTTCTATTGGTTTGTGTTAGAATCCTTACACTTTACGAAAGATTTTGAGATATTCAATATTGACGTTGAGGCTTATGGGTTTTCCCTTTTCAAATGAATCACGAACACTGTTGAGGAGACGGTCATCTACAACACCTTTCTTTCATCCCTTGTTGTTTTAAGATAAAAACCCCTCGATCATCATTATAAGAAAAGAACATAAAATAAAAACCGAATTGGTATCATATACAAATTAGTATTGATAGATCAAGGGGTAGAGTTAATTTTGAAACAGTTGTAACAGAGGTTTTCTGAATTTCTGAATTGTGCATAATATCACTGCTCTCGTGATGTCGGATAAACCCAAACCGTTCTCGGAGATGTGTTTATTAAAAAGTCTTCACTCGCTTCGCTTGTGTCAGTGTTCGATATTACGTTATTGATAATAACTCCTGTAATTACCATCATAAAGATGTGGGGTTGATATGAGGCAGTATTGAAATATGCTTATTAATATCTAATGTTTTACGTTAAAAGTTGAATAACACACGAGATATGAACCAAAAAGTCTTTAAAATTACCTTCATTTTAATATTTTAAATTTGATTTTTCTGGCCGCTATTGTGCTTACGTACAGACGACAACGACGACATCATGGCGAGACTAAAAGTTTTAGTAACCTCCATAACTTTACTAATAGTAAAACTTTGATAGTGCGACACTTTGTGGGCTTAGGGGCTGTCGAAGTTTCAAAATGTCGAACTATAGGGAGTGTATTGGACATACACTAATAATATAGGTATTATTGTACAAATACTGTGACATTGAACAAAAGTAAAAGTGTAGTAGAGCCGCGGTTATCCGAGCATCGACTGACCGAGTTCCGGGTTAACCGAGGTAGTCAAAAAAAAGTTCGAAAATTCAGTTTGTAAAAATAGAAACGGCGCACAAAGGAAGTTAAACGAGTTTCCGTATTAACCGATCTGAATCCGAGTACTGTATTACGAAATTACCAAAAAATCACATTTAACTCTCATTTTGATGTATAAAACTTCATCGATTTATTTATAGCTACCTGAAATAAAACTGTATACAGTAGTAGAGTTTATAAAAGATTTAAAATATCACATGGGTTGTGTACAAAATTCATAGGAAACTATTGTCTTCAATTCTTGGAAATAGGGGTTTGTTTCCTTACTAAGAACGTTTCATTCTCACAAATAAAGTCCCACCCCTCATCTAAAAATACTGTAGAGACCAATGAGAAATATGTACGTTGTGACATCTGTCAATCAACTCCGTTTTTATCCTAATGCGTTGTTTGCCTGCTAATATTTTTAGTCTGTATTAAACTTTTTGAGCGAGATTGTCATTATTGAAAACGATACTGTATGTGTATTCAATTTCTTTCTTTTGAGACACGCTTTGTGACGTGTCTAGGCAGATTCCCGTGTCGAAGTATCGAGAGTAGAAGTATTACTGTATCACCTTTTCCTGGGAGGTCAAACTTCAAAATTACATTTTCGAGAATAATGTGGCTGCTATGTTAATATTTTAAATTCAGTTTTTCGGAATTTTAATGAGCTTCTACGTGAGCACATTATAAGCCCTCCGTCCTAAATATTAATGGCTTTCTTTATGACCACATTATAAGCCCTTTATACCAAATTTTAATGGGTTTGTATAATGAGCACACTATATAAGGCCTTTATATCAAATTTTAATGGGTTTGTATATGAGCACACTATAAGCCCACTATACCAAATTTTAATGGGCTTCTATATCAGCACACTATATGCCCACTATACCAAATTTTAATGGGTCTCTATATGAGCACACTATAAACCCTCCATACCAAATTGTAATGGGTCTCTATATCAGCACACTATACCAAATTTTAATGGGCTTCTATATGAGCACACTATATGCCCACTATACCAAATTTTAATGGGTCTCTATATGAGCACACTATAAACCCTCCATACCAAATTGTAATGGGTCTCTATATCAGCACACTATACCAAATTTTAATGGGCTTCTATATGAGCACACTATAAACCCTCCATACCAAATTGTAATGGGTCTCTATATCAGCACACTATAAGCCCACTATACCAAATTTTAATGGGTCTCTATATGAGCACACTATAAACCCTCCATACCAAATTGTAATTGGTCTTTATATGAGCACACTATAAACCCTCCATACCAAATTGTAATGGGTCTCTATATGAGCACACTATAAACCCTCCATACCAAATTGTAATGGGTCTCTATATCAGCACACTATAAGCCCACTATACCAAATTTTAATGGGTCTCTATATGAGCACACTATAAACCCTCCATACCAAATTGTAATGGGTCTCTATATCAGCACACTATAAGCCCACTATACCAAATTGTAATGGGCTTCTATATGAGCACACTATAAGCCCTCCATACCAAATTGTAATGGGTCTCTATATCAGCACACTATAAACCCTCCATACCAAATTTCAATGGGTCTCTATATCAGCACACTATAAGCCCACTATACCAAATTTTAATGGGTCTCTATATGAGCACACTATAAACCCTCCATACCAAATTGTAATGGGTCTCTATATCAGCACACTATAAGCCCACTATACCAAATTTTAATGGGTCTCTATATGAGCACACTATAAACCCTCTATACCAAATTGTAATGGGTCTCTATATCAGCACACTATAAGCCCACTATACCAAATTTTAATCGGTTTCTTCTATACGAGCACATTATAAGCCTTGTATATCAAATTTTAATTGGCTTCTATATAAGCCCTCTATACCAAATTTTAATAGGCTTCTATATGAGCACACTATAAGCCCTCTATACCAAATTTTAATAGGCTTCTATATGACCACACTATAAGTCCTCTATACCAAATTTTAATAGGCTTCTATATGACCACACTATAACCCCTCTATACCAAATTTTAATAGGCTTCTATATGACCACACTATAACCCCTCTATACCAAATTTTAATAGGCTTCTATATGAGCACACTATAAGCCCTCTATACCAAATTTTAATAGGCTTCTATATGACCACACTATAACCCATCTATACCAAATTTTAATAGGCTTCTATATGACCACACTATAACCCCTCTATACCAAATTTTAATAGGCTCCTGTATGAGCACACTATAAGCCCTCTATAACAAATAATGTAACCTTTATTTTGTGGCCGCTATCGAGGTTAGGTAAAGACGACAACTAAGACAGATCGAGGGTATGAAACGTGAAGATCAGTCAAAACGGATTTAGATATTTTAACGATTACTAGATTTACCCTACTTGATAAATAATAACAATAACAGTTTTTATTGACACGGATTATTATCTCCGTGGAGAAAGTTCTAAACATGTTACATTTAGCTATGGATTTTTTTTTTTGAAATAATCTATCAGTTACAAATAAAATAAGCAACAGTTGTGAACAATTCAATCACAATTAAAGAAAACACACAGTTTTCAACAACGCATTTTATTAACTATAAAAATGTCGTTACCTCAGTTGTTACATATACATTCCCTTCACACCAACTAAAGATGACAATTTAGTCATTGGAACGTCCTCTTATGGCTAATAAAGTCTTTGTAGTGGAAAGTACTAATTGACATCTAGAATATAATTTAATAACACGCCTCCAGAGCTCGTTTATATTGAGTACCGACTTGGCAATCCCGAGCGAGCCTTGCTGGATCCACACCTTTTTTTAATGTAGTCTTGTATTAGATCCCTCTCTTTCTACTTTCCTATCGAATATTTTTGTCCAATTTTTGTTTTTTCCCTACCCTGAGGCTGTTAGAGTCTAGGGCTTTATTTATTTTATAATGCTATACATGATGACCGAGCAAACAACAAGAAAACAAATGTGCAGAGTTTTTAATTTTGTGCAACCTTTCAAATTATATAGTAGCTCAATTATGAGGATATTTCTTTGATCTATCAAAATATATAAACAACGTGAAGACTTTAACGACTTACTAGACAGTTCACTTATGTATATTAAGACGATACGTTTAAAAGGTGCGAAAAGACATTTCAGAATCCTAGAGATTGTAACGCCATAAACAATAGAACACGTAGTCTAAATTAAATCTTGAAAACACTATCTGCACTTAGTAAATAATTTAAGTAAAGTATCATGCTGTGATTTTCAATTGATATGTGATATACACGTATATGGGACAAGAGTTTAGTAGAGATGTAAAAAGGGATTGGGAAGGGGGGAGAAATCAATGCTACTCACGTCCATTATCGGAATGAAAGTGGACAAAGGAATACTCGCTATTGTCGAAAGCATGTCTTCTATTACTTTAACGATACTGAAGGGGGGTGATTTTTACGGGTGTACGTATTTTGCAAACATCGTTTTACGTGGGATTAAGTTCGTGTAATAAAATATATTCATTTACAGTAGAAAACTGCTTTATCTACAGGTTGTTTCAGAAGGAAAAGGAATAATTTTGGAGATGATTAATTTTCATTGTAAAAAGTATATACATGGGGTATAAATATTTCATTTCTCTTCTATCCGTCTGATAAATTTTTTACAAAAAAATCACTCTAACTCGGAATTCATTTGTGATAATAACTGCTTTATGTACAGGGTGTTCAGAAGAAAAAGGAATAATTTTGGAGATAACTAATTTTCATTGTAATAAAACATCGGGTATATATTTTTCATTTCTCTTCTATCCGTCTGAAATATTTTCTTAAAAAAATTCACTCTAACTCGGAATTCATTTGTGATGTAAACTGCTTTATGTAGCCTACAGAGTGTTTCAGAAGAAAAGCGAATAAATTTGGAGGATGATTAATTTTCATTGCAAAAAAGTAAACTGAAAACATACAAGTGAAAATACCATGTTTTATACGTGTATAAAATACTATAACACTCAGTTTAGCCTTTTGAAGATAGTGTCTTGGGTGTGGCAATGCTCTTCCTAACCTACTATTGGGTTAGATCCCTCTCTTTTTCCTATATCCTATCAGTTCCCCGTGACTAACTCTTGTTCTTTTCTTTACCCTGACGCTCTTAATTATTCCACAGCTATGGGTAATTTTCTTGTACTTTTTTTCGCCTTTACAAAAATTGGTGAAAATCTATTGTTTGATCCAAATCCGAAAATCTTTCACTGGATACTTTATTAAATAATATTAAAAATGAGATAAAACCAATAGAATAGAGAATGTTGCATGTAGACAGGACTAGCAATTACCCAGAGTTAAATCCATGACAGACGGAAACCTCCAACACGTTTTAATTTTTAAGAAAGATTTCCGTTTGTCATGACTGATTAGACAGCAGCAGTAGCGAGAGTAGCGAGGGACTAATTAAGTAAGTACCCACAAGACAAAACAAACACCGTTGATTGGAGTGTTCGACTAATTCGTCATGCAACATGCAACCGAGTCGCCAAATGATTCAACGTGTTCTCGTTAGCCTTAACCGAGCAATGAAAATAATAAAATATGTGATAACAAGACTTTGGGTGTCCTGCGGGGGGGGGAGGAAGGTGTACTAATAACAGGGCACAAGCCGCGGTACAGTCAGTGCTTCATAAAACCAAACACTGTTAATTCAACTACTGCACTTGTCACGCAAATTGTTACGTGTTAGCAACTCCAACTGTTTGGAATGAGGTTTTAGTACTGAACAGCTTAATGCTATTATTATGGTTTCAAAATGGCGCCAGTTTATTTGATTGGTGAAGGTAATGGAAGTTTTAAAAGTAGATCAGCGATAATTCGTGTCTATCTATGGATGGGCGGACGTATATTTAAATATTTATAACACGTTTTAAATTGAATTGCATTGTTAGAGGTAAATCTCTAATGAGTGAAAATTTTAAAATCTTATGTTTAAAACGTAAAAATTAACTTTATGAATTTTATGTGGGAATAGTCGGTACTATTTAAAAATTCTACCAAACCATTTAAACGATTTTTATATTTTTGGAAAAGATATCTAGTCTTTAGTGGCGAAATAATCTATTCTACAAAAAAACCTTGAAAGATATATTCCCACCTCCCTCCGTAACTTGCACAATTTCAAGTCAAATATGACGACAGTTTCGGTTACAATTGGATGTGGAATAATTTATATTTATAATCATAAAACATGCATTAAATCTTCCCGCATGAACGACAGTATTGTTTTATTGATTTGAAAAACTATTACAAAAATGTTTTTATTTGTTTTAATTGTATTTTATTCATTTGATAGAGCCTCCAGCTGTTACAAAAATGTCCGTATTTGTTTTAATTGTATTTTATTGATTTGAAAGAGCCTCCAGCTGTTACAAAAATGTCTTTATTTGTTTTAATTGTATTTTATTCATTTAATAGAGCCTCCAGCTATTACAAAAATGTCTTTATTTGTTTTAATTGTACAGTATTTTAATAAATTGAAAAAGGCTCCAGCTGTTGCAAAAATGTCCTTATTTTTTAAATTTAATTTTATTGGTTTGCAAATTTCCGTAACAAATATTTGATAGTAAGGAACTCGTGAAGTATAATTTAAGAATCTGCAGGACCTATCAGGAACATACTAAAATGAGCCCTCCATTTTAAATAAACCATATGGATATACGCCCACAATAAAGCAGATTTGTTTGCCAAACTTTGTCTTTCATTGTTAGAAGTCATTTTTTTTTTGAAAGGTAATAAAATTCCGAATATAGTCAATTTTTTAAATGTTTTTCGTATATTTACTATTTGAATGGCAATAAAATTGCAAACTTATGGGACGCCTAAACTCGACGCTATAACGTCATCGCTTCCACATAAATCAGATTTGATTAAACTGGAAACATTTAAGTAATGCATAATTAATTAGTGTTACCACCAATGTTTAATGTGTAGTGGAAAAGTAAATAGGCGATACATTAGATGATTTTTTAACGTTTAAAAATTATAATTTTCTGGCAATTACTAATGTAGTAATTTAAATTCATATTTAACATTATTCTTATAGGATTATAATCCATATACTCCAAGATTGAATGAAAGAATAGCAGCATTTTAAAGAATATATTTGAAAGAATAAATATTTCACTTTTTCACACATATAATCCATCGGCTAATATTTATCCTTTTAAATTATTCAAATTGGAATGTTGTGTGATCGTTATGATTAAACTCGTAGTTTTAAATTAAAAATTATGAAATTTGAAACATTTTCTAAATTTAAATCGACTATGCTACAGAGTCATCGGTGTCCAACAACTAATGCGAAAGATTAATTCTCGGCTATTTGGTTACCGGCAATATTTTATGCATTTCACAAAGCATTACTAGATTTTTGTTGTCGTTTTAAATGGTGTAAAAATTATGATTTTCTGACAATTTACTGAAGTAGTAACATTATTTTTATTTCATTAAAAATCCACAATTTAATTTAATACATGCTGACTCTTTAATTGATTTTTACTAATTTAACTTCTCAAATTTATAAAAATAATTATATCCTTAGAGTAACTATTTTTATCCACCCTTTGTTAGGTCAAGTCTCCCCTCTTCTACCACGTGACCAGACACCTGAATCCAGACTGTTTACAGTTAAACTGTCAAATTTACAACCCCCTTCTGACAGGTTTCTTGAAACACATACCTTTAAGTTAGTTATTTCAGTCCTCTATGTTTGGCAGACAAAGGATGTTTTCTGAAAGGGCGGTCAGTGATTTGGTTTATTGTTATCATAATCAGTGTTTGGTTGGTAATAACTGAAACTTGTTGGTTAAATACGAGGAGTTAATAGAAAGACAATAGAGACAGCCTATTATATTAATTCTCGTGGAGTACAAATAATCTATTTTTAGATGTTATAACAGGTCATTGAGGTTTAAAAGGTCACTAGCCAACATGCGCAAAAGTTCTGCAGATTCATTTTGAGAATTAATGACTTTAAAATTAAATTAATCGTATGGTCATTAAAATTGAACTTAGTTAATTTGGTAAACACTAAAATGCACTTTTTAAATATTTCCGAAAAAAATTAATTGGATACTATATTCTGAATTGATGTGGAATGGTAAAGTATTTGGAAGAAATGTACCGGTGTCATACACTTATCGTTCTGTACAAAATGTTTGGTTTTATGTATTTTCATGACAATTTTTCGAAATGAAAAAAAAAATCCCCTTAAACTTGGCCTAGTTACAAAAGATGTCTTAATTAATTAGGTAGCCATTAGCCTAAATTTAATAAAGATTGGTAGACGCGTTTGATCCAAACATACATACGAAATCCCAAACTGTTTTTTAAAGGTTTCATCGTAGTATAAAAAAAGAAGACGTCAGGATCGGAAAAGAACAAGAGTAGGTCAAGAGAGACCAGTTAGGTGAGATTGAAAAGAGGGATATAACCCAAAATTTAGGTTCTCTCGCCTGTACTCCATATTGTAACCTCCTGAAGGTCAGTCTGGTCGAGTTTCACTCGTTCATTTAACTAATTATTAACAAAACAAATTTAATTATTTACGCACAAAGACCTGTATATCTGTACAATACACATTCTAGATATTTTTTTTTATTTAATCAAAGACCCACCACGTCGAACAACCGGCAGTGTTCTACTTTTACAAAACCTTTCATCATCCTGAATACTAAACATCTAATTTCGCAAAATTTCCAGAAACCCATCGTCAAATTAACTAAACAAAGCATGTAACCTACCTTAGAATTAAATACATATTATAGACTACTCGGACTACAGTGACTGGTTTTCTTGTGCCGGATACCACAACGAATTCTCCTCATAGCTTCTTGAGTCACTTCCGGCACGTTGTTGATTGCATTTCGCGATTGTTTACTCATGATGTACTTCTGCACCTTGATGAATCCACCATCGTACTACTAACCAGATGCTGTTGTGTGTCATCCACGTATTAACTTTAGAATAAAAAGAGAGTACCAGGTTGTTATTAAATGGCAGAATGAAGTATCTTTGTTTATTTATTGATACCAAATTGAAAATATAAACGTATGATTACAGAATGAAGTAATAAAATATAGATTCGAATCAAATTCAGTATGTAAGCATATTTTTGCCGTATCTAGAGATTTTTTTTTTAACAAAGATAGCTGATGTACAGACAAAATTATAATTTTCTGAATATTGGCTCTATCGATTTTGATCAAATTTTCTTCCAGCGTAATCTCTAATAAACCTATCAAATTGTTTTGTCCTCCAAACATTGCGGTTCTTAAGTTATTATTGCAAAAACTATAAAAAATCATTCATAAAAGATGTAATGTCTCAAAATCGACTACTCGGATTCTGTTCAAATTTTAGTGAACTGTGAAGATTAATGACCCAAAATCGCAATTAAAGCAATATTATGGTTCAGAAATAATTCACGAAAAAGGGAGGAAAATACCTTGAACGCCATTAAAAGCTAGATTTAAATCAAAATATACAATTTACGCTGAATATTTGTTCAAACTACTGATGAAATATAAGAAAAGAGTTCGTGGTTCATTTAACTCTTTGATTGAAATCCACGGAACTGACATTTTTGATGATAATCAATTTTGATTGGTTTTTATTTGGTTTTAGGGATGGCTGAGGGGAGAGAACAAGTTTGTCTAGTGTTTTTTATTAATTTTGTTTTCGTTTGCGAAATATTTCCCATCCGGAATATTGTCGATAGAACAGAATTTTCTAAGGATATTTAATATAGTCGATATGACGCTGTAAATCTCCCTCCACTCTAACAACCCCTTGAAAAGGATGACATACAAGTCCTACGTTTACAAAATCATCCCTTGATACAGTCGTCTAATAATATCCATTGACAAAAGCCGTCCTCGATTAATATTGGACTTTCATCCCCCTCCTTCCTCCCCGACCCTCGCCTAATGGATTACAATACCATCCGATCTGATTGCAAACAACTGATTTTATCTGCGACTTATAGAAATTGTGCGTTACTCCGTTTAAGGGAAGAGCCGTGCTTGCGTGTTTTCCTATCTCTCTCTCGTGGATTCGTTAACACGCCGAGTCTTTAATTGTCCAGTGGCTAGCGACAGAGAGAGCCTAGAAAAGTTAGGGAATACTTAAATTTGACAGACAAATAATAGACTAATACAAATTATAAACAACAAAATCTTCTTTTTTTTTCAGGAATAGTTGAGAAAAAACTAAATTGATACTTGACCGCTATCATTAAAACCTTGATATTAATCTAATACAATTTACGCTGATTGTACAAGCTAAACAAGTTTTAGGCCCTTATTTAAGTATTTTTTACAAATTCATGGTTCATTTTTCACTGTTTTATCGATATTACCGAACTTACATTGTTGGAGATGATAAGTTTGAATTCATTTTTATTATTTTTAGGATATGTGTTAACCCTGGAATGGTATACTACTACAGAGATACGTTATTGGTATAGTATCGTATTTTTTACGTTTGTAATTGTAAACATTTATGGTTGCCATGAAAATAAAACAACAACAATTTGCATAACTAATTATTGTTTAATACTGTTAGAAGTGTTATAAACACATAAATTTGGTTACAATTAATAAATTTTTATTAGAGTAAAAAAATGTTATTTGAATGTGAAGCATTTGAAAATAGCTTAAGTTAATTTTTTTTCTATACAAAAAATTAACATAGATTCAGTAACAAAGGTACTTTACAAAGTATAAATGACATGTATATATATATATATATATACAAAATAAGACGAGTTTCAACAAAAATCTAATAGTTGCAAAGATTTCCAACAATTTCAAAGTCCCTTTTGTATGCTCCAAGAAGATTGCTGAATTGCAGCCACAGTATTGGGTTTGCGTTAGCCTCCGTAATTAAAGTTTAAAAGTTAATTGTAAGTTTGCATACCATCTTAAAAGTAAATTATAAGTGAAGCCCTGACCTATTTAGTTATTTTTATATGCGTACCTGCCGAAATTCAGAAGTTCTCAGCACAGCTAAGACACACCTCTCCTTGATGCTCCAAGCAACGCCAAGTCACCTACATCATTGTCACTGTCAGTTTCGTCTATTATTTTGTCTATTTCTGAAGGTCTAAGTGCCATTGTAAACAAAAACAGTTTATATAAAGTATAGAAATTAATATCAGCTTAAAAAAAAGTTTATGATAGAAATTTTAAATATAATCGGAAAAAAACCCTAAACAGAATCAAACAGTAAAAGTTACGTTATTGGTATACATTCGTAAAAATTACACAAGGGTAGTTCCTGACCGAGTATGCAACTTTCTAAAACCAGTTCCACTGTCTTCCTGACCTTGGTGGAGGATGGGGATAGCTTACCCAAAGGGCTGGTAAAGTCGGAGCGCAAACAACAGTACCAGCCAAAATTAATTTCGCCTTCGTAAAAATCACGATAGAATACCATTCCAGGGTTAAGTGAGATAGTTTGTGCTATTCATTAAATTTTGTCTGCATTGTTTAAAAATGGTTTTTGTGAAAATTAACATTTTGTTAAAACAAGTTCATTGTATAATATAATTAAATAAAACTGTACAAATTGAGCTAAATAATATTTTTCTTAAGGACTAAATAATAATCTAAATTCTGTTTCTAAATGATCTGCAGTAAATTCAAGGATGTAAATTAATATTCGAGTAAAAAAATTAATAAATTTATATGGATAAATGTTTCCGAATTATTTGCAGCAACTGGTGCATTATTAAGATTAAGTGTTTAATTTTTACAATATTTTAGTAGGTATCAGTTTCCCCCAAAAAATTGGCTTTCACAACCAATATATTGTGATCGATTGACTAAAATACAATAACATGGTTGTGTGTTTCCTAGCATTGGTCAGAGAAAACGTGAACTATAAAGTTTATAGTCGGGGTCATATCCCTAGCCATCCTGTTTTATAATATGAGTAATGTCCTACCATTTTAAACTCTCTGATTGTTTCAGAGCCAGAATGCCAAACGTTAGGGTGTTTTTTTAAACATATGCTTCGTTTCCCATCTATTTGTGTTTTTTAGCCAAAGAGGGGATTGAGTTATCGATACAAAATTTGCAGAACTTCATATTATTATTATTATTATTATTATAAATAGAAGTGGCTTTTATCCCCTCGACCAGCGATTCCAAACCTTTTTTACCTCGCATCACACTAAATATCGCCGCTAGCGGGTAAATGTTTAACTATCCCTGTTAACTGTTTTTATAGTACACAGGCACAATGGTTTTAATCTCACAATAATACACAAATTTGTAAATTAAATAGTATCCTTTATTAATACAGTAATAATATTTATTATAATGTTCGTACTACAGTAATCCAAATAGACAAATTAGAAAAATGTAATCTTAAAAAGGGGAAAAAATCAAACTATGTAAGGTTTTTAAAGTTGAACTTTTCTGTTAGAGAGACATCACAATACATAACTATACTACGCGCTGTTCTCATGGGAACTTTATTAAAACTCAATTCTTAAAGGACACCGACGACTGCTGTATAAAAGACACACAAAACAAACCTAGTTTCCAAGAAGTCAACTTCCGTGTAATTACAGAACAGACGTAATGTGTATTTCAAGACATCTGCAATTTCCTAGAAAAAGGGGATATTTTATATGCTAAGCTGTCATTTATTCCAAAGTTTTAACTGACCCATTGGCTATCAATTTCATGTCCGTATCCTTTTTGGGAAAGTGCGTTATTTAGAAACACTACAAAGCACGATCCTGTTCGGAGAATACAAAAATTCACTGTATAACCGGGAAGTTTCATTGTGGTGAGATACAAAACTTTAATGATTATTCCTAAACAACTCTGCATGAAATAATTTCGCGGCACACCGGTTGGGAATCGCTGCCCTAGACACTTCAATCTATGAGCCTTTATCTGTACTTATTTAATTAATAACTAACTAGCTTAAATCTATTCCATTGTTTTAGAATTAGGATTTTCTTAACTAGGTTATTTGTTTCTTCAAAGGTCTCATCTGGGCTGAAGTTCAGTTGTCTTCTACGTCCTAATGCTTCGCATTTTCGAAGTATATGTTTTGCAGTTTCCAGGTGCTGATTACATAGTCTGCATTTTAAGTTTCCTTGGAATAATCCCATGGTGTTAAGTTGCTTCTTGAAAGCGCCGTGGCCTGGTACGAAGCTTAAGATTTTCCTCGGATTTCGTTTACTTTGTGAAGTGACGAATTTAAACAGTTTCAGATCTGGTTGAACCATCGTTCCTCAATTTTTGAGTTTAGCCATTGTTTTAGACTATCTTTTGCTACGGCTTTAGTTAGTCCTCCTAAGAGTTTTGGGCCAATGGAGGATCTCTTGGTCCAATTTTTTGCCAGTTTATCCACCTTTTCGTTTCCTTCATGTCCTCGGTGACCTGGTATCGAACTAAGGTTTTTGATCAAAGCTTAATTAAGGTTCGGTGACAATTCCACACTGTTGATGAGTAGTGTTCGTGTGAGCTTACAGATTTTATACCAGCTTGACTGTCCGACCTGATAATGATACTCATTGGTGTAGTCTGTAGCTAGGCACAGTTGTGCATATTCCAGTATTGCCATGACTTCTACTTGGAATACAGTTACGTATTTCCCTTGGTTGTTTTACCATATATTCCTGCACCTGCACCTCAGTCAGTACGAGATCCTTCAGTATAGTATTCTGTATTGGAGACCAGTCTTTCAATATTCTTTCTCTCTTGAATGTTAACTTCTAATGATATAACTTCAATGTGAGGTTTTTTACTGATCACATATCATAGTAAGTCGGGCAAGAGAGAGATCTGGTATGAAAGATGCTAGAGACTATACAAGACTACATAAAAAAAGGTGTAAATCCAGTTAGGTATCTCGGAATAGCTACGCCCGTAATCACTATACGTAAGTCTCTGAGGGTCCCACATATATAATAATTAATCAAATTAGGCCCACTTGTTTCGTTCTTATAAGATTTCATAGACGAGGGACATACATCATTCTGTCTGTTAATTCAGTGCGACAGACATCAAAACTGCTTCAAAATGAACAAGTCAAATCGATTTCACGACCAAACACATAACTTTATCCAATACGAATATGTCAGAAAGTGAAGCTAATTTTCTATTTTAAGTGTGTCGTTAAGGGTTGCAGTGATAACAAAGATCGCTCAACTTGCATTTCGTTACCTTTTCCTGCCAAACAAAAAACAGTGTCAATTAACAGTCCCACGAGTCTTGCATGTATCGAGGTATTGTTTCTCAGAATCTACGGATTCCCAAATGACACTTAACAAATAACGAACACCCCGAGTACTGCGTATTGCTAAGATTAAAAATTTCTATAGACGCCCACTAACAGTAGCAATGTGACATCTTCAGAAACTAATTAAAACCCTCTTAATTAGACATCTGCCCAACAGTCTAATGATACGGATTTGTGCCCTCCATATGTCAGTTAGGAATTACGCCCAATCTAATACTTTCAAGTGACACTCGGTTTTACACAATAACATCGTACTCGCCTAGGTGTGTGCTTTAAAATTATCTGCACCAATTAAAATGTGATTGTAGTCTTTACATTTGTTGCACATCCTTATTCTACTTCACACTTGAAACATCTATAGAAATTAATGAATGCCATCATGGTACTTACTCAGATCTATCATACGATCTGATACAAGCAGATTATTTAAATATAAATGCAAAAGTTTATTTCTAGGATCTTGTAGGAAATGATAAATTGTATTGGTAGTCAAGGGGTCTGTACCTTCTCGGCGTCGGGAAGGAAGTCGTAGAACTTCCACTAGCTACCTCCGTGGCGGTGAAGAGCCTCCTGCCGTATACTCTAAACTATACGAATATCACATTTTCAGGGTTCGAAATTACATTTTTTATTTTCGTAGAGAGGTGATGTTGGTTCCATTACATGAACAATCGCAAATTACAACTTTTGTATCTAAATGATTGTGTTATAAGTTGAATAACACACGAAATATGAACAAAAATCTGTTTAAATAAGTTTCAATTTGACGTTTTTAATTCAATTTTTCTGAATTTCAACAGGATTTTACATGAGCACATTTTATTTCCCTTTACCAAATTTCATGTTCCTATCTTTATTTTTTGTAGCCGATATTGTGCCTACGGCAACGACGACGGACGGATTCTTCATAACCCAGTAAAGTTGGTATCTTGTATTTGTTTCCTAATTGACTTTATTTACATCATTTTTGAAATCTATGCGTTTAGATTTAGTTATTTTATACCTAACCTGAAAAATGTGTTTTCGTCTCCGAACTGTTTGTATTTTACAACGATTTTCTCGGAAATAACTGGTAATACAGTTCTATACCGGGATCTATTTTATTCAATTATACATATAAATAAAACACCAAATTTGTTCTTTAATTTTTGTGCCAAGAATGGTTTCATTACAGTAATCGGACCGAAATATTTTGCTAGCCGGAACTCGGAAACGAAGACTTTTTATTTGTTTATACTTTTAGCCCTACATTCAGTTCCGAAATTTTGAATCACTCTGTAAAAACAAATATAAGAATATAGATCATCGAATTTGATAAAAACATCGAACTCGGCTAATTCAAACTCTCTGATATAACTTAATATTCTCTGGGAAGCACGTTGTTCTATTCAATATTGTCATAGATTAAAGTACACAGATCGGAGGGGTGATATGTGCTGATAAAAACACTAATAACACAGAGCAAAGATGTCCAGATGTAGATGATTACGCCCTTCTGGACAGATTGCTGATTGTACGATAAGGTCTGTCATTTAATATGGCTCTATACACTTAGTCTACTAATTGGACTGGGAGTGTGCTCCACGAAAGTACAATAAGGTGAAAAATCATGGCACCAACTCTTTCCACACACCCGTAAGTAAATCCAAACAAGCAAAGCGTGTTACTTGTGGAAACTTAGAAAATGAAAGAAATAGTTGTATATGATTGTTTAGTCATGGAAAGTCTTATCTTACCAATTAAGTGTTTTTTATTTGTTTTTATTTTGTGAAGTTCTTTTTTTACTTTTTTATTTGTTAATACCACCTTAATAAAAAGAAATTTGTAAAAAATCGTTATCTGTTTCGACCAACGGAAATTTCTTTATTTTTATGTTACAAATCTACGATCGTCTCTATAACACAAACAGCTAAACCGATTGTTATACTTTTATATTTTTCATTTGGTTTTCTTGTATACAAAGCACTATTTTATAATTTTGGGATCTAAAAATGGTTTATTAAAAAAGGGAAACAACAAAAAATTAGTATTTTTAGAATTAATCTGCTGTGCATAACTAAACCAATTGTCAAAAGTTTTAGTTTAATGGTCAAATTGTATATTTCGAAGTTCAGTTTTGGGATTTGAACCTTTTTTAAATAGTTTGTGTATACAAGCGATCGTTTCTATAGCAATTTTGAATATTAGTGTTTTAGTAATTGCATATTACTTTATTTAACAGTGATATATATTTTCCCCTATGGTTGACATACGTTAAATATAAAACTGCAATTTCTTAAATTTTTTCTAACAGAGGGGCCACAATTTTGTTAAATTGACAAGATATATCTTGTGGAGGTGTTCATTTATTTTATTTCATTCTCACAAACCAAAATTGTTAAAATTACGGAACTACAGTAATTCTTACTTCCTTTTAAGCATGTATGACAAAGATAATTCCGTTATCTGGTTGACTGAATCCACGGACAAAATATGACACCACTCTCTTTGCGTTTCTATTTTTAATTCAAACAATAACGTGAATAAGCGAAGGGTTCTTTGACCACAGTATAGATGTTGGTAATCTGTTGCCGCTATGTATTAATAATGAACATTTATAAATTGTTCTATTGTAGAATGTTGATTTTGATAATCTGTTAAATACACAGTGCCACCAAATATTAGTACTGAACATCGATGAGATTATTCTATTGTAGAATTTTGATTTTTATAATCTATTAAATACAAGGATGGGATAAAATATTAGTAATAAAAGTCTGTCAAATTATTCTATTGTAAAATGTTAATTTTTATAATGTATTAAATACAGGGTGGCACAAAATTCAATGTTGATTTTGGTAATCTGTTAAGTACAGAGTGGCACAAAATATACTAATGAACGTCTATGAAATAATTCTATTGTATAATGTTAATTTTTTATAATATATTAAATACAGGGTGGTACATAATATTAGTAATAAAATTCAATGTTGATTTTGGTAATCTGTTAAATACAGGGTGGCACAAAATATTAGTAATGAACGTCTATGAAATTATTCTATTGTAAAATGTTAATTTTTATAATCTATTAAATACAGGGTGACACAAAATATTAGTAATAAAATTCAATGTTGATTTTGGTAATCTGTTAAATACAGGGTGGCACAAAATATTAGTAATGAACGTCTATGAAATTATTCTATTGTAAAATGTTAATTTTTATAATCTATTAAATACAGGGTGACACAAAATATTAGTAATAAAATTCAATGTTGATTTTCGTGATCTATAATACAGGGTGGCACAAAATATTAGTAATAAAAGTCAATGTTGATTTTGGTAATCTGTTAAATACAGGGTGGCACAAAATATTAGTAATGAACGTCTTTGAAATTATTCTATTGTAAAATGTTAATTTTTATAATCTATTAAATACAGGGTGACACAAAATATTAGTAATAAAATTCAATGTTGATTTTCGTGATCTATAATACAGGGTGGCACAAAATATTAGTAATAAAATTCAATGTTGATTTTGGTAATCTGTTAAATACAGGGTGGCACAAAATATTAGTAATGAACGTCTTTGAAATTATTCTATTGTAAAATGTTAATTTTTATAATCTATTAAATACAGGGTGACACAAAATATTAGTAATAAAATTCAATGTTGATTTTCGTGATCTATAATACAGGGTGGCACAAAATATTAGTAATAAAAGTCAATGTTGATTTTGGTAATCTGTTAAATACAGGGTGGCACAAAATATTAGTAATGAACGTCTTTGAAATTATTCTATTGTAAAATGTTAATTTTTATAATCTATTAAATACAGGGTGACACAAAATATTAGTAATAAAATTCAATGTTGATTTTCGTGATCTATAATACAGGGTGGCACAAAATATTAGTAATAAAAGTCAATGTTGATTTTGGTAAATTGTTAAGTACAGAGTGGCACAAAATATCAGTAATGAACGTCTATGAAATAAATCTATTGTATAATGTTAATTTTTATAATGTATTAAATACAGGGTGGCACAAAATATTAGTAATAAAAGTCAATGTTGATTTTGTTAATCTGTTAAATACAGGGTGGCACAAAATATTAGTAATCAACGTCTACGAAATTATTCTATTGTAAAATGTTAATTTTTATAATCTATTAAATACAGGGTGACACAAAATATTACTAATAAAAGTCAATGTTGATTTTGTTAATCTGTTAAATACAGGGTGCCATCAAATATTAGTAATGAAAATCTATAAAATTATTCTAATGTGGAATGTTGATTTTGATAATCTGTTAAATATAGGATGACACAAAATATTAGAAATAAATGTGATTCTCAACGAGTTCTCTCTACGGACTCCCGCAGTGTTATCGTTTTAGGTTATGTGAGACTTTCTTGCATTTTTGTAGAGTTTATTTTATAACTAATTATATCAGTAAATTGTATAAAAGAAAATATTATCACGAACAAAAGGAGCATTAGGAATGTTTATGTTTCTAACACATATTGTCAATTATAATTTGTACAAATAACATATTACTATGAAGCTTCAATAACTAACTTTTGAGAAATATTTTAACGGAAATCGCAATCACTCGTATTCGTGTTAGTTACACACTCAGGAATCTACGTGATTATCACCTACTTTGGTAGTACACATGTTTGTATTTCTAAATAAAGGCATTGCAGGTAGAAATTACCCGACGAACGGGTGGGTCATCCTTTTGTTATTTTGACAAGAGTCAATGATCAACGTACAACTATAATGGTAGGGGTAGAAACCGTATGTTTTCACTACAAATTTTGTAACAACTTCAACCAAATTTTTAGTTGTCTTTTGACTCGGGAAGAGTCTAGTCGAGTAGAATTCCGAATGTAACACGTTGTGTGTTGTTTTGAAAACCCTACTGTGATGTTAGTGAAGTTATAGCTTTTAATACTTGTCTGTGATTTTCGTGCAATTAGTTTAATTTTTTAATATGTGTTCAGTTATTGGCTCCTCGACGATGTTGTCCAGTAGACGTCGACTGTATGGACCTCAACCGCGGATTTACAGTTCAGAAACGCCTCAGTTAGCGCGGTTTGAATCCGAAAAATCTGCATTTTCGCGTGTCAAAAAACGTAAGCCTTACTTTTGTAAAGAAAATTACAAAGTGGAATGCCGTAAATATAGATTTAAACAATATCTAAACGCAAGATATTTTCGTCCTTATCTAAATGAACCTCTAAATTTAAAAATTCGCCTTCCGGTTTGTGATAGTGAAGCACCAGATCTTGATGATATAAAACCATTGGATTTAACTTTGAAAACTGTAAGTATTCCCAATATATCCATAATATAGAGAATATAAGTTTAATTTTGTTCTTTATTAACTATTTCAGAATTATACTCCTTAATTAATTGAAACAAACATCGCGTATAACTTTGAGATGTCGGTTATTATAATATATTATTTAAGTCTTAAGTTATATACATTCTGTAGTTTTAATGATAACAGTATGAAGTTATAGAACTCGATGAATAGTTTTAATTATTTTAGACAAAAATCAAGTATCCAAAATGTAGGCTTAATCTATGTTTGTGTTGAATTATTAAGTTGTTTAACAGGGTCGTATTTCTCATGTACCTTTTCTCGGGCTCTACGAAAGCTACAGAGCTAAATATTTTTGAGTTTTAATTAAGAAGTACGTCCCCTTAAAACTTTTAACTTGAGTGATTTCAATTTGTCGTTTAATCCGCAATTATTATTATTATTTTTTTAATTGTTTTTATGAATACCGTATAACATATCACCGAGCAAAATATAAACTAATTGTTAAAAGTTAACAATCACTTCAATGATTGAAGTTTTATTTTTTAAAGTCGAAATTTTTAAAGTTGAGACATGCTTTTTAAAAAGCTTTGTGTTGCCGAAGGCGCCCCCGAGACGGTTTGACAAATTTATATTCAATACTCGTGACGAGAAGCGTCAAAAGTCGAGGCGGCTGCCACACCTCAACGATGCACTAACCACTTGACAATCAGTATATTGTGGTCGCTATACTGAACGGCTAAAGAGACAAATGTTTAAAGATCTGTTTAATTTATTTCCCATGATTTTTTTTAATCTCAAATTTGGTACACTTTTTATTAAAATTTAAGCCTATATAATATTGAATCTAAATCGTATACTTATAATAAGTAAATTTTGTTAATTTAATTACTAAATATTTTATATTTTTTAAATTACCTTGTTCTACGTTTACTATATCACATGTATGTAATCTGAGATATGTCAAAAATTCATTAGTTAAAAAACTCATTATATAATGTAAGATATACATGATATTGGTTTATAGAATATAATGTATTTCTGTTTGTCTCTATCGACCAAAGGCGTAGACCGATTTTAATCAAACTTCATTTTGATTAAATCTCGGGATTTTTCCATAACTCACAATTTTGTAACTGCAATAAGAAAAAATACAAAATTACAATGTTGATCAAACCCATGTGGAAAATTTTAATATTGATCAAACATGTGTCAAAATTACAATGTTGATCAAACCCATGTTCAAAATTACAATATTGATCAAACATGTTTAAAATTACAATGTTGATCAAACCTATGTGCAAAATTACAAGGTCTATCTGTACCATGTTCAAAATTACAATGTTGATCAAATCTATGTGGAAAATTACAATGTTGATCAAACATGTTTAAAATTACAATGTTGATCAAACCTATGTGCAAAATTACAAGGTCTATCTGTACCATGTTCAAATATACAATGTTGATCAAATCTATGTGGAAAATTACAATGTTGATCAAACATGTTTAAAATTACAATGTTGATCAAACCTATGTGCAAAATTACAAGGTCTATCTGTACCATGTTCAAATATACAATGTTGATCAAATCTATGTGGAAAATTACAATGTTGATCAAACATGTTTAAAATTACAATGTTGATCAAATCTATGTGGAAAATTACAAGGTCTATCTGTACCATGTTCAAAATTACAATGTTGATCAAATCTATGTGCAAAATTACAAGGCCTATCTGTACCATGTTCAAAATTACAATGTTGATCAAATCTATGTGCAAAATTACAAGGTCTATCTGTACCATGTTCAAAATTACAATGTTGATCAAATCTATGTGCAACATTACAATGTTGATCAAACCCATGTGAAAATGATTATAGTTCAGGAATAATTGACAAAACAAAATTGAACTTTGACCGCCGTCATTTGAAGTTCGACTGTATCAATAGTCTACTACTTATGAATTTATGCCACAAGCGACGCAAATTTAGGTTAATAGTTAAATATATGTATAAATTCATATTTGTTGAAATAAGACATCCTTAGTTCATTTTCAGTTTTGTAATTAACTACCACTGAACTGATAATTTTTGTTTTTATTTGATTTTTGGGATAGTTGAATGGGAAAGTTTCCGCAATGTTTTTGGACAGTTTATTTTTGGGAACGCAACGCAGTTCGTCTTGTACTATTTACAGGCCAAGTCTATCCATATAAATACAACAATTATAGGTGATAATCGACAGTATTTGCTGGAATATCGAGAGATAACGACTTTGTCGTGTTTATAGCCTAAATTTGTACGCTTGTACTATTTAATTTACCCCCCTTAGTTGATTTTATATCTATCTGCGAATGTACATGTATTGTTCGACGTGTTTTAATATTGCCTCGTTGAAGTTTCTGAGATGTTTTAAAGGACATTATTATTTAATGAATGTCGGGGCCAGTACAGTGATGGGACATTCGGCTTCGGAATGTTGGCACCAATGTTGGAATGTAGCCTACAGACGCTCGGCATATCGACGTCGACGCAATTATATCGTATATACTTCATGGCGTCACAGCATCCACCGATTCTGTCATACAGGGATTTTAAAGAAAGTAAAAAAGTCGAGGAAATATTCTGTTCAAAATATTTTGTAAATTTAGTTAAATTTCATGTTCAGTAAATTTTAATCGATATAGCGTATCCGATTTTGAAAAAACAAAAAAAACATACAATTTGTTATAATTGTAATAAACATTTTAGAAAATTGAGCAAACTTTTTCTACGATTCAACTATTATTAAATATATATATATTAAATTTCTTACATATTCGTAGTATAATATCACGTAAGTCGAAATGAGAAAACGATATGATATTTTCGGATCCCATAAAAGTGGTTTTTGGAATGATGCTTCTCTGTCCAGATTTTTATTGAATTTGTTATGAAGACATCTTTTGTTATCTATGTATTTTCTTATCACGTTTATTTTGAAGATAATTCATATTCCCAAGTTTCTCAAAATGGTCTTTAATGATTTTGATCAAATTTTACTGAAATGTAACCCCTAAGGGTCCAAATAAAACGTATTAATCACAATTTGGGTGTAAATTCCGATTCGAAAGTAATCGGTAAAAAACAAAAAAAAAATCCAAGAAATACGTGGACTAAATAAAGCCATCTTGGTGAATGGGTGTGGTAACTACATTTACTGTTCATAGAAATCGTTCTCCAGGTGCAGATAACTGTGTGTAATATATGTATTAGATTGAGACAATTGCTTATCAATGAAAACCAAGTCGTATTCCCTTCGAATAATGTATTGTAATTCCCAGTACATATTACCAATGACTACATAAATACTATAAGACACGACATAGGATAGGGAAATAGTCTACGCTTTACGGGTGCTGTTCGTCACAAGTTTGACACACAGCTATCAGAAAGCGCTAGCAGCAGGTGCTTGACTGTACGCATCCCACTTGGTTGATACTGTACAACTGTTGACCTCTCTCTCACAAACCTTCTCACTTACTTCCGTCAGCATAGTCAGTGTTGTCAGTTCGTGCGCTGAGATAAGCGATTCTCGACCTTCCCTCGCATCTCTGGTCCCATATGTGGCATCAGTGCGTTTTCTCTTACCCGCCTGAAACATTGTTTGACCGTAGAGCCACCTAGCGCCAGTCACATCAACTTCAGATTCTCTAGCAGCACACCCTGCCGGGTATTGGTCAACTCAAGAATAAGCGTAGAATATTTAACATGGCCATGTCGTGTCTTATAGTATTTATGTAGTCATTGATATTACCAATGACTACATAAATACTATAAGACACGACATAGGATAGGGAAATAGTCTACGCTTTACTGGTGCTGTTCGTCACAAGTTTGACACACAGCTATCAGAAAGCGCTAGCAGCAGATGCTTGACTGTACGTATCCCACTTGGTTGAGACTGTACAACTGTTGACCTCTCTCTCACAAACCTTCTCACTTACTTCCGTCAGCATAGTCAGTGTTGTCAGTTCGTGTGCTGAGATAAGCGATTCTCGACCTTCCCTCGCATCTCTGATCCCATATGTGGCATCAGTGCGTTTTCTCTTTCCCGCCTGAAACATTGTTTGACCGTAGAGCCAACTAGCGCCAGTCACATCAACTTCAGATTCTCTAGCAGAGCGACCTAGCGGGTATTGGACAACTCAAGAATAAGCGTAGAATATTTAACATGGCCATGTCGTGTCTTATAGTATTTATGTAGTCATTGATATTACTAACTAGACTAGGTTTAGTTTCAAAGGGCTAAACTATAACTTGTAACGGTTTAGATATATGCATGTATCACATGCCGGCATTAGGTAATTGATAATCATGATCATCACGCTGATAATATCAGGAACTTGAGTTCGAAATATTTATTTGTAACAAGATGTCACTACGATTGCTTAGGGTGCACGGAACTTCAATAAAACGATCCATCAGTCGTCTCTTTATTATGGAATTGATGTAATTAGGCGGTAATTTGTTGATAAATGTTTAAACTGATTTGTAGAAAATACAAATTTTAAATTGTCAATATTATTCATAAACCTAAAGAAAACATTGCATTAAGCTGAAATAGTTTCATTACAATAATTTTATTTTTGTTTTCTGCGAAATATAAATTTGAGTTAAAAATATGAGTTCCCAACGGATAAAAAAAAAATTCTTGATGTTTAAGCGCGGAAAACTTCTCGGTTATCATAGCGTTATGAAATGATACCTCAAGCTCTCGAATAACGTCGGAGTCTGAAGAGAACAAGAGTTGGTCAAAAGAGACCCGATAGGAAAGAACGTGTGTAGAAAAAAGTCTCTCGGGGTTGCCAATCCATGTACTCACTGTAGTCAGCCCCGAGGTTTCAAAATTCGTATATCTACAAGTTTGTGCAAGTTATCTATCTGTATTAAATCTCGACGAAATATTAAATATATAAAATCCAAAACTATGACAATACGCAAATAAAATAAAGTGATATATTTCCCTATATTATAAATTCTCCAATATAATTTTATTTTTATTGAGTAGGCCTACATCGGTGTAAATTATAAATCAACATACTACCACTTTTTCATGGAAATTTCTTCCATTAATTTAGGAGATATTTCAATTTTTACGGCAGCATCTACACGTAAGACCTCATCTCCGAAGAAAAGCTTTTTGTAATATAAAAGTTAGCAGCAACCATTTGACCGACTCTGGTTAACGAATTGTTTCAAGGATTTTGATAACACCAGCTTATATACTGAACTGAGAAAGTTTTCTTTGAGATCTTCTACTGCCTAGACACCATCTTAAATTCCTCATCAATAAGAACAATGTAATTTTGAATAAACTGAGTTGAATTGCTTCAAAATAAAACTAGTTCAATGAAAGTGGAGAAAAACAAAATATGTTTTATAATGGGAATTACCCTATACTTGGATTAGAGAACTTATAAATTTATAATAATATAACTGGAAAAGCCACTAATGTCTACAACTTATGTGATGTCAACTGATCAATTTTTTTTAACTAACGAAATGTCAAATCAGCGGAAACGTCATGAGATGTCTCTCGGTAGTAATTTCGTAATTACGTTCCCATTCTCTTTCTTATGAAGTTAATACTTTATATAAAAAAAATAAACCCAACAACTTTGGGTTTCCCATCAATTATGAAGATTTTCTTTGAAATTCTATATAAAGATGTTAACTCTGATAACCGAATTATTATACGAGTTAGATTTTAATAAGGCAAAACAAAATCTGCGTAGACGAACAACAGAGATCGGAAGGGGGGGGAATCTATAATGTTTGAAACCCTGCACTCCTGGACAGGACATCAAAGAGGTCTCTGGTTTCAAAGGGCTGCGTTATTTTCGTTCACCATCCGCAAAACAAAACACCTCCTACGTTGTTTAATTTGTAATTTAATTCCTTTTGGACATTCTTCTGAGAGCAATGTATAGGTTTCTGTTTTTACACGAGTCGAAAGTGAATATTTTTTGTAAAAATAACATTAATTACCACTGCCCTTACTGGCTCGCCTTTGTATTTTGACTTTCAAAGTTTGAAGCTAATTATAAATTTATGGTGTTTGATGATACGATAGTATGTTCTTGTGTACAGAGGGGACGCTCGGTGGCTCACTTGAGTACTGTACTGACTTAGCACTCCTTGTCTTCTGTTAGATTCCTCTCTTCCATCTTTCCTATTAGATCTCTCTTGACCATTTGTCGTTCTCTTCCTACCCTGCCTTATCGTCTAGGAGTCTCTATTTTATATTCATTTCCTTCTTTTTTTTAAAGAGATGATCGAGTGGTTTTATCCGTTTAAACAGCATTGGGGGGGGGGGGTGTAGTGTTTAAGACCACACGTAACAATAGTATCGTGTGGGCCAACAGTTTAATCTGAAAACTTGATGTAATTTACATACAAACCTTTCGAGAAACTATTTATTTCGAATTTAAGACGTCAAATGGCGTGTATTAAAATTGAAATTCTTAAAGATTTCCAAATCTAACCATAGGTCAGTATTATATTTTGAAAACCGAACAATTTATCTTTCACGATTTCAAAATGTCCTGAGATGTCCATGAAAGTTTCCTATTCAATTATATTTTGTGCAGATTGGCGGCCATATATTTTATAGCGTACAAACACGGTAGTGTTTTGTCGGAATACTTTTTCACTTTAAACCGCGATAACGTTTAACTCAATAGACCGGTTTCAGTGAAACAAAACAAATTTGATATAAAAACATTTAAAATTAACAGAAGACATAAGTTTTTTTAATTTGAGACGATTTCAACCCTTACCTTGACTTTATGGGCTCAAAGATGATATTACTCTGTATCCTCCAACTCCAATATGTATTACAAATATTGATTGAGGATTGCAATATTAATATTAAGCGTTGACGGCTTCCAAAATAAAATAAAACATTAAAAAGATGTTTTCCTTCAATACAGAAAATAATGTTCACAGTTATACTGGTAATTTGGAAATGGTAAACTTTCAACTATTCACGTCTAATTGCAGGTTTAAATCAAACTTTATATTAAGCGGTTGACGTCCCAAAAATCTACGAGTTTGTATACAAATAACTTACCCCTTATACAAATAGTAATGTTTCGCTCTATAATAAAGATTTTCATTTTTTTAATCATTTACAAACATTTTTTTTAAATTTCCGTAGAAATTCAATCCAAACCTTTATAACAACTATTGCTAAGAATGTAAATTCAAATTGGATGCTTACTGATGAATTTCTGACTTAAACTGATTTGTACTCAGCAACTTAGCGGCGTGGTGTCACAATTTTAAAGTATAGGAACAACCACTGCCTACTCTGGTAGTTAAGGGGTGAGAGGTTCTCCTTCACGGTAAATCTGTTGACCGTAGTGTCATGAAGTATTGAAACTACAATTGGTAGCGAACTCTACGTTGGTATAACGTATTCCTAAAGTCAAAACGGAATAGAGTTAATTTTAATTGAAAACGTCGAGAGATTTCAATGTTTTACGAACGAAAATATTAAGCTTTTCCTAAGATTAAACCGATTATAAAGACTGGATGATTTTAATAGAATTCCACTTATTTTTACTAACGTGTTTTTCTGTACATATAAATTTGCTAAACTGAGTCTAAGAAGATTGTACGAAGTAATAACGTATCGGGATTGTAGCCATAATCCGTAAACAATAGGATTTGGACATTGCTGAGTGGGCGGGATGTGCAGTTTTAAAATCTCGCAATATCCCGGACTTATCTCTCTCTCTCTCGAGCTCAGCACTTTACGAGAAAAGCTCTAAAGGCGATTATATTTGGGGGTGGGGTTGTGAAAAATGTTTTTCTTATATTTCTTTCAAGATCCCCCCCCCCTATATCTAATTCTTTTCTTCTACTTTTTATTTTACTCTAAGCTGTTGAATATGCATAACTTTTTTCGTTTTTTTAATTTATAGCGCAATTTATTAACTTTGTTGGAACAGAGCTTATCAGTTGAAATAGAAAGTTTAACAAACTCTGTTTTTATGATTTGTTCCACATAACTGAACAATGTATTGATCAGTTGTAACGAAGGTAGATTTTTGACTTGACTCAGAAGTTCCGATTATCAAATAAAATTCAAATCCACTAAGCCGATAGGAACTTGCAACTCACCTGTTAATAGATTCCTTATCAACATTCATTACTAAAACCACAAATTTTATAAATTTAATAATAGATATTTCATTAGAATAACTGTAAACTTAATTTGAGGTTAGTTTATTGCATTGTAATGAATCGGTTGTTATGAAAATTGTAAAAATGGTTGTTATGGCAATAAATGTCGAAAACAGCGAAATTATAAAGTTTCTATAGGCTTAGCGTATTTACCCTTTTGAGTTATTCAGATTTAAGATCGTCAATTATGTTTCGATATATGTACTTACGTTGCTCTCCTTGAATGTAAGCTTTTCAGTACAGTATAGGAAAACCGTTCTCATTGCTGATGGCGCCAGTCTGCATCCAATGTGTAGCGATATACGGTGGACGGGTCCTTAGATATCATTGCGAATTCGTTACTAACAGCGATATAAGATGCATAAGTATAGGTTTGTCTACAGTATTATCTGTTTTTGATTTAGGTTGTTTTGTTTTATAATATAAATCATCAAAATTCCGGTCCCTCTAGCTAAAAAAAACCTAGTTTAGAACTGTCGACACTATTTTGCAATAAAATAACAGAAAGAAGGAAACCAAATACAATGTGTAAGCTGCCCTGAAATACCTGGACTATGTTTAGAGCTCTGCTTTAGTGACTATCACAAATAAACGTTTGTTTGGAATGAACTATTGACAGTTTTTAAAAATTTAGAACTACAGATTTATATTGTATACAGTATAATATTGTACTGTATAGTGTTTTATATGTACAGAGTGTCCAAAAAGTATTTTTTGAACCATTGCAGATTAAGCAATAAAGTTTACTTTTTGAAGCAACTATCAATTTTTCATTACAGAGTACGGAGTCGGAAGAAAATCTTAAATGAGAGCATAGGTCGAGTATTACATCATATTAAAGGTCTCTGGTAGGAGAATACAGTGCCATAAATTCTACCTCAAAAGGTTTATCCTGTGATAAATGGCGGCGGTTTAAAATTGCACTGTTTGTATCGTTGAAAATGGCTTATGTGCTAAGTTTTATTGCTTAATCTGCAATGGTTCCAAAAATATAACACCGCTCTGATACTTTTTGGACACTCTGTATATATTTATAATATGTATTATAAAAATGCCACAAATACAGAATTAGTGTAAACGTCCCATTTACACTAGACTGTCTTTTTTTATACGTATTTTTTTAAAATCTGTTTGTTGTATAAATGTTTTGTTCAATAAATTTAGTAAATTTGTCCAGATAGACTATGTATACAATGAGTACTTGAGCTTCAGGCATTAGTTACAAATAAAGAACCTAATACATCTGTAAGTAAAAAATAATAAATAGTTAGCCCAAAGATCTGTCTTATTATCTTTTGACTTGACAAGTACGATTACCGAGGTGGCATTCAATGACTCAGTTTTGGGTTTAGTTTAGAGTAAACAAACAAAGCAAGGGCCGCATATTTTTCCAAAGAAGATCGAATCTCTTTTGATGAAAGATATCATTATAATCTTATCACAACTTTAATTTATTGGTTGTTCCAAATACTAATAAAATATAATGATAAATGTACGATGCTGTACACAGTACGACAGTCAACATTGGCATTAGGCTTCCGACTCGTGCATTAAAAACCAGTCAAAATATTATATATCAACATTTCGTAATATTAATAATTTTTAAATAAAAACAAATTTTCACCACCTGGGGGTGAAACAAATTTAGATTAGTCGCGAACTTATTTTAATGGCGGAAATTACAATTATATATTAAATAAAAACTTGCTCCGTTCTAGTCTATGTAATTTTGTAACGATCTTGGTAATTTGCTTTATTTTATAATATTACAAAATCCATCTTTATGTGACTCGTAGACATAAATCTTAAGCTTCAATAAACTAATATTTCTCCAAGTAATAAATATATCACCTCCCCTTTCCCTTCAAACTTTCTATAACTCCTCACGTGTTTCCATTTTTATATAATGCAAATAAATTTCTCACCCCAATCCTTTTTTTTAAACCGTGCGCCTTGATCGACTAAACATTGAAAATATACTCACTAAGGGAATTTCCATTTTAAAGACTTTAACATCTCGTCATCAAACAGATGTATATTCTTTTCTCACTGTAGAAAAAAAACCGTTCCTCACAGAGACAGGGTTGAATGAATAATAGAGGAGGAGGGGGTGTATTATAGATGCAAATTTTGTCATCACGCTCAACCTATATGTTTTGTTTTCCCTTCTTTAGATTTCCGAGTGGATAGTCGTTTATTACTCGGTGCCAATATTTAGAATGAATTCTGTATTATTTTCTGGTAAAATTTACTTTGTTAAAGTGTCACTATTTGTAACAAATGACGTAAAGCTCCGCGGAATGAAAATTCGAATGAATTAACTAACAAAATTTAGCTCGCTAAACTTTCAAATTTCGTTCTAGACAAAAATGGTTGCTTTTAAATAATTTCAAATTTAACATCCAAAGTTCTATTTTTTTAACGAGGAACAAAATGTGTACTTATTATTGTACGTTGGTGAAATTCAAAATCAAAATAGATCTACCCAACTTGTTTCCATTACCGATTAAATATTTATTATAACCTTTAACTTAAAAAATATATATCCCTTTTCCGATTTTCACGAAGTTTACCCAAGCAGTTTGCATTATATATTGTTTCTAATTTTATAAGATCCAATTTATTTGTAAATTAAAGTAATGACACTAAATTAATATTTGAATAGAGCACCCCTTCAATTCATGATTAAACTATTGCACTACAGAAGTGAATCACTTGTTGCAGATTGAACTCAGTGCGGCGCAACTTTATAGTTAATAATGAACGTAATGACTTTTCAATTGTAAACATCTAAATTAATTTATTAATCTAATATATTAAACGTTTAATATATTTTTTATCTGTCGTAATAACAGACGTATGTAGAATATAAAATAAAATGCTTTTCACAAGGTGTCAAAATTAAATTTATTTTAATGATTTGAGTTGATACCGACGGTACAAACAGTATTACAATAACTTTTATTGCTTTTAATATATATATACTCGTATGATGAATCCTTTGCACAACAATTAGTTTTGGTCAAGGTCTGTTTGGCAGCTTTTCATCGGGCGGTGTGTGTGGTCAACATATCACGTTCCCAGTCCTGTAATTCTACATTTCGTAACAAGGAGTCGTTATTAGTCTGCACTCACGATGGTAGACCAACACTGTAACTTTTTTAAGGTCACACATGATTAGAATCGAAGTCTTTTGTGCATAAGACGAAACCTGTAGTCGGTAGACTAAATGGGATAAAGTTTTTAAATAAAAAATACAAGGTATATTCTCAGAAAATTACAAAATGTATATATTGAAAGGTATAAAAGTTATTTTAATTATTCGTACCAATCGCTTTCAAAATGAAAACTCGTCTTAAAGTGTGTATTTTTAAAATAAAGGAAAACCCATCCCAAATCTTAACATATTTTTTTTAATTTTTTGGAAATTTTAAACAATTTTTGACTTTGTGTTTTTAAATCGTTTTTGGAGTAAAAAGGCGAACCTAAGTGATATGTTACATGACCCAATTTTCTATTAAAAATTTTAAAGTAAAATCCTCCATTGTGAAAAAAAAACTATATTGAAAATTCTGTTGACAAAAATAGACGAAGGCCTAAATGGAGCAATTGAATGAGTTTATTTGAGACAGTTTGTACAATGTTGGATACAATTTATTTAACTTAAACCCTTCTCTCATGAACATGCAGTCTTATTTTTAATACAATTTTAATTGGACCAGTTGTGTGTATCAATATCGTGATAAACTTTATCCATATTGTGAAATACCAGAGGCTAAACTAAACTGAAATTCCAACATTCTCTTGTACGGGCAACTATAACATTAGCGTATTTCATCAGATCGATTATTTGGTTCATATTGGAATTTTGCAATGATTTCAGTGTTAAATATCTGGCCGTTAAGATTCTATTGGATTCGATACAAACGGACCTGTCCAGAGGGAGTGAGAGAGATGATTGTGGATATTTGAATTCCATACGCTCCTTACAAGGGATTCTATGTCAGGAATTTAACATTATCCCCAGCCATTATCTTCCCGTGGGGTAGTGGAATTTGATGATGCATGAAATATTGACATTTTATAAATGTCATAGTAGAAAAAAAATAGTTTGGAAAAAACTCTTTAATAAATTATTATTTGTAAAGCTTTGCGGTAAAGAAGTAAAATTTATCAGTTGAAGAAGGAATCTCTGTGTCTTACAGGTTAATTCCGTTCTTGAAACTGCTCTATTTCTTCAGTTAGTCAGGTGAACATTATTTCTTTTATAAAACATTATCTTCTTTTTCTTTATTTTCTACTGCGTGTTTTTGTAAAAATCAAAATTTAAGTCAGCAATTTTATTTATTTAAAAATAATTTTCAAAAAAGCACCATGACCGACTCCCCCCCCCAATAACTCTAGAAAATAACATTAAAAGAAGACCAATAATAAAAACCTATTTATAATCGTAAAAACAATACAAAAGATATACCAACAAGCGTGATTCAGTAACAACTGAACTTTCAATAAAAAGTCAGCTGTTTTTCATTTTCAACGGTGCCATAGAGTATGAAACCGGTTTGCATCTTATGAAGCCAAACAATTTAATCTATAGATTGAAACACAATTCGATAAGATTCAAAACAACTGGTCTATATCGATATTTGAAACGTCTACAAATACGGCGTTTATACGGAGGGTTAAAATAAAATCGAATCGTTTGTGAACACATGTTAGGTCGATAATAAAATAGCTTGTAAATTTGCACTTATTTCATGATAATTTGTGACAAAACTTGTATATTTATCAATTTTAAAATTTTAGTAAATCACAAATTTAATAGAATAACAACTTACACAAAATGTTTATTTGTTCGATGAAAGGTCTTAAAGTACAGCGCTACAAGAAACAATGCTTAAAATAAGACGCTTGTCCTTTGAAAGATCTATTGTGTCCATCGGTCTCTTTTGTCAATCATTCAAGCTTATGATGGGTGCTGCTATGGAATAGCAACTCGGGCCACAGTAAATATTTCCAACAGACATGTCAAAAACTATGCCATAAATTAAGGACTTTCCAAATGGTATTCCAAGAAAACTTTCTTCTACTGAGAAGTCAACAAACATTTCATTTACGAGAAGCGCAGAGTTTAACAGAAGAAATGTTCTTAACAAAATCCAATGGGGAGGATAAATGTTGAACATTGTTTGTTCAATGTACATACATCTACTTACACGCCAATTTAGAAATCCAAGTAACAAGTATCCATATTCCAAATTAATATTATAGTACCTAAGGAAATTGTATTAGTAGAGAATTTCGAGAAGCGCCGGTCTGGAAGTTATTGGCGCTAAATAATAAACTGGCGTTAACAAAACGTTCGAATATCTCAAAATCACCACAAGGGATTTCAATGAAATGTGAAAATTTAACCAAACCTTTATTGGTTGACGACGTGAGTGTTTATTTTGATATTTTCCGACCTTTGTTGGGTGCAGCTTTATTTGGAGAAACATAAACGAACCCGACGACGTGAGGGTTAGAGTTTATTTTGATATTTTCCGACCTTTGTTGGGTGCAGCTTTATTTGGAGAAACATAAACGAACCCGACGACGTGAGGGTTAGAGTTTTTTTTGATATTTTCCAAACTTTGTTGGTTTGCAGCTTTATTTGGAGGAACATAAACGAACCCGACGACTTGAGGGTTAGAGTTTATTTTGATATTTTCCGACCTTTGTTGGTTGCAGTTTTATTTGGAGAAACATAAACGAACCCGACGACATGAGGGTTAGAGTTTATTTTGATATTTTCCAAACTTTGTTGGGTGCAGCTTTATTTGAAGGAACATAAACGAACCCGACGACGTGAGGGTTAGAGTTTATTTTGATATTTTCCGACCTTTGTTGGGTGCAGCTTTATTTGGAGAAACATAAACGAACCCGACGACGTGAGGGTTAGAGTTTATTTTGATATTTTCCAAACTTTGTTGGGTGCAGCTTTATTTGGAGGAACATAAACGAACCCGACGACGTGAGGGTTAGAGTTTATTTTGATATTTTCCAAACTTTATTGGCTGTGGCTTTATTTGGAGAAACATAAACGAACCCGACGACTTGAGGGTTAGAGTTTATTTTGATATTTTCCGACCTTTTTTGGTTGCAGCTTTATTTGGAGAAACATAAACGAACCCGACGACTTGAGGGTTAGAGTTTATTTTGATATTTTCCGACCTTTGTTGGTTGCAGTTTTATTTGGAGGAACATAAACGAACCCGACGACGTGAGGGTTAGAGTTTATTTTGATATTTTCCAAACTTTATTGGCTGTGGCTTTATTTGGAGAAACATAAACGAACCCGACGACGTGAGGGTTAGAGTTTATTTTGATATTTTCCGACCTTTGTTGGGTGCAGCTTTATTTTGAGAAACAAACGAACCCGACGACGTGAGGGTTAGAGTTTATTTTGATATTTTCCAAACTTTGTTGGCTGTGGCTTTATTTGGAGAAACATAAACGAACCCGACGACGTGAGGGTTAGAGTTTATTTTGATATTTTCCAAACTTTGTTGGTCGCAGCTTTATTTGGGGATACATTAAACAAATAGAAACAATCTGAGAACAATACACATTATTTTTATATTGTCCGATTTCAATATTAATACGAGATGTATATATAAGAACCTAACCCTTTTTGGCGATTCTTTCAACCAACGATCTAATCTTATTATTGTTACTTTGTCCGAGTTTAGTATAATATATATTATGTCCGAGTTGATTATATATATATAAAATCAACGAACCTAACCTAACTTGTTGGTGATGATTCTGGCAACCAATAACCTCATCTCGCGTTCTCCCTACCGGCTGGCTCTCGATCCTCAAGTGGAGATTTGACAGGTGTCATTTAAAAGGCTCTGGTATCGCTCCGTTCCCCTTGCAACAACATTGCACAAACTTCATCATTCGCCCATTCCTAAAAACGAACCAAAAAGAAACGCCATTTCAGCAGTTGTTCAAAAAATGAAAATGAAAGACAGACGCCGTCAAATAAAGGCGTTAGGTTGATTCTCTTCCCTATAAACATTGAATTTGAAGAAAATCTGTGAGATCGATTTTTAAAAAATACGTATTTTATAACAGCCACATGACGATTTTTAAATTTTACCCATAACTCATGAACCATGGCCAAAATATAAACACATACCAGATTTGATTAAAACCTGCCTCAGTTTGGGCTGTTGAGCACGGTGTAACGGCAGAAAGGAACTTCTCATTCCCATTCCACTCAGGGAACTTCAAAATGGATATATCTACAAAAACTCGACACTGTTTTTGTGACCCATCACCTAACTTTATCTGTAGTACTTATTCTTAAAACTCTGTGTTATAATGATTTAAACTAACATCAACTGATTACTAACTAACTAACTTAATACACAGCTGATTTCGATTAGACTGTCTAAGAATACGCATTAGGCTACTGTATTTTAAGATATGCCGAGGTGATTTTTCAGAAATTGTTTTTAATTAGAGTTAGCGAGATTGATGTATGCATTAAAAAAAGAAATAAAATAAACTGGATAATCTGAGCCCTAAAAGTTCTTTTGCTTTTTTTAATGCCGTAGGAATTATAGTTTTACCAATGACTACATAAATACTATAAGACACGACATGGCCATGTTAAATATTCTACGCTTATTCTTGAGTTGACCAATACCCGCTAGGTGGCGTTGATGTGACCAATCTGAAGTTGACGTGACTGGCGCTAGGTGGCTCTACGGTCAAACAATGTTTCAGGCGGGTAAGAGAAAACGCACTGATGCCACATATGGGACCAGAGATGCGAGGGAAGGTCGAGAATCGCTTATCTCAGCGCACGAACTGACAACACTGACTATGCTGTGACAACCAAGTGGGATGCGTACAGTCAAGCACCTGCTGCTTGCGCATTCTGATAGCTGTGTGTCAAACTTGTGACGAACAGCACCCGTAAAGCGTAGACTATTTCCCTATCCTATGTCGTGTCTTATAGTATTTATGTAGTCATTGGTTTTACTAAGGAAGTTTTACTACGGATTCGAAATCCAAGATGGAAGTATTTACAGTATATCATGTCTCTTAAATTTAACATTTAAAGAATACGTTTAATTTGTCGCAGAGATTCGTTGAATGAGATCTTTAATAAAAATATTTTTTTTTTTACGGTCGATCGAAAATTCCTTACAAATTGCGCGTTATAAAGAAATAACTTAAACCTACAACGTCCATGCATATTGTGCTTCATGATGAACCTTAAAGATCTCTATAGTGCAAATATCTATCTTCAAATTGTTTATCAGGTTGAAAACAACAAGATCTTGCTGTGGAGATGACGGAATTCTGTAAAATTAAGACGCAGGTCGTTTTGTAATATAAAGCGAAGAGACCGATTTCATAATGCTTGAACTGTTCTAAGAGTACCCACGACCTTTTATTAAAGTTTATCTTCTTATTGGGGCAATCCAAACCTTTCATTAATTTATCTACTAACTAAAGCACCCGGGTGGTCTAGTGGTTAGTATTCTGGCTTCACACGAGTGAGAGACTCCGGGTTCAACCTGAAGGCGCTTGAACTACGGAGTTAACCCTTCATGAGGAAGTACAAGTAATAGTGAACTCTTGTTGAGAAAGCTTAGATAATGTCGCAGGAATCACACACTACCGGACCGAAAAATCGTCTAGCAGCCCTCGCCTTTTCTCTAGCTGTTGCGCCATTGAATTTAGTTTAGTTAACAACGTTAGAAACTCAGTAGAAAAGAGTTTGAGTTGATAATTGGCCCGCTGTGTGGACACTTCCTACTGAACTGACAGATTGATGTATGTCGCTTTTGCAGAGAGATATCAAGGAACAAAGTAGAGTCTGGTTATAACGCATTACGTACAGCCGCAGAGGTTAAGGAACGATAAGAAGCTTTAGTCTGGACAGGGTATAATATTTGTAGGGTATTCACAAAATATCCTTCTGAGTCGCAGTAGAGAGGCAAAGATACCACAGACCCTAATATAAGATTTAAGTAACGTTAATGCTACGTATCTTATTATTTCCTTTAATGTATACTTAGGTGTAAACAGTAATTCGTTCATTAATTAATTAAGGTTAAATTAAAAGGGGTTAAGTACTCTCTCAACTAACTAGAAGTGTAAATCTCTTGAAAAGTTGAAAGAAGAAAACAGTTTATTTCGAGAGGTCTTTTCTAAAATAAGTAGCGTTCTTTGTTTTAACAAATTGGTGAAATCTTCCTTTTGTTTAAAACATCAGTGGTGCATCCGAGTTGAACAAGAGTTTTTCCGTGAAAGTGGTGGGAGGCAAAATGGCGGCTGGCCAGGGACTCTCTTCGATCATTATTTTATGCGATGTATATATAACGAAGGGTTGGGGAGACGAGAAGCTAAAGCCAATTCCATTTCGGCTCTTTTGAAGTTGGAAGCCTTGATTGCATATGGATGACGGGCCGCTACTGCTACGTTAAAATATACATTATGATGAAGGGGAAATTTCACCCCCTCATCCCCCCCTCCTTTAGTACCGACTTGTCGGATACGTCGTATAACCATTTTTTTTACCTCTCCCTATTTGTTTTTAGATGGAAAATAGGGGATGAAAATGGATGTTTGTATTGGGGTCGATGCTGTCATGTCCAGATAGAATACTTTAAAAAAAATCGTACACCCTCTTCTCTTACGGTCTTGTCTTTACAAAGGTAATCGTAAAACAAATATCCTCTGTCGGTTTTTGTTTACATGTGAAATCGCCTGTAAGACTTCATATGTGTGTTTAAAAACATTGCACTAACTTTCTAACAAAACCGGAGTACCGATCAAAAATAATATTACCAATTCCAAACATTAAAAAGAAACTCCCATACTATTTATAAATAACAAAGCGAAAAGTTTTTTTCTGGTTTGAGATAAGTTAGTGTAGAATGGGTTCACCCCTTATAGATTGAGCCTCAGCTTCCATCCCTTATGACATAATTTCGTTATAAGAGTAAATCGTATTTATTTGAAATCCAATTGGTATTATCAAGGGTCGTCATTTCTTGAACAGTAGAGTTCTATACCTTTTTTTTTTTTTTATAATTAATATTCATTTTGTTTAAAGTTGAAAGAAAAATGGTAAAATCGAATTTCTTTTATATATTCACGATTTTTTATTTTTTGAAATCGTAATTTTTGGGACATGACGACCAATACAATTTGTTTCGGTTCTTAAAGGCTGTATTTTAGAAACATTTGATCAATATCGCTTGAGATTATTTTGAGAATATCTACATTTGTGGTTTTGAGAAAAATGTAAAAATAAACACCTCAAACTACGGTTATAATATACTCACATATAAAATTTGATCAAAATCTATCCACATATTTTAGGCTGTAGAGCACAAACAATAGACATTCTAAACTTTTTTTTTTTAACGACTTCAAAATCGCCATCTACTGTTTTTACCCGTTACGTAAATCTCTCTGTATAAATAAAATTTTAAATAGAGAACATTATAAATTTATTATTACTTCCTTAGTAATTGAGAAAATTATAATTCTTGTGACTCTTAATCGCCAAAAATCTACAAGAATAACGGTTTTTATTTTTTTCTAAAATCAATAACATTTTTATCCATCTAATTATATATACATTACGGAATGAATTTATAGCTTGAATGGTCGATAAAGATTTTGAAAATATTTCTTCAAATTTAAGACGTGTTTAGTATGTAATATTTAATTAATTAATATATATGTAAGAAAGTATTATATTTTAGCTTCAAGTTATAGTTGCCTGATAGGGGAAATGTGCTGACTATTTAATTACTATTCAAAGACTTTTTTCCAATTGGGAGTATGTCCGAGTAAAATTAGCATATAGTTAGATGAAGGTTCATCTTGATGAATTTTTCCTACAACTTACAGACTCTTAAAGTAGACAAGCTACTTTTCAAGCCAGTAAATTTGGACATTTATTTCATAAATTTTTGGATGCAAGTTATTTTAGACCCATTTTCTATAAATTGGTTACTCGCGTTTTTCAACTTGTCTTGATATTGCCGATCATGCTAATAGAGATGTAAAACTCTAGTTAAAATCAAAGCAAAATAATTCATAAAAAATATAACTTACAATTTACTCCTATTAATTAAATCCAGACAAGTTTTTATGTTCCTCTTTTATTAAAATTTGTCATGTAGGCAAATAACATAGTCATGTGAGGAAGAGCTATGTAAGTGTCATTGGATTTATAACAAACGACTAGGAATTATCATGTCGTCTTATTGTAGTACAGGAGTACATTGATATAATTTGGGTAGCTAGGCTTTGTTTATGCAAACAGCTTGTATCACTATTGCATAACTTGCGCCGTATTTCCCAAAACGCCACTCGGAGTCGCACTTTTCCAATGTTTAAGGTTTCTTGAGACGACGAAAGCTCATTTGTTGGGGGGTTACGATCAACCCCCCCCTCAACCCCCCCTCAACCCCCGATTTTGAGTTAAAATATACAGTTCGACATTTCCTTAGTTTAAAAAGGTTTTGTTTAGAATTATGATTATAATGACTTTCCCCAATGTAGGATAGAATAAGTTTTGTAATCGTCAAAAATAGTTTTTTACTGATCTTCATATTTCATGACCTCAAGAGACTGAAAAAATGATTTTCGATGTACCGCCCGTCAGTAGTCGTTGACCTATGTATGCACGTTAGCGGCCACAAAAATTAAAACAGGAAGATGGAATTCGGTATAGGACACTATAGAACCCTCTCAAAATGTAGAAAAATAGAATTAAATATCTCAACATGACGGCCATAAATATCTCTCTCGTGTTATTCAACTTATAACACACTAAATTATTTTCAAATTTCAGATTTAAATTCTGGATGAAATAGTAACAGCAATAACAAACTGCGAAGTTACGAGATCCGACAGTTAATTCGATACACTCGTGTCGGCTTCTTAACATGGACCCGCCAGGGCCGAGATACTGAAAAGAGCGAAGCGAGCGGAGACTTTGTAATATATATATATATATATATATATATATATATATATATATATATATATATATATAGGTCCGTTTAGACCTAACCGACGTCATATACACATTACGATGTTCAGAAAATCTATGTCTCAACTGTTTTAAATTGATTAGATCCCTTGATCCCTACCAATATAGTTTAACATTTCTTATAATGATACCAACTTTTGGGCGTTATATTTAGAGGATCTGCTTGTATTACATTGCATGATAGTGCTGGGTAAGTACCCCCAACAACTTGTTTGTTTTTGTGTATACAGTGTTTATTTGAAGTTATAATGGAGACTGTTTAAGAGACAAAATTTTCGATATACAGTCCAATATTTGTATAATAGACAATCTATTTAGCTTTTTGTGAAAAGAAACGATTCAAGTAATTCTAAAATGAAATTGAAAACAAACAAAACTGTGAAAAGCTACCGACATTGTTTGTAATACGCTATTTAAACATAAACATTGCTTGGAGCCGCGTCAACTACAGTTCGACATTTTCTGTTATATTCTGAGCCAAGTGAGGCGAAAATCTGATTTACGCCTCGGTCTTGGATGTATATGGGAACTTCAAAGCGGAGCCCCTCCCCCACCCCTTCGCTTTGGGCAGCTCCGGGCGTCTCTTGTTGTTTTTGTCCTTTGATCTCTGAACTGTACCCCACCCCCCTTGTGTGTCTTCCAACATCCCTCTCAAATTGCGTCAACGCCTGGCGTAGAAACACCGTGACTTTCAATAGAGAAAACTCAGGGGAAAACATAATTTGTTTAGGAAATCCATTTAAATTGAAAAAAAATAAGTTGAGAAAAAGGAAAAGAATGGAATTATTGTTCAGCTTTTGATTTGAACTTTAAACCTTTTATCGGGTTTAAAAATGATTTATTGGGGTTTAATTTTTAATTAAAAATATAAATATAGTTTAATAAACAGTGCAGACAGATTTCACTCTTTCTCTCACGGTTATAATCATAGTCAAACTTCGTATACTTCAAAACTTCCACACAAAAAATACCTGTAGCTGTCTTGTCAAGGAAGGTAGTTTGTCTTAAAATCTAACAGTTTTTGGTGAAAATTTTTATGACCTAAACCAATCCCCAAACCTCCATACTCTTGTACAAGTGTGTCACATCACAAGTGGATATAGCATGTTAAATATCTTAAAATGTAAGGGAAAGGGGCGTTGTATGTAACAACATAACGAGTAGAGAGACAAATGGTGAAACTAAGCGTAATTCTTTAATTCGTTACAAAATGCCGGTCGTAAAGTTTAGCAAAATCTCTGCAACATTATTTTACATATAAGGCACACAGTTTAAAAAACAATAACAAACTACTATGAGTTCTCTGTTTGAAGTTATTTGTTAATGATGGAAGTTCAATTTTATTATTATACATTTTTCAGACATTTGCCATCATTTGTGTGTTAAAAATTCAAAACACGACGTTTCGGGAATAAAAATTAATTCCCGTTATCAAGTGACTAAAAACTAAAGAACACATGAAACTAGAAACTAAGCCTATGTGAGAAGTAAAATTAAATAAGAATACCACCCACCTTAATACCTAAGCATGCATCTCAGAGCTGAACCTGAGTAGTCAAAAAACACAATCACGGTAAACAAACAACTACGGTAACGGCAAGTACGTGTTGTTGTACCCCTTGTTGCTGTGTATTTGATACAACACGTACTTGCCGTTAGTTGTTTGTTTACCGTGATTGTGTTTTTTGACTACTCAGGTTCAGCTCTGAGATGCATGCTTAGGTATTAAGGTGGGTGGTATTCTTATTTAATTTTACTTCTCACATAGGCTTAGTTTCTAGTTTCATGTTTCTTTAGTTTTAGGCACTTGATAACGGGAATTGATTCTTAATCCCGAAACGTCGTGTTTTGAATTTTTAACACACAAACGATGGCAAATGTCCGAAAAATGTATTATAATAATACTATGAGTTATTGTTCTTTTGGGGTTATTTTATGATATATAATTAAAAAGACTTATGAGTATTAAAAAATAAAAAGATTGTCCATTCTGTTAATGAGCATACATTAGGCCCTACGTAGGCAATTAATTTGTTGTACTTTCCGCATTAAGTATTATTTTTTTCTTTCTTACAGAAATAAAATCTTAAGTAGCTTAATACAATTTTGATAGTTCATATCTACTGTACTTACAAATTATTATGGGTTATACGTTGAAACTACAGTACTTCAAAAGTAGTATAAGATCACAAACATTTGTTTGTTAAACTTTTTTTATAAACAACCGGGTGTCGAAAAGTCTTAGTATGGGCCTTATTGGAAGTTTTTGAAGAAAGGGCAACTAAATTTTAATGGTTTCTCATAATTCCGGCCCATACGTTTAATTTAGAAGGTGTGAGTTTAGAAGGGATGAAACAAAGGCCGTGAATATTTTTTTAAATGTAAATTTTTTTGGTTGGGCAATCAGCAAAATTGTGTTAGTTTCCTTCACCAACTCTGGACATATTAGCCAATACTGACTATTTGAACATCCGGTATATAAGGGTTTGTAATGTTCTGTTTTACACTTTGAGCTACCGCCATTTTAGATTTTATTTTCGCTATTTTTCATTGCCCAATAAGACCTTAAAGTGACGTATCACACGATACTAAGCCTGAATAAATATCAGTAAACAACACGTTGGATTTAGTAGATCGAAATTTCAAATTTGTATTACATATTTTATTTTTTCATTTTGTAAAATTATAGATTATCATTAGTAACATTGAGATTCCTGCTATAAACTTTCACGTTTTATTAATTTCTATCGGAAAATTTCAGCCACATTAGAAGTTGTTGGAGTCTGTTCGTGGTAGTCTCCTTAAAAATTAAACTTTTTAACAGGCTTTTGTATAATATTAATACACTATACACTCCAATCTTTATATTCATGAATGCTCCAGTTAGGTGATTGGGAAGACTTAGTAGAACAGTACGGCTGTTGTTTCAAGTTGATTGAATGTACAAGGCGAAGTATATAAGGCTTCGTGAGGACAAAGCATACGGAAGATTGCAAACATGCATTTCCAATAATGAAATGTCCTACGAACAAAAACACCCTAAGAACAGTAATCTTTTATCTTAACTAGAAGTGGACCTTTGGAGTTCCCATGCAGCATAATTTTCCTTGTCAATATTAGAAAAGATTACAAATATCCCCTGAACCCAAAAAGTAGATTTCGATTGGAATGAAAACTGCTAGTAGACCAAACGAGAAAACTGCTAGTAGACCAAACGAGAAAACTGCTAGTAGACCAAACGAGAAAACTGATAAAATTAAGAAAGTGGGAGTTCTACAGATTTTGATCAAATTATAAAGTCGTTGGGTTTGGAAAAAATACACGTTTTTTCCTTAAGTTGAATATATAAATAACTTGTATACATCGTTTAAAACACGCAATAAAAACTAGTAATACCTAGTGTTGCCATAGTGATTAGTGTAAACAAATAATTTTTAAAAGATTGGGTTAGGATAACATACTACAAGTGATAAGACGGTTTTTGCACAGTATAAAACGAAACAATTTCGTCTTTGAATACAATATTGACAGAAATCTCGCACAAACTTTCATCCACACAAACACATTAATATGTTGTACAAAATAGTAAAATAACATTGAATGTTCACGTTACAGTGAACATTAAAAGTGAAAATGTTACAATTAATTAATAGCTAAAGAATTATCAGTGTCTAGCTCAGTATTAATTATATGAAAACCTGATTCCATCTTATTAAGTTAAATCTGCTGTTTTATTAACATTTACTCATAACGAAAACGATATCTTGATGAGTTGAATAGATACGTTGTTTTCTCAGGTGGTATGGATGTTACAGGATGTGGGAAGGACAGGATATTTCTGTAGTTCAAATTTAGTATCCAAATAATGTTTCCTAATATGCACCTTTAAATTTATCATCCTACAGTAGTTCTCTACACAGAGGGAATACTACGCCCGTCCCTCCGTATCTAAGTTGTTTCTTAGTATTGATAATATATTTACCCTTGAGATCGTTCACCAAAGAGGGTTGACCACCCTTATCCTTATCCCCCTGAGTATGGCAAGATTGCGGATGTCCAAGATGTAATATTTACACCCTGTTGCTTAGAGGTGTTTCTTTAAAGGGATTTCAATAGAAAAGGGAATCCCTTGAGGAAACGAGATAACATCATGAGTTTAGAATTCTTTAATTATTTTGAATTAGAGTTGTTCTTTTAGTTTATATGCGTATTTAACATTTAGACTGATTATATTTGAGATTGTCTTCACAATTCACTTGAAATGATCAACGTTACAGTTGGTTTTAATATTTTCTAACTGAATGACGATTAGTACTTTACTTTTAAGCCTCTTTTGTTGCTATCCTGAGACTACAGTCCCTCTTAACAACTGTTTTTTTTTTTTTTGTTTTTTTTTTTTCAAATTTTGTTTATCACTTGCCAGTTCCCTCATCTCTCATATCCATCACTACCTTTGAACACCTTCCTATTTCATGAAACCTATCTTAATTGCCCTAGTCATCTTAGTTCCATCCATTCTCTCCATGTGTCCTAGCCAACGTATCCTTTGACGTAAGAAGAAAAATATCCTTGCTGGATTTTCAAAATCTTTGTCATAAAGTATATGGAATTTGTCTTTTAAAACACTCTTCTCTATCATCATCCTAGTAGATAGGACTGCTTACGCATTACTTTATACCCAAGATTTTCCCAGGCCTCTGTGTTTTGGGTATTTCCTCATCTTGATCATAATGTTACAAACCATCTCGCTTATCGAATCCCAGCAGTATGTATCCTAACTTTTGAACCTTAAAGAGCATATCTTCTTGAAGTACTGTCCAAAGCAGCCTTCCCTGTAAGATACTACACGAAGGCAAGTGTATTTCCTAATACTTCTTTTTACACTACTAGTTTTCTTGTCAACACTCCTCTGCCATCAACATCACATTCCGCCTGCCATGTCTATTACAATTACAACCTATCTGTTCTTTTGTTTTGATGATAGATCAGTCTTCCTTTACATCTTCCAAAGAGCGTCTCGAGCCTCGGCATACATCGGATGACCCATAAAGATCCAGCAGTGGTTATGTTGCCACGCCTCTCTCTCTCTCTCTCTCTCTCTCTCTCTCTCTCTCTCTCTCTCTCTCTCTCTCTCTCTCTCTCTCTCTCTCTCTCTTTCTCTCTTTCTCTCTCTCTTTCTCTCGGTCCACCTACATTTAGTAAGGTTATATTATGTTACAGCTGTTTCCATGATGTGGGAGCCATGAAACACTTATCCTTATATTAAAGTCTTTAGTGGGCTTTGACATTATCAAAAACTCTCCTCCAGACTCATCACCACCAGGTCACCAGTAAATACACCCATCCACATTTTCCTTGATCGGCTTTACTTTTGTTCTTCTTCTATACCATATTACTTTTCGAGTCATTCTAGTTTCATCCATTCTCTCACTATGTCCAAGGCATAATATTCCGTTTTGCTTTCATGAATCGGACAGTAAATTTTATAAGAGTGTTCAATTCCTCATTTGTCTTATCCTCAAATCTTCTCTGTCTTTAATTGGCCCAGAGATGCTTATCAATATAATTTTCGCATAAACAGAATCTTTGCTGCTCTGTTTTGGGGAACTTTGACATCCATATTACATTTTTTCTTTTGAATAACTCATAAATCGAGACTTTTAGGAAAATAGTGACAACTAAGTTTGGTTTAGAACGGTTGGTTTTTGCGCAAAATTACGTGTTTGTACTGTATTAGTAAACAGTTTCATTAAACAATGTTAAACATATTTATGGATGTAGTAAATTATTTCAAGACTTGTTTTCCCCCTAAACCAACAGTTTAGGAGCTACAGTCGATCAAAAATGGATAAAATGTTTTATCGTAGCACATTCGGGGAAGACGTCATTATTTTTGTACGGTTTTATATCCGGATGAAATTACAATTTGCCACAGTTAATGTACTGGAAAAAAGACATTTAAACGGTTTTTAATATACAAAACATTTGATTGAATTCATGAGAGATAACTTGTAAGAACTTAAACTTCTGAACCTTAATGGACTTATTGTAATACTATAAACAAGTAGATTAACTTATATCCAGTGTCGTTTCCTTGCAATCTGTATGTAATTGAGCTTGTTTCATGAGGTGAACTCTTGAGGTTATAACAGCTGTTACTTGATTTACATTAAGTTAAATTCAAATTGCACGAACTTTCTCACGCCCAACTCCAAAACTAATCGTCACCAAAAATGTTAGTTCGATAGTTACTAAAGTGAAAAAAAAAACATGGACGCGACCAAAGTTGTTTATATTTATTTAAGAGCCTAACTTGCTTCGCTTGTACCATAATTACGATTTCAACGTAATTCGTTTTCGATTAAAAACAACTTTCATTTCCCCCAGTTATTCCTAAACCGTATTGTTTCTTACTTGGGACTTTGTACACGAATTTGAGTCTTTAATTTTCACATTTGATTTAAATGGAACAATACTAGTACGTTTTGAGAAATTACGTCTTTTATATCACCCCCATGCTTGATTTTTTTTACCTATAACTCACGAGACGGAAGTTTGGAGAATAAACAACTATTACTTTTTAGTCTGGATCCTTAGAGGCCACACTAGAGAAAAATTGATCAAAATCGATATAGGTGATTTTGTTAATAACGTTATTAATATTTAAGCTGCTTCTCCAAAATTTTGAGTTATTGGAAGAGTGAATTAGATAAAGAGCTCGGAGATAGGCATGTCCAAAATGTGGCTACTTACCATATTTAATTAAAATCTATAAACGATAGACAATTATTCCAAGAACGGCATTTCATTTTTTGTTTTGTTTTTTATTCTTTAAAAATTCAACATCTATTTGTTTTACCAATCCCATAACTACGCAAGGAATTTATTATTTACAGTTTTTCATAGCATTTCGTTGTATAGTGATTAACACCTAAACTTACTTTAATTACCGTCTTGTCTATTGCTTGAATAAGCTTTTCAATCTTCGACAGTATTCAAGTTTAAGGCAAGTTGTAGGAAGGTATCAATTTGGGATCCGTGAACGTGGGACGGGAATTTCCCAAATTATCCCTTCTTCGCTTATTTGCATTCCCCTTTTCCAGGATTATAGGGAGCTCAGTAATCCCCGGTTTGTGATGAGAGTTGTGCCATTGTGGAACAGAGTGGGGGGTAGGAGGGGGTTCGCTTTTTGATAATCCAATCTACCAGCAGTCTAATGAGAGCCTGAGATGCGGGCTTCGCTAAATATTTCTTACGCCAACAACAGTTTCTCTTTTTATGTTGCGATAAACAAACTTGTTTTCGTTGTATATTATCATTTTGTTTCAGTAAATGTAACAGCAGATATTTCTTGTTGAAACTTCATATAAAAGCGTTAAATAAAGCAATAAAGATTTATTCTCTTATTGTACTTCAGTTTCCTGTTACTTGTGTATGTATAAATAGTTGTCAATACTTGTTAATTATCAGTTGCCCGATGATACCGCAAGGCGAAACAATTCTAGCTCATTTATATTACTGAAATAATTTTGAAACTTTAGTTTTAATGATTTTATATAACCTGTAAAGTAGAAATCGTTAAGGTAATTTAGTAATAAATATCAGAAGTGTACTAAATTTGTTCCTCACGTTATTTCCAAAATATTATTATATAAAAATTAAAATTTGGTCTTCGGAGTGCTTGTGCTCCTCTAGGATGCAGTACGCTAAAATAGGATAAGTCGATTTATTTTAATTCCAGAAACAACTGATTATTTTTTAAAACCTTCTCCGAGACACGACTTTGTATTTTTATTTTGACAAACAAAATACAACCTTGTAACCTCCATCGGATATTCTTCACTACATATTGAATTCTACTATATCTGCATGGCTGTCAATGCTCTGGATAAAATGCATCTCATATAGCAAAAAGGAAGTGTACAGATAGCGCTGCCATATGCTGAGAAGGCATTTCCGATTTGGTCGCTTGTCCGCCATCTTGTCAAAACAGGTTCATTTTACAAGTGACTTATGAACGAAGTGTTATAATCCTTTAGATTTGAATTATAAGTTTTGTGGACTTAGATGTTTTATGTAAATTAGCTACTCGGTTAAAACCATTATAAATAATTGACATACGAGTACAAACACCATGAATTTGTCTATTGTGTATAGGCTATACGCAGAAACACAAACTGAATTTTATGTAAGTTGAACTTTGTAGTGTGAATTCAATGGAGCCGGAATTGATCAATTACTCCACATTGTATGATTATTGTTCAAAACCTCCCCTAAACTATTATTTATTTAGTAAAAGATGACCAATATCTGATTTTCCAAAATTTTATTCACTCTATGATTTAGATTTACACCACTCCAACTAGTCAAAAGAGACACGTATATAAATGCACAAATATTAACTTGCATACAGTTTAACTGAAATCAACTACACTTTTTCATGTAGCCTTGGATCCCACTCTTTCCTGTCAGGTCTCTCTTGTCCAATTTTTGTTCTTTACCGAATCTGACTCTTTAGAATTTTCAAAAAGGGCTTTTCTTTCTTTTCTCTGTAGTTGATAACCGAGAGGTAAACAACAGAAAAATTAACAAAAATTCCGGGTATAAACTTGTTATTTTTGACTTACAGTTCTTAGTTAAACTCGTGGAAAACTATTTCTTATTCTAGACAAAATAATTATTTTTCATCTTGTTTTTGCATCAATAGATGAATATTTGAAATCTGCATAAAATGAGATATTCTGAGACATTATATGACCTGTAGTAATACTGTAGAAAACTATAGTTTTTACATATCAAAATGGGACGCTATTTTGAAATTTTACTACCGAATTTTCGTGTTATGGAATTTATTCAATTGTTTGTAAACCGAACCTACACACTAACCTATCCAAATTCTTATTAAAATTGTAACTCTTGCAACGTTTATGACTATGATAAGTAGACATTTCAAAAACTCGGGTGTCCATGATGATAACAATAGCGCGCTTATGTGTGTGGGCGGAGACTATCATCGGTAAGATAACTCATAAATCAAATGTAACTCAGAGACAAGCCACTCAATACAAACAGAAATATTAATTCATAGCGACCATGATTATGATCTAAATAAGATTTGTTTTGTTTTTTTCTCTTGTTTGTATTGGCATTCCACGGCCGTGCGCGAATGTCAACTTTATTGTAAATTTCATTGTTTTTTGTCCTTAGAACCTCGTCGTGGATCCAGACTCCCATTGCTCATTTCCATACTGGTTTCTTCCTCCGCCATTGCTTTAGAGTTCTTGATTGTTTACCCGATTCTTTTTTTAATTATTATTATTTATATAGAAACAGCTGGCGTTATTGAACACCCTGTAGCAAACGTGTACAGTATTATTGTTTATTTAGGATTTTATATAATTTGATTGATTTTGTTATTTGTGTTTCGTGAGATCATTAGGCCTACAGCCGTCTTCAAAAGTTTTATCAGTGACACGGAATTGGCAAGCTTTAAAGTTGTAAATACAGTATGCGAAGGAACCTCTGTATTGTATCTCCTAACAATAGGAATATCATATTTTCTTGTGAGGTCAGGGTTAAAATTACATTTTGGACGTTAACTTCTTTATTATTTGTCAATCATACAGATTCGCGTTTGGTACTATTACGTACAGAATTTGTATCTAACAGTACGTGTGTTTATAAAGTGAATAACGCACGAAATACGAAACAAAAATTGTTTAAGGGTTTCTATATGTGCACACTTATACGTATCACATTTTTATGTTTCTTTCTTAAGTTTTGTGCCGAGAACTTGCTTACGTACAGATGACCATAGACGACGGACCGACTGGACTTCTTAAATCATTTTTTTTCTGTTTTCTGAGCTCAAATATGAATGTCACTCAAAAGTAGAAATTTTTGACGATTACCAATTTTGCCTAACACTTTGTATTCTCATGGGAGACAAATTGTTTTGAAGGTTTCACAATCATTTACTTTTTGTTTTAAATAAACTATATTTGATTAATATAGAATTTTAATGAAATTAATTTTCATTTTTTGTCCATTATTCCTGAATATTAATTTGCTTTTACAGTAGAACCCCTCTTAACCGGTCTAGTCGGGATTGATACCCGGGCCGGTTAATCCGAGGTTCCCGTTAAACTAGTCACAAAGCTTTTTTACAGATTCCCTTCCGTCAAATATTTTTAATCGCGTCTCAAACAAAACCAACACACGCTTCCGTTTTCGTAACTCGCTCAATTTTATTTACTGTATATACTGTACGTAGATCATAACCAGTCAATGATAGGAAGAAAACTGAAAAGAATTGTTATATTTTCCCATAATATATACTATCTCATTCGTGGAAAAAAGCGGCCCATCAAACGTTTTTGCTGGTGTATGTCTGCTATACCAATGGGTGCCAATGCCGCGGTGTTTTTACGTCGCCGACAATGGGATACCGCTATCGACAAAATCGTTTGACTCGCCGCCGCTTTGGTGCCGCGGTGTTTTTATGTCGCCGACAATCGGATACCGCTATCGATAAAGTCCTTTGACTTGTCGCCGCTTTGGTGTTTCACAATTACAGTACAATTTATTTTCGTAAACTCTCATCCAACTAGTACACTACGAAATAGGCCGGTTAATCCTAGGACAGGTTAACAGAGGTTGTACTGTACAGTACTTGCAATTTTGTTTACTATTTAAGATCATAATCTTCAATTTATCGAAATAAAATTTTGAGAAATTCGTTATTCATATTTCTCTCTTGACCATCTACAAAATTGTGCATTGAGATATAGTAAACATTTTCAAGTACCGGTATTTAATTTAAATTGGATATCTCGTTTAAACTGCATCAGGTTGTCTCAAAATTGTTTCCGCAAACAACGTCGACATCGTTTTGTTTTGCCCATTTTACGTTTCTCTGTATGTGAAAGTAAAGATGGTTGACGTGGCTGTTTTCAAAGTCAATGCTTTAAAGTCATATATAGAACTCTTATATATTTACTTACCGGATTAGTTTGGTAATCCCAAAACATTTCGAACTTCTTTTTTGACTGATTTTTACATTTCATAGCCTCAGGAAACCGAAAAAGTTATTTTCTTCATACCGTCCGTCTCTGATAATCATTACCGTCCTGTACCTAAGCACGATAGAGGTTATCTTATAAAATATCGTAAGTTTCAATTTTGCACGCAGTAGTACCAACCACCAGTCGGGTCTCGTAACTATACGAATATCAACATTGTTATAGAAGGTCAAAGTTTGAAATTATATTTTTAACAATAACTTCGCTATTTGTCTTATATATATTTTTTCACCATTACACTTAATTGAAATTCACTCATTTTTATCTAATAGTGTTACAAAGTTGAATAACACTTGATATGTGAACCAAACAAACACTCTATTTGACATTTTTCTTAATTCAGTAGATGTACGAGCACACTATAGTCCCCTGTACCAAATATCATGTTCATATCTATTATTTGTGACCGTTATTGTGGTTAGATACAGATGATAACGACGACAAACGAACGGCCATGAAATGTGAAGATCAGTTCTAAATGGGAAGAAGAATTTGTTTGAAGTTACCAAAATTAACAATTAATACGCATTCTGGATAATTAAAATGACTAAAGAAGCGTGTTCATTCTTTCTCTGTATTAAAAACGACGTTAACAAAACATTTATTATTATATTAAATGTTGAGCTTGACTTATGAGAAAAATTATACAGTACAACAAACACACAGAACACAATTCTCATAAAAAATACGCCTAAGTATCAGACGCGTTTCAACGACAAGGTCGTCCTCTTCAGTGATACACGAGCTACACCAATCAAACTATAACTGATATAGTTATAGTTATAGTAATAGTTATATCAAACTGTTATAGTTTGATTGGTGTAGCTCGTGTATCGCCGAAGAGGACGACCTTGTCGTTGAAACGCGTCTGATACTTAGGCGTATTTTTTATGAGAATTGTGTTCTGTGTGTTTGTTGTACTGTAAAACATTTATTGTTAAGTTCATTTTAAAAATCTTGTGTGTACATTAATAATAATCTCCAGATCCTGGATGTCTAAACCATGAAAATCCTTTTAATGAGATTCCACATCTCCATCGAAACGCTCAGAGTTGAACTCATTTTCAATAAATGTTTTTATGTTTATTACATCCTCATCATGGGCCATCTCTCTGACCTTTTGTGTAGAAAGGTGTCCTGTCAACAGACCCATCTAAGGTCGCCTCTATTCAATCTGATGACGCCTATCTTCTTATCTCAACTTCGTAGCCTTGATCTTCTCATTATCGTCCGGGACTATTTTCATTCCACATTATGGTCCTCTTTTAAACCCGTGCTAAAAGTAGTTTCCTTCAATGTTCCTTCCACTAATCGTCCTAACCTGTCTGCATTCCGCATATCTCATGCTCTTTTAAACACGTGTTGGAAGTAGTTTCCTGAATTTATCCTCTGATATAATCGTCATCATCGTCTTTTGTCATAGTCAAATCCACTTTTCTTTGTCAATTCTTTTATTTCACCTTCCCTGCCATCCTAGAGTAGCACGAAGTTCCCCCACAATCATATTTTTCTTTTTATATAATGTATTGTGTACCCGTCTGCAATCAGCTATGAACAAGGTACTAGCTCTAGTCGACTTTACAGCCAGGGAAAAGCACCGTCTCTGCATTGCCCTGATTTCAATTAGTCAAGCGAACTCTGATTGGAAGTTTATAGTGTATCTCCAGCTGTTTCCTTTTCATCGAGCCTAAATCTGACGTTTCTCTGAAGAACCTAATGCATTTTTAAGTTTCTACTATACAGTAATTCATTCCTAGTTATAACTAGACGGAAAGATTTTTCGTATCAGAGAGACACTTCATATTTACACAAAGATTTTCAAATTTAGGTCTATATGACAATTATTGTATTTTTATACACATTTATTCATTTCAGTTTGTTGAATAAAATGGTATTTCTGTCACCATTTTAGAATTATTTCAATAACTATTATAATATTCACTTTTAACAGGAAATATTACCCATCATTATTTGTAGGACATTAGACGATTGAAATATAGTCGGGACGAAAAAATAAATAACCTCCCTTAGATTGTTGCTAATAATTACCTTTTAAAAATGTATTGTTTCGACTAACTGAAATGGTCTTTCGAAAGAAAACAAATGTTTGAAGGTATTAATCAAGCAACTACTGGTCCTAAGAGATATATTCGTTAGTTCAAAGGTATTTTGCCCGTACAATTGCATCAACGTCCATAATTCAAGGTAACACGTTTTGTTCTGTAATAAAACATTGTTGCATTCACTTAGCTGTATTTCTTTTCTATCCCCACATAAAAGTCTCCAATATAACGTTCTTTTACAGAATGATTTGCCATATTATATCGAAAAACGTTGTTGAAAAACATTTGTCACTATTTAAGGAATAGCATAGAACGAGTTTACGGCATAAACGAAGCAAGTATTCTTTATTCAAATATATAAATATTTTTTCAAGATATTTTGTATGAATCTGAGACCCAGTTTTCTCACTTTTTGACTGACAACTTCCAAACAGACATTTTTTTTTTTTTAACAAATCTCTTTTAAAGTTGCAGGAATGTACAAAACGCCAATGGCCTTAGTTTATAAACGTAAAACGAAATTTCGTCATCCTTTGAATTTAGTAAATACTTTTTATTAGTAAAATAGTTTGTCGAAGACGTTTTCTCGAGTTATTTGTCGTAGTATAAATTTACGTATGACTTTTTTCTCAATGATGTATTTTAGTAATTTTGAAACTTCTTTTCTATCCACTTATTGATGTCTCCAGTAAATAACGTTACGGTACAACTAGATCCGACACTTTACATTGGAAACGTTAAAAGGGAGAATTAATATTTGTGACTACATAAGAGATATACTAAAACGAGTAAAATGTTTAATAATAACCTAATTCTTATTATAAAGAATTTTTACATAAAAACATTTGTTATTGTTATTAATTTGGGAATATATATATATATATATATATATATATATATATATATATATATATATATATGTATAAACTCTTTTAAATGTCAAACGAAGGATCTTGACATTGTCTTATTTATTTAAATATAAACGTATTAAAAGTTAAATTGCACGTTCTTAATAATAGATTATTAAACATGCCCTCCTAGTATATGATGTAGATGTGTCTGAATCTCTGTGTGAACAGATAAAATACTTCCTTGATTTCGTGGAACTCGTATTACAGAATATTTGGTCTCAGCTACAAAATACTATCATGGTTTCAGGGAATCCATTTAGTCGTTCCAGAACCTCTATCTTAAAACTAGTACTTTGAGACTCTGCAGTACATAAACAGCAACAAATATATTGCTATCGAAATCTTTTATTATTTTTGTGAATCTTATTTACAAAACGGGTGATTTTAAGATCAGGTTTCATTAAAATCTATCAATCTGATTTTACTCGACGTGCTAACGGGCGTAATTTTATATAAAGTGAATAATAATCATGCAAAAATTTATCCAATTGAAAAAATATATTTCTTAAAGCAAACATCTTAATTTAATAATTAATTAATTTTGTTTTATTGATATGGTTAATATTAAATTAATATCCTTATATTCAGTCGTGATAGTCCTCCCTTTTCCTAAAGTAATTACATAGGGTACCTAAGAATGTTTGTTTTAGCTCTCTTCAAAATGGTTTTGTTTGCGATGGTTTTTACCTTGTTGTGACTGGGCGTGGCCTAACTTTTAACTGTCTCTTTTGTGTTTAGTTAAAGGTTCAACTTGGTTACGTCATCACTATTAGAGAGAGAGCTGAAGCTTTTGATCATGCCCTCCTTCTCTTCCCCTCGTCCGTTGCTATCTCTCTGTCGGGCTTCCCTTTGAAGTCACTTTGAGCATTGCCGCTCTACTCCATGTTACCAGACATCAAAGCAAAACACACACAGCATTATAAAACCTCTCTTTCTACCCCCCTCCTCTCTTTCTCTCTCTGTCTCTCTCTGACTAGTTTATATTTCACTCAGTTCAGTTGCCAGACTGTCTTTGAACAGTGAGGTTCAGTTGTATCGTCTCTATGGGTAACATTTAGTACAAGATTTAGATTAAAAAGTGTTTGTTTTACTTGCAGTGACTCGAGATAATTTCATTTTGTGACTATACTCACCTCGTGGATAGTATTTAGAGTGCGATAGTGTCTCTCGTTGTTAAATCGAACTAAAACGGTTGTATCGATCGGTTACAGTTTAATTGATAAGTTAATATTGATTGTTAATGTGCGCAATATGTGTCTTAGTGTAAGGTTATTACTATGGAGGTGATAAGGAAAGAAAACATAGTGTAACAGTTCGCCGCTGGAGCGCTAGTCGTGTTCATTCAATCGCTCGATAATTACATGCCGGTTGAGCATAGTTTTTTTTATCAAACCTAAAAGTGTTTTATTTTTAAACGATAATTTTAAAATGTAACAATAACTTGCGATTCAAAATTAAGTGATGTGAAATTTCGACAAAATGTTTTGTTCTGTGCCATATTTAGTTAGTAGTCTAATCATCAATAATGGAGCCTGTTAAATCACAATCGAAAGTTGAAGTTAAATTAAAAAAGAAAAAAGATTCCCCAGTTCAAACTGTTAAACGACGAAAAGCAAATAGCGAAAGTTTAAAAAATAGCCCCAAAAATACTGTACACGTTGTAAAAGGAAAATGTTCGACACGGAAAACTCGAATATTTCGCGAGTTCAATCTAGAAAGGTTATTATTCCGTTGGTACGAAAGACGTTTAGCTGTTAACGATCCGAGTACATCTGTCAGTTCGAACGTACTTAAAAAAGCATGCGTACTCGCAAAAAAAATGGGCGCTAGTGAAGGCTTTCTAAAAACCATCACGGAAGATTGGGTGAAAATTTGGTCAGAAAAGTATGGTGTTAATAAAGAAGATACCGTTCCGTATACCGAACAGATAGCTGAAGTTAAAGTAGAAATGATTGAAGATGATTTAAAAAATATACATAACGGCGAATATACGGATGATCAAATTTATTGTGCGTTCAGTTTCCAATTCGATTTGACTAGTTTACCGGATAAAACTTTAGAACCGAAATTAGAAGATCGTGTTTGGTTATTAATGGCCGGTAATAAAAGCGGTCGCCATAGGACACGTTTGTTGATAACCGGTAAACAATGGAGACCGGATTGTTTGAAGACGGTTAACATGTTGAGTCAACCGGTTATTTATGCCGGAGGTGGTGTCGGTATGTTAACACCAGATTTGTTTACGTGGTGGTTCCATCGTGAGTTTGCACCCGCCGCGTTAGCTCTTAATGAAAGTGGAGCAGTTCTGGTAGTAGAACAATCCGATTTTCTTCCACCTGCTACCGATTGTATTGCTGCCGACGGTAAAGTTAAACTTGTAATTTACAATGAATCGAATGTGAATGTATCGGAACCAAAGCCCGATCAGAATTTGATAGTTGCAGAGTTAAGGACAAGATATGTTATGTTGTTACTGCATGGCATATCGATAGATCAACGATTCACAACGGTATCGCAATTCCTTACTGGATTTACTCTAAAAGATGCTTTCCCTATGTTACATCGTGCTTGGTTGAACATTCGACCAGAGACGTTTCATCGTTGCTGGACGAAACCATTATCCATACCTGATGAAACAGGAAGTTCTTTATCTTTCGGTGATATATGTTCAACTCCACTACAGATAGAAGAAGACAGGATGCTGTTGTTGGAATTGCAGTGGTTAGCTCACGATCTTGGCTTAGAAGTTACCGATCAAGATCTCGCTAATTGGGTTAGAACAACGCTATCTCAACCTCTTCTAGAATCGTTTATTAAACCGGAGCCTGCTGATGATGCCGAAGCTACTAGCGAACCTCCAACTGTTCCTACACCTGCCGAAGCTGCTGTTTATCTTGACAAGGTCCTGTCATGGATGGAATCCGAAGCTTTGGATCCAAACCTACTTCTTGTCATCAGAGATATTATGACTATGGCCAAGCAGGCATGTTTTAACCAGGGTGTATTAAGTGTTAGAGGAGATAGGTTTGTGTGCAAGGATGTCAATTCCTTTTATCATAATATTATTTATAAATGTGTTATTTTTAATCATCCAGCCTGATGATTAGGTACGTTGTGAAAGATTGCTAATACTGTATATATGTGTGAAAGATTTCTCAATCGCGTTTAGAGAATAATGATTGAATTTTTTAAGGGTCGTTTTTACTTCTCACTTTAGATTACAGAAAGTTACGTGATGGCTTTAAAAAGCGATATTGGCTTTTTCGTAGAAATATCTTCCTCAGACTAAAAGAGAAGTTTGTGACGGAAATTATTTAATTAAAGTTTACTAAAATATAGCTTCTTTAAGCTCGATAACGTTTAAAAGAGGATATTAAACAAGATGTCATAAATATTTAAAAATCGGCGAAAATGATTTTAATACAGTTTTACTAAAATGTAGCTTCTATAAATAAACTCGTTTAAAAGTTAAGGGTTGAAAGAGGAAATAAACCAAGTTGTTGAAATTTGGCGGAAATGATTGTATAAAATTTCTACTAAAATATAGCTTTTATAAATAAGCTTGTTTAAAAGTTAAGTGTTAAAAGAGAAAAAAACCAAGTTATCATAAATGTATGAAAATCGCCGGAAATGATTGTAATAAAATTATACTAAAATGTGGCTTCTATATAAACTTGTTTAAAAGTTAACTGTTGAAAGAGAAATAAACCAAGTTGTCATAAACGTATGAAAATCGCCGGAAATGATTGTAATAAAATTATACTAAAATGTAGTTTCTATAAATAAACTTGTTTAAAAGTTAACTGTTGAAAGAGAAATAAACCAAGTTGTCATAAACGTATGAAAATCGCCGGAAATGATTGTAATAAAATTTTACTAAAATGTAGTTTCTATAAATAAACTTGTTTAAAAGTTAACTGTTGAAAGAGAAATAAACCAAGTTGGCATAAATGTATTAAAATCGGCGGAAACTATTTTAATAAAATTTACTAAAATGTAGCTTTTATAAATAAGCTTGTTTAAAAGTTAACTGTTAAAAGAGAAAAAAACCAAGTTATCATAAATGTATGAAAATCGCCGGAAATGATTGTAATAAAATTATACTAAAATGTGGCTTCTATAAATAAACTTGTTTAAAAGTTAACTGTTGAAAGAGAAATAAATCAAGTTGTCATAAATGTATGAAAATCGCCGGAAATGATTGTAATAAAATTATACTAAAATGTGGCTCTATAAATAAACTTGTTTAAAAGTTAACTGTTGAAAGAGAAATAAACCAAGTTGTCATAAATGTATTAAAATCGGCGGAAACTATTTTAATAAAATTTACTAAAATGTAGCTTCTATAAATTAACTTGTTTAAAAGTTAACTGTTGAAAGAGAAATAAACCAAGTTGTCATAAATGTATTAAAATCGGCGGAAACTATTTTAATAAAATTTACTAAAATGTGGCTTCTATAAATTAACTTGTTTAAAAGTTAACAGTTGAAAGAGGAAATGAACCAAATCGTCATAAATGTTTGAAAATTGATTGATTTTAATATATTTTTAAAATGTAGCTTCTATTAGCTTTAAAAGTTATTCTTCCAAATTGCTCAAATTTTGTAATTTTCTTTTACATTTATTTGGCTTATAACTGTCGATGAAAATGGTTTCTACCTATTTTGAGATATTCAAACATTTACGACAGCGCTTTTCATTCATTTTAACTTTTTACCGTTAACTCTCAAACCTGAACTTAGAGATACGTTTTGTTTGAACTCTACATTCTAATCAAATTGTATCAAAATCAGTCCAGCCAATAATTTTAAGAAATAGCTTGATTAGTATTTGATTGTGTGAGTAGATTTGTGCATCTTTTATTGTATTCTTGTTGTTAATTGATGTGTTTGTGTAACAAGGAGATCTTAATTGTAATTTGAGTCTTGTCTATTTAACACCAGTTTTTGGTACAATATACCTTTCATTGAAATGACAGACTTAACAATGGGGTTCCCTTGTTATAAAATGGTGTAACTGTAGAGTCTAGAGTTTTGAGAATGAGAACAAGAATGTTATATTAGTCGATATGTATTAATTTTTATTCAATTACTATTCTCTTTCCGAAAATGGAAAGATATTGACACTGTTGTGACATTTAAACCAAAGTTATTTTATTTGTTGGGAGTCCAACAGTGTATTTCACTCAAATTAGGTTACTATATTATTTCTAAGTAGGCTATATATAACTGGAGCTATTTTCCCACCTAATTCGCCAACAGAACTTGTTTTGATACTTTTATTGGTTTCAAGCTAATCTGAAGCATGTTGCCTCTTTTCATGTATTCTTTGGTTAGACTCTCACTTAATGTTATTATAACTTAAAATATGCGTTTATTTAAATTTTCATAAAAAAGTGGTAAGATTTTAGTGGAGAGCTTCATGATATTGCTCAATATTTCAATTCCTCTTTAAAGTGCTACCATGATAAAACATAATAATTTATTTAATTATACCGTGTTTGAATCGAGACATATTTGGCTTTTTCCTGAAACCTCAGTTTTAAATCATGTTGGAAATGACTAACTAAAGATAGCATTTTACTGGACCATTTGGCGGGCCCCTAGACAACGGTGGTCCAGATGTTTGGGCGTGGTTGTTGAAGATATCAATTTTACGCTACTCGTCAAACACCAGTTTTGACCACCTGTTTGCTTAGTTTTCGAGATTGTGAACTTTTTCTTTTTTTTTGGTAACAAGTATAGATTTCTTGGCGGGGGATTAAAATATGTGTTTTTTTAAATTTTTACCATTTTATATTAATTTCTATGAAGGTTTTATTTATGTAACTTTTACAATTAGTTTGTAAACGAAGAAATGTACCATCGGCGTTAAACTTTGAATATCTCTTAAAATGTCGGGTTGGGTGTTATCAGTAAAAAGATAATACCATGGGCGTCGTTGTTAAATTGGGGAATATCTTAAAACCGATGAAAGTAATTTCAGTAACATAAAATAGTAACGAAGTAATAAAATATATTTGTAGATAGTTTTTTTTGTTGATATCTAACAAATGGTCATGTACCAAATTTATTTTAAAAAACCACCTATTAGGACTTCAAAACTGATAAGGCCTCGACTTTCATTCTTGACGAATCATATAACTTTGTCAATACTGTACTTAGTTTGTGTGAAAAGGAAAACAACCATTCAATAATAAAACTATTCTTTAATTATGTGACCTAATAAATCCCGAGAGTCACACCTGGATCACACCTTTCTTCACCTGTAGTCTTGGGTTAAATCCCTCTCTTTAATCTTTCTTGTCACCCTGTAGTCTTGGGTTAAATCCCTCTTTTCATCTTTCTTGTCACCCTGTAGTCTTGGGTTAAATCCCTCTCTTTCATCGTTCATATCACCATGTAGTCTTGGGTTAAATCCCTCTCTTTAATCTTTCTTGTCACCCTGTAGTCTTGGGTTAAATCCCTCTCTTTCATCGTTCATATCACCATGTAGTCTTGGGTTAAATCCCTCTCTTTCATCGTTCATATCACCATGTAGTCTTGGGTTAAATCCCTCTCTTTAATCTTTCTTGTCACCCTGTAGTCTTGGGTTAAATCCCTCTCTTTCATCGTTCATATCACCATGTAGTCTTGGGTTAAATACCTCTCTTTAATCTTTCTTGTCACCCTGTAGTCTTGGGTTAAATCCCTCTCTTTCATCGTTCATATCACCATGTAGTCTTGGGTTAAATCCCTCTCTTTAATCTTTCTTGTCACCCTGTAGTCTTGGGTTAAATCCCTCTCTTTCATCGTTCATATCACCATGTAGTCTTGGGTTAAATACCTCTCTTTAATATATTTTGTCACCCTGTAGTCTTGGGTTAAATCCCTCTCTTTCATCGTTCATATCACCATGTAGTATTGGGTTAAATCCCTCTCTTTCATCGTTCATATCACCCTGTAGTCTTGGGTTAAATCCCTCTCTTTAATCTTTCTTGTCACCCTGTAGTCTTGGGTTAAATCCCTCTCTTTCATCGTTCATATCACCATGTAGTCTTGGGTTAAATACCTCTCTTTAATCTTTCTTGTCACCCTGTAGTCTTGGGTTAAATCCCTCTCTTTCATCGTTCATATCACCATGTAGTCTTGGGTTAAATCCCTCTCTTTCATCGTTCATATCACCCTGTAGTCTTGGGTTAAATCCCTCTCTTTAATCTTTCTTGTCACCCTGTAGTCTTGGGTTAAATCCCTCTCTTTCATCGTTCATATCACCATGTAGTCTTGGGTTAAATACCTCTCTTTAATCTTTCTTGTCACCCTGTAGTCTTGGGTTAAATCCCTCTCTTTCATCGTTCATATCACCATGTAGTCTTGGGTTAAATCCCTCTCTTTAATCTTTCTTGTCAACCTGTAGTCTTGGGTTAAATCCCTCTCTTTCATCGTTCATATCACCATGTAGTCTTGGGTTAAATCCCTCTCTTTAATCTTTCTTGTCAACCTGTAGTCTTGGGTTAAATCCCTCTCTTTCATCGTTCATATCACCATGTAGTCTTGGGTAAATCCCTCTCTTTAATCTTTCTTGTCAACCTGTAGTCTTGGGTTAAATCCCTCTCTTTCATCGTTCATATCACCATGTAGTCTTGGGTTAAATCCCTCTCTTTAATCTTTCTTGTCAACCTGTAGTCTTGGGTTAAATCCCTCTCTTTCATCGTTCATATCACCATGTAGTCTTGGGTTAAATCCCTCTCTTTAATCTTTCTTGTCAACCTGTAGTCTTGGGTTAAATCCCTCTCTTTCATCGTTCATATCACCATGTAGTCTTGGGTTAAATCCCTCTCTTTAATCTTTCATGTCACCCTGTAGTCTTGGGTTAAATCCCTCTCTTTCATCTTTCTTGTCACCCTGTAGTCTTGGGTTAAATCCCTCTCTTTCATCTTTCTTGTCACCCTGTAGACTTGGGTTAAATCCCTCTCTTTCATCTTTCGTGTCACCCTGTAGTCTTGGGTTAAATCCCTCTTTTCATCTTTCTTGTCACCCTGTAGACTTGAGTTAAATCCCTCTCTTTCATCTTTCTTGTCACCCTGTAGTCTTGGGTTAAATCCCTCTCTTTCATCTTTCTTGTCACCCTGTAGTCTTGGGTTAAATCCCTCTCTTTCATCTTTCGTGTCACCCTGTAGTCTTGGGTTAAATCCCTCTTTTCATCTTTCTTGTCACCCTGTAGACTTGAGTTAAATCCCTCTCTTTCATCTTTCTTGTCACCCTGTAGTCTTGGGTTAAATCCCTCTCTTTCATCTTTCTTGTCACCCTGTAGTCTTGGGTTAAATCCCTCTCTTTCATCTTTCGTGTCACCCTGTAGTCTTGGGTTAAATCCCTCTTTTCATCTTTCTTGTCACCCTGTAAACTTGGGTTAAATCCCTCTCTTTCATCTTTCTTGTCACCCTGTAGACTTGGGTTAAATCCCTCTCTTTCATCTTTCATGTCACCATGTAGTCTTGGGTTAAATCCCTCTCTTTCATCTTTCTTGTCACGTTTTTTTCTACCAATTCTTGTTCTTTTCAGACCCTAACGCTGCTCAGGGTTTTCAATTTTCTTCTTCCTTTTTTTGTAGGGCGATGATAACAGGTTTTTCGCTTTTAAATATGAAAGAGAAGGGAAACTACATTACTTATTTAGTATTACTGCATTTACTTTACAATACTACATTACTATTCCACTTCAAGTATAGGCCATTCAAATATTATTTTCAAAGAGTTGTCTGTTGGTCTGGCCTCGAGAAAAGTATTGTGTTTCAACAAGCCGACAAAGTGCCGCTAAGGGCGAAAGGCGCCCTGTCTGTCATTCTTTGTTTATTCTGTTCTTATGACTTCTTCTTCGGACCTTTTTTTTATATACAAAATGTTTAACATAAATAAGTGTCTGTGTGGAGAGAACACCAGCATCTGGTTTTAAACAGATCCGATAGTAGTCTATAAGTTATTTCTTGACTATAGTCTAGGTCAGATTTTTTTTTTAGTGGAAGACTTATAATACAGGTTGTTCTAGAGAGAGGACAAGCATCTTGTTATGTTTCGTTGGCAGATTGATCCGATAACCTATACGTTACTCTTTGGTGATAGTCTAGGTCAGATTTTATTTAACTGGAAGACTTCTGTAGGTTGATTTATGTATACATATTCGACCATATTTAATAGACTAGTTGAGTTTATTTTTAACTATCAGATAATATGATATGTCCTTGTATATTCGAAGTGTAATGAAAAGAGATATCCTGGTTATACATATTCGGATCACACTCATCAATTGATTATACTGTTTGTTTCTTGTTGTTTAAAGAAAAAATACCTCTCGGTCATCATCGTCATTTATAAAAAAGCGGGGGGGGGAGAACATAAAAGAAGGACCTGATAGAAAAGATTGAATTCTTCCGTCCCTCAGGATTGTCAAGGCGTACTCACGAAAGTAAACCCTTGAGGATCTCATTAATTAAATTTTATTTTTGCTTCTGTTAACCTTTTTTTTTCTTTTCCTAAAATGTAATTTCTATTGAGTAGATGGTATCAATTAAAAACCTAATACTTCTCTCCAAATGAGTCATGATTCCACTCCCCAATATCTTATTAGAGATAAGTTCTTATCTGTCTACAATTCAGCGCGCAATAGACTAAACAAATCCTAACTTTTGTAAATACTTATGTGTTGCTAGGCAGAATTTCTTTATTCCGATTAAGCAATCAATTCTTATTAAATATTTGTATGTCATCCGCCAAATATGCTATCTGGTCTATATTTGTAGATTATAACAGCTGTTAAAAGTTACTGGCTCAATTTTGATGATTTAAAAAAAAAAATTGAAACATTATCCACAGAAGTGTCATCACTTTTTAGATTGACAAAAAGAAAACAGCTTTTTAAAACATCTCTTATTTGAGTTTACATACAAATTAAGTTACCATAGCAACCAATATACACACTTTTAACAACTGAATAAGTGAGGTTCTGCTGATTTATCGTTGTGGTAGCATGCAGATTGCTATCAAATTTCCTAAGAATCTGTTATTGTTATTAGTTGGGGGATGGGAGGTGGGCAGTGGTCGCTTAAACTCTTGTTTCGTAAATTTTGGTTATTTTAACTAATTTTTTATCAATTTTGACAGGTTTAAAAAAATTATTTTTGGAAATATTAAAATATTTGCTATCCAAGCATTTCCCCACTTAAAAAATACGAAAATTTCTCGGTCATCGGCTTAATAAAAGAAAGAAGAAACTAACATCGAACAGATTCGTAGTTTCGAATATTCTAATAGAGATAGAGTCGAAATAAAATAGGAGTTAGTCAAAAGAGATTTGATAGGAAAGATGAAATAGAGATCTAAATAAACGACCCAAGACTATTACCCATTTTTAGTGGGATGGCATCGATTACGGTTGGATTGTTTAGGTACTGTTTAATGTTATATTTGCGTTTCTTGATTTTCATGTATAAACTTATCAACTGTTAATTTTTTCAGTACCATATTCTAATTTTTTGTTTTGTATTTTTCAGGCTAGCAAGATGGGTCTGGGGCCAACACATCCTGGCACGGGGCTTCCATTCTTCTGCCACAACGGAGAACATCTAACGCAGCCGCCCCCCGCACACATGGGTATACCACCCTACCAGCTAGACCCCAAGGGGGCGGGTGAGTACTGGAGATCGCGTGGCAATAATACATTGAGTCATACTGACTGGAAGAGATTATTAGCTGTATCAGGTTAGCCGTCTCAAAGGTGGCGGTTACGAGGCTTGAGGGATCGCGGGGTGCATGATACGTCATGATAGGTGCATGGGTTCGAGACACGTCCGACGAAATTTGAGAGTTGGATAGGTAGAAGCATGTGGGGTTGAAATGGTTTTACTCGTTATGCGGTTTGTCTTGGGTGGGGAGCAGTCGTCACGGTTGGTCTATGTGAATCTACTTTCAGTGAAAAGCGTCTCGATGATGATGCTTTACTGGGTGAGGACCTAGGGTACTTCCGTTACAGCAAATACGTAGTCCTTTACAGACACTCGTTAGGGCTATAGACCATTGAACTGGAATTCATGGACAGACAGACGTAATAAAAAAGTTCACTCGTTAGGATTATAGAGCATTGCACTTAACTTCATAGACAGGCAAACGTAATAACAAAGTTCACTCGTTGGGTTATAGAGCAATATACTTCACTTCACAGACAGACGTAATAACAAAAAAGTTCACTCGTTAGGATTATAGAGCATTGCACTTAACTTCATAGACAGGCAAACGTAATAACAAAGTTCACTCGTTGGGTTATAGAGCAATATACTTCACTTCACAGACAGACAGACGTAATAACAAAGTTCACTCGTTAGGATAGAGCTTTCACTTAACTTCATAGACAGGCAAACGTAATAACAAAGTTCACTCGTTGGGTTATAGAGCAATATACTTCACTTCACAGACAGACAGACGTAATAACAAAAAAGTTCACTCGTTAGGATTATAGAGCATTGCACTTAACTTCATGGACAGGCAAACGTAATAACAAAGTTCACTCGTTGGGTTATAGAGCAATATACTTCACTTCACAGACAGACAGACGTAATAAAAAAGTTCACTCGTTAGGATTATAGAGCATTGCACTTAACTTCATAGACAGGCAAACGTAATAACAAAGTTCACTCGTTGGGTTATAGAGCAATATACTTCACTTCACAGACAGACGTAATAACAAAAAAGTTCACTCGTTAGGATTATAGAGCATTGCACTTAACTTCATAGACAGGCAAACGTAATAACAAAGTTCACTCGTTGGGTTATAGAGCAATATACTTCACTTCACAGACAGACAGACGTAATAACAAAGTTCACTCGTTAGGATAGAGCTTTCACTTAACTTCATAGACAGGCAAACGTAATAACAAAGTTCACTCGTTGGGTTATAGAGCAATATACTTCACTTCACAGACAGACAGACGTAATAACAAAAAAGTTCACTCGTTAGGATTATAGAGCATTGCACTTAACTTCATGGACAGGCAAACGTAATAACAAAGTTCACTCGTTGGGTTATAGAGCAATATACTTCACTTCACAGACAGACAGACGTAATAACAAAAAAGTTCACTCGTTAGGATTATAGAGCATTGCACTTAACTTCACAGACAGATAGACGTAATATCAAACAAAGTTTACTCGTTAGAATTATAGAGCTTTCACTTAACTTCATAGACAGACAGACGTAATAACAAAGTTCACTCGTTAGGTTTATAGAGCAATAAACTTCACTTCGTAGACATGCAGGCGTAATAACAAAGTTCACTCGTTAGGGTTATAGAGCAATAAACTTCACTTCGTAGACATGCAGGCGTAATAACAAAGTTCACTCGTTAGGGTTATAGAGCATTGCACTTAACTTCATAGACAGACAGACGTAATAACAAAGTTCACTCGTTAGATTTATAGAGCAATAAACTTCACTTCATAGACAGACAGACGTAATAACAAAGTTCACTCGTTAGGTTTATAGAGCAATAAACTTCATTTCATAGACATAAAGGCGTAATAACTAAGTTCACTCGTTAGGGTTATAGAGCATTGCGTTTGATATCCTTTTTATAAAATTTATCTTAGCATATTTTAACCATATCGCAGGATGTGTATTTTATTTGTTTTATAAATATAAATTTGGGGTAGTCGCAATTAAAAAAACATAAATTTTTGATTTTTTTTTCTTAAACTAATAAAAATTTCGACCATGGAGTTGTTATAAATACGTAAATTTTCAAAATTAACTCCAACGATTTTATTGAAATTTTCGTGAAAGTGAAGATTAATGTCCCAACCCTTGTGGAAAATTGCAAGTATAAAATATTACAGTTCAGGAATAAATGGGGAAAAAAATTATCCTTGATCGCCATTATTAAATCAAATGCGATTTACGCTTATTGTGTTTTTTTGACATAAGGGAAGTAGTTTTTACCCTTATTTTAATATATATATGTAAATAGTTTTTCGAAGTCGACGTCAATCATTCATGTTCACTCTTTGATATATTCACAATATATCACCCTTCACAATTCCCAAAGATATATTTTTCTTTTTTAATTCATGTTACTATTTCTTTTTTAAAAGGTAAATATTTAAACGGTTAAACTCCTCCGTTCTTTTTTTTAGGATTAAAAAAAAAAACACAGGATTGAAATTGTATAGGACTAAAGAAATAATTTTTGGCGTTAGGACAAATCAATAATCGATAATTGTTATCGGAAAGGAATAACAGTTATAATCGAAGATCTCACGTATTTAATATTTTTATAACATATTTAAAACATACAGAAGCGTATTAATTGCGATATAAATAGAATAATAATATAATAATTACTCTTGTTGCATGTTATTTGTAAAATATTTAAATTTATTATATTTGTTTATCGGTTTATGAAATTGGTTTATCTATAGATCTGATAATATAGATAGGCTTAATTTTCAGATATGTTTAATAAATAATCGTTACACTGTGCACGTATCCAAATACTAAACAAACAAAAAATATTTGTGAACTTCTTACGAAATGTACTCTGTTAAGGAGTAATCTGTAAAAAAGTGAAATTATACTGATGTCGGAATATTTCAAAACCGTCTCAATATATTTTTATAAAATTTTTGTGTAATTTAGTTGTAAGACGGCAGTTTAAGAGTTATGTTACAATCTGTGGTATATATTGTAGTAAGAGAAAATTTAATGATTGTGCAAACAAAATCCGTTACAAGTTCAAAAAAATTCTTTTCGAATTCTCTATTTGTCTGTCTAACCTATAGTTTAAGAATAATTATGATATAATTTTGTACGTGGGCATTTTTGACTTTATCCCAAAGGTTTTTTCGTTTTTATTAACTCGTTTATAACAATTTTTTTCTGAAATTTAATCCCTAAGGACTCAAATAAAACGTATTTGTTGACATCTCCCAAAAATATCGATTCCGGGGGAAAAATCATCCATTGTGCTTTTATAAAAACCTAAAATCTAAAAAATAGCAAATGTTGGTAAATTACGAAAACTAAATTATATGTCAATAATTAATGAACCTTTCTATACCGACGACAATTTTATTGTAGGAGAGTTTATGTTAAAAGTTTGAATTACATGCTATCTTTAGAGAAAGTTGTGGGATCATGCAAATGTTATAAGGGCTCTTGGTTTTTGGAGCTTTGAGTAATGCTTCTGACATTGTTTATTTAAATTAAAAAACTACCAAAAATTATGAATTAACATACAAATTTATTGTTTTAAAAAAATAAAACGATTATAGTTTATAATTTTGAGAGTATAAAACCTATGTTAAGATTACCCTTAATGCATGTTAATTTCAATGGTACTTATTTTATAAATTAATACCAGGGTCGCATGAAATGCATGTATTGGTTTATATTGGTGCTATTTTATATTAAATTTATAAGTATTTTGTTACATTAAAAACCGGCGAAACCCTGGTCCGTTTTGAATTTTAATCCCATTTAGTAATTGACAAAAATTATAATTTGTATAGCGTTTTAAACAGGTAAAAAATGTTATTCTTTTTTACTGTTTTCCAAGCCCATAAATAATGCCAATAACTCTAAATTAAATATGCATTACGGGATGAATTTATTGTTGTTATAACCTACAACTTCTTCATGACTTAAAGTAATGTGCATTCTTACCAAGTTTAAACATATCTGTAATACTAAAGTTGGTTATAATGAGGATATTTTTCATTTATTAAACACAGAGTGTTTTAGGGCGTCTGAGAAGCAATATGTTTATTTTTAAATAGTGACTTCGCGAAAAATCTATGAGATGACTATGTTTGTAATTTAAATATCATTCAAATAAAATTCAATCGAATAAGATAAGGATAAAGTACAACTAAAAAAATTATACGTTGCATTATCCATGCAGTTGGATGGGAACGCTTATCTTGATCCTTTTGAAACTATTCATAAACATATTATTAATTTTTTTTTTTTGTTTGGAGGTTTTAAGTCGTATTAATTCTAATTTTTTAATTAAACTTTAATTCTTGGAAAGTTTTTATCTTAACATTGTTTTTCACACCATCAACCATTGTCCGTAAAATCGACGCGTAATTCACAAATTAACTTTCTTATTCAACAAATATTTAATGGAGCTCATGCCTGGATGTTGCGCTTTGCGTTATATGCGCACCGGTTTATACGCAGGTCGCGGACGCGCCATCTTTCCGCCTCCCTTAGGAACCCCTAGGGCAGATCTCATCATATGCATGGTCGAATCCTATTTCTCTATCGAACGTTTGTTCACTTGTGTAAGCAGTTAGGGAATACAATTTTTTATTAATCAGTACCAAACATTTTGTGTTTTGAGAAGAAATAAAAAATTGAAATAGGCTACATCTATTAAAAAATAACCTTTTAAATGAAAATATACTAACGTAAAGGATTTTGTTTCGTTAATACACAAAAGAATGACCTAGGGACAAGAAGTTTTATATTAAATTATCTCGACTTTTGTGTAGATAATTTGCACTTATTTATCGCAACACGTAAATAAAAAGGGACTAACGAAAAATCGCTTCAAAACGTCTTCATTTTGAAATCTTCCCACCATTTTTTTCCTAATCATATTGAAGGAATAGTAAAACCATAATACTAGAACTATCATTGCTATTTTAAAAAAAATTGAGGTTGTTTTGTTTTTAATGAAATAATTTTTATATTTTTATCAAATTTAAAACATTTGGGCATCAATGGACGCAGATTTTGAAGCTGCACCAAGTAAGCTTTTGTGTGTTACGACCTTTCGGGTGAAACATTAACCACTCTCGTTAACGTCAAATTTTCTTTTCACTGAAGATTCTTTGGCAGTGCCAAATGCCTCCAAATGCTCCAAATACATCCTACTAAATAATTCAATTAAAAAAAAATTTTTTATACAATTTTTTTATTATGTTTATGGGCTCAAAATATTATAAAGTTTAAATAGGTTTTTTCCCCCATTGTAATAAGGATTAAAATACAAGTTGATAACTCGGGATAAATTAAAAAAAATATTTTACTATTATATCACTAAAGAGATAGTCAAATAGTAGGAGTACGTCGACCCAGTAGTTTTGATCTCCAAGACGATACATCAGAATGTCGAAATATCTGACGATATTGTTATGGATTTGGTAGACTCAAAATTTATCACTTTTTTAAAAATTGTCAGAATAGCTTTTGGTTATAGACGTCTATCCCACTCCCAATTTTCAAACTTCTGCTATATATTAATATCAAGAAAAATGAATACTTTGTAAGAATTTGAGACTTTATTTCAAGTTAAAAATTGTGATATAAACCCTCTACATTTACCAAATACCAATATGCAACTATTAAGAAATGTCTTGTCATCATTTTTGTTTAGAATGTCATACTTTCATCCCCTTAAAATGACGCGTTCTTATTTTAGCGATTCAAAACAAAAAAAACATGTATTTCGACTGCCTCAGAATGAACGATTCTCGGGCGAAAAACGCTTATCCAAAAGACCAAATTGCGTATACAACATTTCAAGTATAGCCTGAAAGTGAAAACGTTTTAGGTGTATAATAGTTATTCCCCAGTCATTACGAGGAATTGAATTTTTCAAAGTTGTTGAAAGCACTTAATTTTCATGTCGTATAATAAATTAGCAGTAGGCCTATAATTCAACTTTTTTTTTCGGCATTATCTAGCTTTTCAGTTTGTATCAAATGAATTTTAATCTGACAAAAAAAAAGTTATTTATTTTGCTACATTTTCAATTCCAACTGTCCCTAAATAGAACTACAACCTGATAATTATCCAGGAAACCCCTTGAATTAGTCTGCATTTAGTATAGCTCGGAGACAATTGACTTTTCAAAACGGCCAAGTTTCTACATTTGTATAAAACATTTTGAATAGAAAGCGATTACTCCGGGAATGGGTTTGTCTTTTTCCCCTCTTCCCTTAAATTACATTTATAAATTGAATACATTTTCGTATTAACAGAGTTACGAGGGTACACAATACATTCGTATGATGACGGCGGTTGTGCGGGCGAACTCACGAGAGCAGAGATCTATTGAAAAGGGGTTTCGCTTCAATGGTGTTCTTACTAATTGCCGCATTTCGTTAATTAATTTAAAAAAAAACTCTGCCGAGTTTGAAATCTAAAACCAACTCGTGTCGACGTCTCTAATGAACCTTTCAAAAGGCGAACACCCTCCCTCCCCTCCACCTCACGTCCCTGAACTGAGAAGTTCCCTTCTCTCGTCGTATAATTATTCTATTGCTTATTATCAATTATACACCCCTAAGTACCTCCAGTGTCGCGTTCCCTATTCATACATCTTTCTTTCATTGAAAATATGCATTTACTTTTTTTTTATTTCGAGGAATGCTCAGTTTAAGTTGTTTTAGTCCACCACAAGAATTTCTAGATTTTATACTTTTATATTTGTTGGTGGACTGAAGATCTACTTGATGACAGTTTAATTATTTTTTTAGTTGACAAATCGTGTTTGCGTATTTCTTTTTCAATGTTTATCTCTATTAAAAATCACGGTTCCATTTATTTAGGTATTTTGTTTCGGTTAAGTTTGATATGTAAGTTAGCTTTCTAATCGTTGAATGTGATATGAAAAATTTACAAATGGCGCCCCAATTTTTGAAATAATGACTTTACAACGATCAGATTAAAAAAGTTATAATTAAAAACCAAATCATAAAAAACAAAACCTAACCATTATATTATAATAATTTAGTAGCAAGTATTTTGTTTCGGTTAAGTTTGATATGTAAATTAGCTTTCTAATCGTTGAATGTGATATGAGAAATTTCAAAATGTCGCCCCAATTTTTGCAATAATGACTTTACAACGATCAGATTAAAAAAGTTATAATTAAAAACCAAATCGTAAAAAACAAAACCTAAAAATTATATAGTAATTTAGTAGCAAGTATTTTGTTTCGGTTAAGTTTGATATGTAAGTTAGCTTTCTAATCGTTGAATATGATATGAAAAATTTCAAAATGGCGCTCCAATTTTTGCAATAATGACTTTACAACGATCAGATTAAGAAAGTTATAATTAAAAACCAAATCGTAAAAAACAAAACCTAAAAATTATATAGTAATTTAGTAGCAAGTATTTTGTTTCGGTTAAGTTTGATATGTAAGTTAGCTTTCTAATCGTTGAATGTGATATGAGAAATTTCAAAATGTCGCCCCAATTTTTGCAATAATGACTTTACAACGATCAGATTAAAAAAGTTATAATTAAAAACCAAATCGTAAAAAACAAAACCTAAAAATTATATAATAATTTAGTAGCAAGTATTTTGTTTCGGTTAAGTTTGATATGTAAGTTAGCTTTCTAATCGTTGAATGTGATATGAAAAATTTCAAAATGTCGCCCCAATTTTTGCAATAATGACTTTACAACGATCAGATTAAAAAAGTTATAATTAAAAACCAAATCGTATAAAAAAAACCTAAAAATTATATAATAATTTAGTAGCAAGTATTTTGTTTCGGTAAGTTTGATACGTAAGTTAGCTTTCTAATCGTTGAATGTGATATGAAAAATTTCATAATGGTGCCCTAAATCGATGCACAAGTGACTTTACAACGATCAGATTAAGAAAGTTATAATTAAAAACCAAATCGTAAAATACAAAACCTAAAAATTATATAATAATTTAGTAGCAAGTATTTTGTTTCGGTTAAGTTTGATATGTAAATTAGCTTTCTAATCGTTGAATGTGATATGAAAAATTTCAAAATGGCGCTCCAATTTTTGCAATAATGACTTTATAACGATCAGATTAAGAAAGTTATAATTAAAAACCAAATCCTTAAAAGCAAAACCTAAAAATTATATAAGTTAATAATTTAGTAGCAAGTATTTTGTTTCGGTTAAGTTTGATATGTAAGTTAGCTTTCTAATCGTTGAATATGATATGAAAAATTTCAAAATGGCGCTCCAATTTTTGCAATAATGACTTTACAACGATCAGATTAAGAAAGTTATAATTAAAAACCAAATCGTAAAAAACAAAACCTAAAAATTATATAGTAATTTAGTAGCAAGTATTTTGTTTCGGTTAAGTTTGATATGTAAGTTAGCTTTCTAATCGTTGAATGTGATATGAGAAATTTCAAAATGTCGCCCCAATTTTTGCAATAATGACTTTACAACGATCAGATTAAAAAAGTTATAATTAAAAACCAAATCGTAAAAAACAAAACCTAAAAATTATATAATAATTTAGTAGCAAGTATTTTGTTTCGGTTAAGTTTGATATGTAAGTTAGCTTTCTAATCGTTGAATGTGATATGAAAAATTTCAAAATGTCGCCCCAATTTTTGCAATAATGACTTTACAACGATCAGATTAAAAAAGTTATAATTAAAAACCAAATCGTATAAAAAAACCTAAAAATTATATAATAATTTAGTAGCAAGTATTTTGTTTCGGTAAGTTTGATACGTAAGTTAGCTTTCTAATCGTTGAATGTGATATGAAAAATTTCATAATGGTGCCCTAAATCGATGCACAAGTGACTTTACAACGATCAGATTAAGAAAGTTATAATTAAAAACCAAATCGTAAAATACAAAACCTAAAAATTATATAATAATTTAGTAGCAAGTATTTTGTTTCGGTTAAGTTTGATATGTAAGTTAGCTTTCTAATCGTTGAATGTGATATAAAAAATTTCAAAATGGCGCTCCAAATCTTTGCACAAATGACTTTACAACGATCAGATTAAGAAAATTATAATTAAAAACCAAATCCTTAAAAGCAAAACCTAAAAATTATATAAGTTAATAATTTAGTAGCAAGTATTTTGTTTCGGTTAAGTTTGATATGTAAATTAGCTTTCTAATCGTTGAATGTGATATGAAAAATTTCAAAATGGCGCTCCAATTTTTGCAATAATGACTTTATAACGATCAGATTAAGAAAGTTATAATTAAAAACCAAATCCTTAAAAGCAAAACCTAAAAATTATATAAGTTAATAATTTAGTAGCAAGTATTTTGTTTCGGTTAAGTTTGATATGTAAGTTAGCTTTCTAATCGTTGAATGTGATATGAAAAATTTCAAAATGGCGCCCCAAATCTTTGCACAAATGACTTTACAACGATCAGATTAAGAAAGTTATAATTAAAAACCAAATCTTAAAAAACAAAACCTAAAAATTATATAATAATTTAGTAGCAAGTATTTTGTTTCGGTTAAGTTTGATATGTAAGTTAGCTTTCTAATCGTTGAATGTGATATAAAAAATTTCAAAATGGCGCTCCAAATCTTTGCACAAATGACTTTACAACGATCAGATTAAGAAAATTATAATTAAAAACCAAATCCTTAAAAGCAAAACCTAAAAATTATAATATAATTATTTATTAGCAAGTATTTTGTTTCGGTTAAGTTTGATATGTAAATTAGCTTTCTAATCGTTGAATGTGATATGAAAAATTTCAAAATGTCGCCCCAATTTTTGCAATAATGACTTTACAACGATCAGATTAAAAAAGTTATAATTAAAAACCAAATCGTAAAAAACAAAACCTAAAAATTATAATATACGGTAATAATTTAGTAGCAAGTATTTTGTTTCGATTAAGTTTGATATGTAAGTTAGCTTTCGTTATTTTTTATTCTAATTTTAGATTTTTAATAAAGTTCTTTCAAGCACAGTAGTCTATAGCACTTTATAGCAAAGACGCATCGGTGACGGACGGACGGCACGGTATAAAATCACTTTTTCGGTTTCTTAAGGTCAATAAAACGTGAAGATGAGTCAAAAACAGAGGTCAAAATTGTTCTCGATAACCAAACGTGCCCAATACTTCATATAATGGTTTGCAAAATTTCAAAATGGCTACCGGTCGTTTGCGGTAATATAATTATCGAGGTGTGCAATCGAATAGATAATACAAGTCAAAAATTCGCGTCCTAACATGTCATCACACCCCAGTATTAAAGTCTCCCACACAAATGTCATTTACCCGCTGTTGCGATACTATATTCGCGCTTTACTCTAAAGTTATTTACCACAACTGTTCGCTCAAAGTGCATCGACGCCATAACTTACTACAAACATTCAAATGCTTCTCTCGACCACACAACGAATTTAGCTTGGCTCGACTCCAGTATCCATACTATACAAACGAACTAATTTGTCAGGAATACCATTCTCTTCACGCCAATCAAAGGTTCATCTATTTATGCCTTGTGCCTTCTCAGCTGATCAAAATATATTCAAAAAATGTTCTCTCTACACATGCTTTAATAAAAACGTTAATTTCGCGCATTTTTCTTTAAGGTTAGCCTAATAGAGAATTTCGTATACATTTTTTAAAATAAAATATACTTCTCAAATTTTTACATATAAAACACATTTGACTTCACGAAATCATAAAATCCAAAATTATTCAGAAACGATGTTTGTATGATATATTTTATTATTATTATTATTTATTTGTGTTCGTTATAATTATAAAAAGTAGAATGACAATTTGGTAAATAATTTCCTGCTGTGGGAAATTTTCCATTACTACCGTAAGAATGTAAGCTTTTATCGTGCTTTACCTGGAATGAACAAAATGTATTCCTTTTATTATAAATGAGTAAAATTCAAAATGCATTTTGGTTATTATAGTTAGTTATATAATCTAATTTTTATGGTAGCAGAATAAAAATATAAGATTGTTTATATTTTGATAAAATTTTGTCTCAAAGGACCCAAAATAGCCGAGGGGTAAACTAAAAATTAATTCAAAGTATAATATTTTATCTATAGTTATTTTATTTGACTAAATCAACATACAAACTTAAGTATATATTCAACTTGCAGAGTACCCGTCCTTCGTACGGTGTTAACGTATAGATAATTGAGTGTTAAGGGAGTTTTCCAGCCCAATGGGGCGGTGCCCTGATGGAATTTCTAAATAAAAATAGGCCTAATGTGTTTTTTAACATATGAGAAAAAACTAAACATTTAAAATCTAATCAGTTGAAAGAAGCAACTCCATCGGTCAAAGAGAAATGCCAGCCGCCATTATGGTTTTTAGTGTTTTTTAAATCTTGTATTTAGAGCCGATTTTTAGGTAAAAACATTAACCTTTTGCGTATTCTGTACACAATAAGCATCAAACATTTGAAAAGAAGGAATGTAAGAAGCCTCAGCTCGTTTCACCTTTGTAGTTTAGAGAAAATTTAATTTTGGATTTTTTTTAATATGCTTAAACGCAAAAGTTTTTCAAAAGATTTCTTAGTGAGCACCTATTACTTATGAGGAAGCTATATTCCAAGTTTCATTGCAATCCGTTTAGTAGTTTTTGAGAAATCGTGATGAGTGAGTCAGTGGTATTTGGCTTTTATATACAGTATATAGATTGATTGATACTAATATGCATAACGTCCCCTTTAATATTATCTCTCTTGACATTTAGCTTTATTTATATCAACATTAACTTATTACCTAGTTTAACTATTTTTTAGAATTATAAGCGTAAACAAACTGTGGCGATTCTCCCATACAGGATCATCAGAAAATTACTGCTTTTGTTTAGTAAGGATGTCTTATGCTGTTCGAAATCGAAAAGCGTCCTCCCCGAATAGCTATGTTTTTTCCTTGTTGTTCGTGTAAATACAGCTAGGTTCCCTCGGGATTGCCAAGCCCATACCTACTATTGTGAGCACCTAAGGTTGAATTACTGTAGTATATGCGTAATTAAGCGCAATGATTGATTATTAAGTAACTTGATGTATCCGCTATTGAGGACGTGGTTTTCCATCTTCTTATCACCTCCCGATACTTAAATTGTATGCGTCCAGATAAATCCCGTTTTTAATAATCAGCAATATTAAGAAGTATGTGATTTAGTCCTTGTAATTTTTCTATTGTCTGTAGGCGACATTCTACGCGTTTTAAAATCCAAGAATTACCGCTAATACAGACGGTGCAACATCAAATGGAGGTAACAATATGCCAATTTTATTGACAACTATTTTAGTAAAAATAGTAAATGTACAAGAGTCGATGTTCACCCACCATCGTGAAGTATTTTGTAATACTACGATCAGTAACCGAATTCCGTTCACGAATTCTAGAACTACGTTGACGGGAATTCGATGTGCTGACCACAAATCACACGATTAAAAAATCTATTGGTCATTATCGCCTTATAAAAAATACGAAGTAAAGAACGTAATTTATATACCTCTGACCCTGGAATACTCTAATGACATAAGAGTCGGTTAAGGAAATGTGAATGAGAGGGATCTAACCCATGACTAAATTCAGCTGCGACGCTTGGCATTGCAGAGGAGCCCCTATCAGACCAAGTTAGGCTCTTAGCGAAGGATATAGGTTGTAATTATGTAATTAAAAACACTTACCACGTTCGTAGGAATGTGATTGGTCGAAAAATCCAATCGTCGTGTTTTCTGGGAATGTATTCGTTTTGAAATCCCCAACGAGTTCAAAAAGTAGTTTTTCAAATTAATTATGTCCGTCTTGTTTATATTACTTGTCTCTACACCGAACGCACGGACTGATTGTAATCATATTTTGTATGCGGACGCATTTTGGGAATTTATTAATGTATTGTTTTTTATAACTCAAAAATTTGGTCGAAACTAACATTATAAAAACGTACAAATACGATTTTGATCAAATTTTGCTCATGTGTAGCCTCTAGGACCCGAAAAGCAATCGGTCACCGTCCGTACGAAAATCCCAGTTCGCGAGTTATCATGGAGGAAGTAATGTTGGACATCAGGCTGCGTAATGTTTATACGCAATTCCTCAAAATCAGCTCTACCGATTTCGTTCAAATTTTAATCGCATGTGAAATTTACTCACTTAAATTCGCGTATAAAGTAGAAAATTAAAATAACATTTTGGCTGCTGTGATTAAAAATTGGATTTTAATTAAAGAGAACCCGTTTGTGAACTTGATACAAATTTCCTGCCATATTTTAATATCAATCTGTTCAAAAACTGATCTTTGATTGTCAATTACCGAACTGAGCCGAATAGTTTTGCTCAATTTTCGTAATGGGCCGATGAGAAAGATTGTACAATGTTGTTACACTACCTATTCGGTCCGATTATCCGCACAATTGTAATATATAAATTTTCCAATAACTAAGTTTCAAACAAATAATAAATTTGAACTATAACAATTTAGAGTTCGGCACAGCACAAAAGGTCTCAGGAATCAGTGTTTAAAAAGGCGAAATAACGAGTTGAATTAAGCTGTTATTAAATAGAGCTATAATTTAGTGACTAAATTGTTATTTGGCGTGGATAATATTTTACGCGTTCCCAACGCTCTCTTTTATTCCTCACATTTTGCGTTGAATACAAACTTCCCTCTTCATCCCTCTCCCTTCTTGTTTAATCCATCCAACTGGTTAATCATAATAATCATAGGCATCGGGTATATTAATTGAAAACGCTTTACTGGCAAAACCACGCCTAGTCATTAAATTTTACGTTTTATTCTCTGGCCAAACTTTGTATTTATGCGTTTTAACATTTACATGATTTTAATATGTAGAAAAATTATACGATAGGTCGAAAAATCGAAATCAAGTTTTTGTTTGGAAAAAGGTGGTTTTTGAAATGTCCCCTATATGTTTTACAAATGTATATCAAATTTGGTATGTTGACATATTTTCGCAGTACCTCGGGAAGTTATTTTAATTTTTGTTTAACTCAAAATTTGGGGGCTTAAGATTAAAAAAAACTAAGTTATTATTTTCTCAAAATTGGCCCCCAACAAGTTTGATCAAATTTTGCGCAAATGTTACCGCTTAAAGGCGTAAACAAAACCTTTCGATAGCCATCACTTCACAAAAAACAGGTCTGTCAGTTATAAAATCAGCCATGGGTCTGTTATAAAGTACTTAATTTTTAAAATCGGCTCTACCGATTTCGTTAAAATTTTAGTGAAATGTAAATATTGAAGACCCAAAGCGAGAAAAACCACAAGTGAAAAAATATTTAGAATAATTGTTAAACAATGAAAATGAAGCTAAATCGTTGTTGTAAAAGCTGGATTAAAATAAAATCTAATACTACTTACTCTGGGTACTTGTTTATGCTACAAGGAAATCTGTTTGAGGAAGATTCCTTCAAAGACGGTCACACCAAAAAAGCTGTTCATGAGTTTATTGTTAAAAAAACAAAACAAAAGAAAGCTGTTAAAAAAACCGAGAAATCGGCTTTACTGATTTCTTTCAAATTTTTCTTGAAATGTTAAATTTAATAACCTTTATTAAGGTGCAAACAAAATGAGATTTGAATCAAATACGATTTAAGCTGAGGAGGCGTGCGTTTTTATTGCACACGCGAAGTATAAACATTAATTACGACGATTATTTTTAGTTTTGGAGGTGGATTAATTTTGCACACACAAATTTGTGCAATGATTTTTGCACAGTTTATTAATTTTATACTCGTCTCTAAAAGAAATAATGAAAAATATCAATTTTTGCAATTCCGGTGGAAAGGGTGAAGTTTCAATTACTAGGCACATTGTGGCAAGTGAACTGCACGAGAAGGCATTATCCACCCTGGCAGACATGTTGATGAGAACACCCCAATCCCTTCCCACCCTCACGTCTTTCAAATACAACATGTTCATTTTCGAATATCATTTTAATTAAATCCCACCGTTCTTTTGTTATTTCGCCGTTTTATAAAGTAGCATACTCTGTCAGTACCATCAAAGGCGTGATGAAGTCTTGCTGTAACTGTTACTCGATATTTTCAATTAGGCTCAGACATTCTCAGTACCGAGTTAGGGAGCATGTACAAGGGTTGTGATATTATACTTATAATAAAGTCAACATTTAAACTTACGGTTTTGTAACGGAAAGTGAAATAGTTATGATAATAATAGAGATATAGCTTATTATTATTATAAATAGAAGTGGGTTTTACCCATTAGACACGTCAGCCTATAAAATTATCCTAACTAGCTTTTGTCTATCCCTTGGTTAGGGTCAGGATTTATCTAGCTAGGTTGCTGGTCGCATCAGGGCCGAAGATCAGTTGTCATCTACGTCCTAATGCTTCGCATTTTCGAAGTATATGTTCTGCAGTTTCCAGGTGTTGATTACAAAGTCTGCATTTTAAGTTTCCTTGGAATAATTCCATGGTGTTAAGTTGCTTCTTGAAAGCGCCATGGCCTGATACGAAGCTTAAGATTTTCCTCAGATTTCGTTTATTTTATAAAGTGACGAATTTAAACAGTTTCAGATCTGGTTGAACCATCGTTCCCCAATTTCTGAGTTTAAAACCATTTTGTGAGACTATCTTTTGCTACGGCTTTAGTTAATACACATAAGAGTTCTGGGCCAATGAAGGATCTCTTGGTCCCATTTTATCCAGATTATCCGCCTTTTCGTCTCCTTCGTATCACACCTCGTATCCATCTAAGGTTTTGGGTCGAAAGCTTAGTTAAGGTTCGGTGACAATCCCATACTAGTGGTGAGTAGTGTTCACATACTGATGTGAAGCTTAAGGTTTTCCTCAGATTTTGTTTACTTTGTAAAGTGACGAATTTAAACAGTTTCAGATCTGGTTGGACCAGAAGTCCGTATAAATTTCCCGTGGAGTATATTGTCCATCGTTCTCCTCAGTTTCTTTTTTGCTACGGGTTTAGTTATTCCGCATACAGTTTCTGGGCCAAAAAGGATCTCTTGGTGCCAAAATAGCTGACTATGAAAAACTTAATGGGCGTCATAATGGTACTTACCCAGCCCCATCATACAATGTAATACGAACCCTTTAAATGTAATGCCGAAAAGATGGTTTCTTGGATCTTGTAGGAATATTAAATTATATTGGTAGATCAAGGGGTCTTACTCAATAGCGTAAGTTTGTTTAAAACAGTTACACAAGTTTTCTTAACCTTGTATTGTGTATATCACTACATTCTTAACATCGGCTAGGCCCTCGTAGATGTATATGGTATAGCTGGCCAAACGTTAGCTGGCACTTGGGCTTGGCGAGCTGAGACGACGGACTTGGGGCGAGGGGAGGGTGGAAGTGCAGGTATAAATACTTTCGGAATACATTGACTCTCGCCTCTTTGTATAATGCCGAAATTGGTTTGTAATCTATGTCAGATCTTTTAAGCAATACATAAGCTGCACACAATAAATATACAAATTTCAATTAGGGGAGCCAGAAAATTACAGTGTGTACGCGTCAGCCCAGCTCTCTCCCCGTGAAACCGGTTGTTGACAGTAGCTGATGTTTTCAGAAAGACGAATACAACTTTTCTACCTAGCAGCCAAGTGCCAACTTATGTTTGGCCAGCTATAGAAGTGTTAGTCCTTCAGCCCTAGCTGGTCTCGAAGCTTTACATTTGTAAAGGAGCCTCCACTGACTACAACGCGGCCTTTGTGAATATTAAATTTTCTTGGGAGGTCAGAGTTTGAAATTAAATATCTGACTATAAATTCTCTATTGAATATTGGTACCATTACATGTAGAATTGTAATCTGAAAATTTGTCTCTAATTTAATTTGTTATAAGTTGGTAACACACGATATATGGACAAATAACTGTTTAAAATCGCCGTCTTTTTGACCTTTTCGATTTGATTTTTCTTAATTTATCTATACGAGTCGCCTATATTTCATATTCTCATCTTAATTTTTGTATCTCTATCGTGCCTACGTACAGATGATGATGGACAGATATTATTATATGATGACATGAAACATAAAGATGAGTGAAAAAAATCTGAGGTGAAGTTTTGTTGACGATTACACCCTTCTATTTCATATACTGAGGAAGTAACTTTTGAGCAAAACTGTACGAAGTGTTTTAGGTCGACGTACGAAGATTATTACAATATTTGTTTACGGGGTACACTCATAGACAAAACCTAGCTTAAAATGGACGAAGAAAGCTGTCAAAAATTGCGATTTACACTTGCGCTCTGCATAGATTTTGCTAGAATTCAATCTCTAAGGTCCGAAATGGATTGATTTTGTCATCTACCCAACAACCCATGTTGTTTAGAGTGTAATCGGTTGAAAGGAGATAGAGAATCATAAGCGTCGTAGTAAATGTTGGAATAAATTCACGTCCAAAACCACAAATAAAGTGAAATTACAGTTCTTGAGTAATTTTATAAAAAAAACATTGCACAAACTTTCTCAAAGACCCGTTCACAATCGAAATACTTAGCAAACAACCTAAGTATGTCAGTACGATAGTTATTATTTAGAAACTTCTTTTGATAATACATATAAGATAAATTCAAGTTTAAATGTTTAAATTGTTCTCCCCCCCCCCCTCTCGCTCTCTCTCTCTCTCTCTCTCTCTCTCTCTCTCTCTCTCTCTCTCTCTCTCTCTCTCTCTCTCTCTCTCTCTCTCTCTCTCTCTCTCTCTCTCTCTCTCTCTCTCGAATAAATGATTCCTTAACGTTTCGTTACTATTATTTTCAATTTTATAATTGCCACCTGTTTGGATCTTTTCACAGAAATTTTAATGAAATCTGTAGAATCGGTCTTGAGGTATTGCGTCTTTTATAACAAAATGGCACCGATAACTCACGAACTAGCATCTTTAGCGAGATGGCTACCTTCAATTTTGTTTGGATATATATTTCACCAAAAGCGTTATTACCAATGTTGAGAAAATCAGGGTTGTGTGTTTGTCTTAAAGTTGATAAAATGTCGAGTTATCGAAAAAAAAAAAATTAAAACAGACCCGACGTATGGCCAAAATAAGCCCATGTACCAAATTTGTTGAGACCATAGACGATATACATCTTTCCTAAAACTACTTTTTTTTTTTTTTAACGCTTGAGTACTTCCAAACGTATATTTTTTGTGAGAAACACAAAAACTATTTTTTAACACGTCATATAACTTTCAAATACTACGTACACTACACCTGCGAAGGTAAAAACAAAAATATTTTCAAATGAATAGGGAACTACAATTTCAATTTATTTTGCACATTGATTGTTGTTGTCAAATTGATTGAAATCGCTTTAAGATATTCTGCGGGACTCATTACGAGCATTTTTAAGGAAATAGCAAACAATACGTATTTTTTATCTACTTAAAACTACATTTTAGGAAAATTATCGAAATCGTTTGAATCGAATATGAGTTATCAAAAAAAAAAAGAAGAAAACTCAGAATTAAGACCAATTTCCCCCACATATAACTTTCTCCATACTGAAAAGTCTATATTTGAAAAAGTAAATAGAATTTCCTTTTATCACCATCAAAATCGACGCTTCTCTTTTGTTAGCTTGTTCTTTCGACCTTTGATGACTATCTTCTTGTTGTATCGTAGATAATTCAAAACAAATTTAATCACAACTAGGGTGACTAATATTTCCAGCTCAGAATTAATGAAAAGACCCAATGACCGGGAACTGACTTCACCTGTTGGTCACCCTCTAAGCCCTGCAAGATGCCTCAGTAGTTCACAATAACAAGTTCGTCACAAATCAGGTGGAAATTCGTTGCTGGACTCATGTCTTGTGGGTTCTATTCTATAGGAGTAAAAAACCTATCAACTTGATTAATCCTGGACAATGCAAAATGTCAATGAAAGTTTGTCAAAAGAAGTATTCAAAATTCTTACAAAACTCTGTAACAACTTAACTTTACCGTTAAGCCCTTACTTGCGGTGAGAGTGGTAATTCCGAGAGATACTACCTGGATCTACACATTTTTTCATGTAAACTAGAGTTAGAAATCTTTCCTATCAAGTCTCTCTTGACCAACTACTGTTCCCTTCCGCGTCTGGCAATATTAGAGTGTTTGAGGTCTTTATTTTATGTTACTTTTTAATAAGACTATAATGACCGAAAGGTTTTCGCCTTTAAACACCAAGTAAAACACATCCAAAAAACTTTCCCGTTCTTTAAAAGTCAGAAATCTATTTACATTGTAAAAATACTGGAAGTGGTCGACATAATGGACCCAAATTTCTTTAAGGTGTTGTTTTTCCTTTCACACACACACACACACACACACACACACACACACACACACACACACACACACACACACACACACACACACACACACACTGGTAAATTTTTGAGATAGGAATAAAAAAGTGTTTTATGGAATGGTGTATAATCGTTGTCGGTACAGCTCAAACAAGTCAAGTTTTAGCAATTTTGGTTTATAACTCAAAATTTGGAAGTTTGATCCACACAAAACGTGTAGGTTAGAATCTACCCAGAATATTGTATTTCTGGAGTTATTGGTTGAAATGGGTAAATTTTTATTTTATTTTATTTAATTTGGAATATAACAAAATAATTGCAAACAATTTTTATACGATTTTATAGCGATATTAAGATTTGTATCCCAAACCAATGTTTTAAACTACAAATAAAGGAAAATAACTGTTTCTGAATAATTTGGAAATTAACCGCTATCTGATTTGTTTTGGTTTTCTCCATGTCCAGTAATTTTCTTCTTGGGGGGGGGGGGGGGGTTGGCAGATTTGTTTGCATTAAAAATCTCTAAATTTAATCACGTATTGGGATTTCGATATATCCGAATTTTTATTCATTTCCCTTTCTTAACTAATAATTCCTGAATCTGCATTTTGTGTTTTATTTAATCAAAACCATTTAATCTAATTTTAAGAAAATATTATTTTCAGTAATAATAAGGCTATGGCAGTTTCTTTTAAATTATGAATTTGTTTTGTACTTTGATGTATGTATAAATGTGTGAAAACGGTGTACACTCTTTTACTTTTGCTGCATTTGTAGTAGTTTTTGAATTACAGTATTGTCTTGTTCTATGAAGTCCAAATTGAAGCACTTGTCGTGGCCACGTCATCGGGGTATTGTGCGTGATTGGATAATGACAACGTTAGTTGCTCTATTATGACATAATGATACTGCGTCCTGTGTTAACTTTCCTACTATTTACGTACCTTCTCTGTTGTTTCCTCCCATTCATAATTAATGGCTTTATATAAATTATCTATTCTTTAAACACAATTTTATTTTTCCAACATCGGCTGCAGTTCTTAATATAACTCTCCAAATTTTCGGATTTATTCTTCATTTTTTTTTTACGGTGAGTTTAAGTCCACCAAATAAAAGAAACAACAAATTTCTACAACAAGCGTTTTATTTTTAAAACAACGATGTTTCTGTGTAAGCCATCATCTTCAGTTGTTACGCAGCAAGTTGTTCCATTGAACCAAACGATGTTAGACCTATTAGTGTGTTCCCATATCAGTAATGAAATATTACTGCCAAGAAAATGGTTGTTAATATCTTCTCTTAAAGACGTTGCAATGCTGCAATCCCCGCTTTAACAGTTTTATGTCTTCCTCTCTTTGTAGATCAAGTTTCGTCAGAATATGTACAAAAGCAATCATGATTTATCAGTACTAATGTAGCGCCATCTTGAAATTTAAAGAGTTTAGCGGAGTTTTGAATTTTTTTCCACCGAAAAGGGTGTCGTATCTTCCTTATAAGCGGGTTATTATCACAATTTGGTTATTATACCTTAAAAAAATGTGAGATTTGCTCAAATATAGCGATGCCCTAAACTACATTTTCTATATGTTTTGTTTTTACGGATATGGCATCAAAAAAAGTAGTACAAGAAATCAGATATACAGTTTTTCGTTACTACATATATAGTGTATATATGATGTACATCCACCTTACAGTTTGGCAATTGTCTAAATGGGTTCAGTTTTATATTTATAAAACTCTAAAATGATTATCAGTAGTTTCTTCGTTAATAGTCCTTAATTTATTTTTCTTAATTTCTGACATTCTTTTAAGTGAAACAAAGTGCGACAACAAAGTTACACCAACCATCCTGTCACCATCTCCTTTAAATCGCACCAAGTCCTGTCAGCTCTTCGCACTTCTCTCTCAAATGTTCGTCTCCAGTTTTTTTTTTACGTCGGCCAGGATATCAGTCGATGCTTCTTCCACAAGGTTCCCTCATCTTTCCTGAGAGTGTAGCAGGACCATTTGTACTTTCGACACTTGGATTATTTTACCTAATCCGAAGAGAACCTTACGAAGATACAATCTTGTTGAGCACTGTGGTGAAATTCACAATAATAATTCGAATTTGCTCCTAACCACAATCACTAGAAACTTAATAAAACACATTTATCTGATTAATTGTTCTTTATTAATTATTTCCACTTAATTCCCTGATGTACATTTCGATAACATGGTTATCATCATCGGAGGGTATTGCTTATAAACTAAATCTAACCTTACATATCTACTAATGAAATAAAATTACACCTAAAACTATGATAACCTGAGTGCAAGCTAAAATCCCTCCCACTCCACAGATCAGTTGACCAGTAAGTTGACTCAGGTTATCATAGTTTTAGGTTTAATTTTATTTCATTAGTAGATATGTAAGGTTAGATTTAGTTTATAAACAAGACCCTCTGATGATGATAACCATGTTATCGAAATGTACATCAGGGCATTAAGTGGAAATAATTAATAAAGAACAATTAATCAGATAATTGTGTTTTATTAAGTTTCTAGTGATTGTGGTTAGGGGCAAATTCGAATTATTCTTACGAAGATGTTGAACAGTCGATGAACGCTTCCCTGTGCCCAAACGTCCTAAGACGGACTGTTGTACTTTTCTGATTCTACTTCCAAGATCTTTATCGGCTCTTAGGGAACAAACTTGCTAACTGTATAGTTTTATTATTGACAAGAATATTCTGGGGTTTTTATATTTCTTTTTCTCCCATTTGATGTTCAGCATGAATTATTATAAAATACGACGTCAAAAGAATAAAAGAAAAATACTAAAACTCACCTCAGCATATTATCGTAAATTTCTACATTTTTTTTTCGTTTTCTAAATTTAAAACAATATATATTTACCTCTAGAGCCACCACCTGACTCCCACAAAATACCTTATTGTTCTTTTTAGCCAAAAAAGATAATGAATGCCCAACATATAATTTATGTATATAGTTGTCAACCCCTGCCTCAACCCTATCAGGAACATAGAGGGTTAACAGAGGGGTTGGCCCTGTCATTATCAGGGGATATCCGTCCAGTTGACATAGGGAACAATCGGGACAAGGGATGATCTCGTTTTAGAATCTTTTACACGGCTGAATCTCTAAGTAGGCTTACGTCGGCCTATTAGTGTGGAAGTAATTGCAGAAATCGTTATTTAGTTTTTACGTTTTGTATTAGTTAGTTGTAGTCCTGGGGGGAGGGGTGAGCTTGAAAGAGATATCAGATGTTTAAATATAATATCACTATAATTAAAGGACAGGATAGAAAATAGAAATGTAATATAGTAGTGGTAAATAAATTACTTGTAATTCATCTGTATACTTTGGTTTAGGAATGTACTCATCCTCCCAAAAAAATATTCCATACAGTGAAATCAGGTAGCCGAATGGAACTCGCCCAACTGCTCCACTTCCTCCAATTAGTCTATTCTAGTAGGGTGTATCAAGGAAATCGCTGACAGCGTAAATAATACTGAGATCCATACAGTTGGAAGGGTATTTCATAAAAAATTCACCATGTACGAATTATACATTTCTAAGGAACATTTGTAAGGAATCATTACCGGGAACAGAAAATAGAGTGTATGACTCCAACAGATGATAAGCCCATAAACAAACCACTGTTTGTGGCTTTCAATCAAGGTTGGCGTTAGTGGTGTCCCAGAATGTACAGTTGTGGTAATTTACAAAGCACAAGTAGAGAGTTATTACTTATCCAGAAAAAGTGAATTTTGCTTCAAGAAAACAAAAGTATTAAAAAAATTGCGTTCAGAAAGCTGAGTGCATTATTTGACACCACAATCAATGCACGTCAGTTAACTTCAATTAAACAATAAACTAAACGCGAAATGTAAGCGTTCAGTAGGTTGAACTTAGACTGCAGAATTTTAAACTTTACAGTTAACCTCCTGATTAATTTTAATACGCTCTGTACCAAAACAATAGATAGTATTTGGTTCTGTCATAGTTTTTCCATACCATTCCATGATTTTCAATTTTCAAATAAAAAAATATTCCATATTGATGGCATTGGACTTTCAAAATTATCTTTTCATAACAGTAATTATATCCATGCTTGTTTACGTACCAAATCATAGCAAATACAAATTCTTCAGTTGTCAATGTTTAATTTACAAAATAATTAATATTATACGTAACAAAATTGAACACAGTTCGCACTAACCAAATAAATCTCTACCTTTCGTACTTACTGGCATTACCAACATTTCAAACTCAAACAATTGTACAATATAAAAATAATATGTTTTATAGAGTACAATGATTCATGGGATACAGTACCATAAATTAAATATATATTATTCAGTATATTCATTCCAGGGGCGATTTGTATAGCAATAATGAATAAACAATGATCAAAATCGAGTTTATCTGGTTTAAAAATAAATAAACATCTTCATGTTTGTTAAAACAAAAGAATTTTTTAAAAAATTGTTTCTAACCTAATTTTACCCTCTTCCATACGATTTACCATTACTAGAAATACCCTCTTCATAGAATTGTTCCATGGATGTAAAAGACATATATAAATCCATATATGGCTTAAATATATTACTAGAAATTCATTTCAAATAATTAATTATTATAATTTTATAAATATAGTAAAAGTCCGTATGAAAACTATTCAGGAAAAATTATATTTACATTTTACATGCCTCTGGGGGATCTCCCCTCCCTACAATTATAGGTTAGTATTTAATTAACCTTTTTATAATCATAATATCAACACTATACAAAGGCTATTATTAATTTATACTATTAAATAATCATTGCTTCAAAAATCTTTTAACATAACTAGAATTAAATTAAATCGTAGGGAAATAAAAGCAGTCTCTGACGGTAATTGGAACTCTTTGTTATGAAAAGGAAATACAATTTATGCGGAGTCATACACGCTCAGCCTAACTCGGTTTTATGCACACAAACAGTTGGCGCCCCTAGTCAGCCCCTTAAAATATGATGAAGCTAATTTTGAGCGTTTCAAGGATTCTCGAAACTCTGAAATATTTTCTTTCCTCGAAATCTATAATAATGATAAATCACATTTCATGCTCACATTTTCTTACTGATATTTTCGTATGTCAGTTGTCTTTAAATTTTTGTTGTTGTAAAAATTATACTGAGATTAAAATATCTACATTTATTTTGTAATGAATAATACATAATAATTTTATAATACAGAAGTCTAAAATTGTCGAACGAAGGTGATTTATTTATTGTATTCATAACCTGATTTCTTTATATTTTGTGTATTACTGGGTCTGTTTTATTTTTGTTTTCCTTATCGAAAATATGTTAACGATGTTATTGTTATGATCATTTTATGGTGTTCATTGTATTAAATACCAATATTAAATGGAGTCTAAAAATACTTACATACTTAAATTTGGTTTAAACAGGTTTGTACAAAAACAGTTTGTTTTTTTTTTTTAATTTTTGGTTTATAGACTAGTTGTCTTGAACTACTCTAAAATACCGGTTTGAGAGTTAACGGTTAAAAGTGGAAATGCTTCATCAACACCGTCGGAAATGTTCAAATATCTCAAAATCAATGGATGCGATTTCGATCAAATTTCGAAATATTAGTATTTATAACCAAATTGTGCCAAACTGACGACGGTCAGAATTTTTTGCGGTATTTTCCTCGCGAACCGTAATTTAGTTTTACTCGTGCATAAATAAGAGAGGAATCAAATTTCTGGGTAAGTACTATGATGACCCTAAAACGTCTTTCTTCTTATCGGACGTACGTGTGTTATCTTTTGTTCGCTACAATAATATTCCCCAATTGTTAACTCATCTTTTGAGAAGCACTATAAATTAACCGCTAACTATAAATTTGCACAAAATGTCATGTTTAGTGTGCTAAGGTTGGTACTTGTTAGGTATCCTCCCACACATGATGGAGGTAATTGCTTTCCTTGGAGCACAGTACGCTCAAAGACTTTATTTACATCCATCACTCGTCTCTAAATCTCCTGTTTAAAATATCTGTTTGAACAGTTTTATAAGTAAAATTTATTGAAGGAGAGAATTATTTATTAATTGTTTTTTTGCTTGCTTATAGTTAATCAATAAGTGTCTGAATTTAGTTTCCATCAGGAAATACAATTTTATTTTGTTGATAATTATTGGACAGTATTTTATAATAAAAATTAGGTGAGAGAAATTTGTTTAGCGTTTTTAATCAATTTGTTTCTACTGGGTTAGCTGAGGTATCGGTAAAATAATAATTTTTAATTTTTTATAGTATTGTCACGGGATTTCACATTACTAAAAAACTGTAAGATTTTGAAAATTGAAGGATTTTCTATATGAATTTTTGAGTTTATGGGAAAGTTCCCCCTTGTTCTATTTAATTATTAAGCTTTTTTGCCGATATCTTAGTGAAATAAAAATAAAAGAGATGCTATTTAAAAGGGATAAAAAAAATCTCACAATTTTCTTAAATCAACGTTTATTTCAAATGCAAAATTATTTAATTCTTTGTACAAATTTTTGACTCAGTTGTAAATTCATTTCATAAAAATGTTATTTTTAGAAACAGACGGGGAAAAAATCTTTTAGGGTTAAAAATTTTGTTATTTTAAAATATATTTTTAAGTAGATAATACATTAATAGGTAGATGTTTTAGAAAAAAAATAGGTACATATTGCCAAATTTATTTTTCATTTTTTATTTACTCTGTGTTTCCCGTTATGTCAAGAAAAATAACAAGTAGGTTGATTTTTACGGCCAACGAGTGGGGCCAGCCCAATGGGGGTAGATCCAACATTTTTCGAACTATAGCCACAGACAAGAACATACCTGCAAGCTGCCAATCGTTTAGACGTTAGTTCAACTGATCAATCGTAGGTAGCGCTACTGTAGGATTACTGCTAAGCTGTGGTGCAAAGTTACAGGCCAATGGTTACAGTTCTACGTATACAGTCCGTTTTTAACCGTATAGCTAAAGAACTGCTGATTCGATTTTAATGCAGTTTTATTTTCTATGTAGGTAGGCCCTACGGTCTGGTCAGGTTTTAGTCTTTGATTCAGATTAATTCAGTAGTTATCACGTTTATAACAATATTTGTTTGCATGGGTAATACAAAAAGCAGAATTTATTTACATGTTTATTTTTCAGCAGTGAAGATAATATGATTTGAAGGATAATTAGAAATGGAAACTTTTAGAATTCGGTTTAATAGTTCCTGTCAATTATTTTTAACTGCTGAAAAGTAGATAGTCCAGATTTTGCTATAGTTTCTTATCTGTACTTTGCGCTGCTACTCAAGGAGGACGTTTTGTTCCGTTGTTCCAAACCATCCTCACTAATTTTCTGTGAGGCAACAATGTACCAATTTATTCACTGTTATTATATAACTGCATATCAGTAAGTCACCTTAATCTCTATAGACAGAAACGACATTTATCGTAACGCATTTTTAGACTTTATAATTAGACGTTATACTGTTTTAATGAGATGGAATGGAGGTGGTTATCCCAGACTGGGGAGGGAGGGGTTTTTTTTCAATACCATTAAACCATCAGAGCCTCGTTAAAACTAGCGCTGAACAATCAGATATCGTTGGTTTTCCTCTTAATTAGAGCAACACAGCCAATAAAAGTCTCCCAATGCTGGAACCCGAGTCAACTCGTTCTGTCGACCCGGTAGTTTGAAGTATGTGTGAAGTATCAGGCATACAATACAGCCTAGGGGTGGGGGTCGTTAATTAGAACAGCCTCCACGTACTTGAACTAGCGCTAGGATCCATAATGCATACGTAGTCTGACCTTAATTATGATTTAGATATGTCCCACGGTAGTAGCTATTTTATTTTCTTGAATTAAAGGGTTATCTCGTACCCCACTGTTGAAATCACTGTTTTAAAAGGTTTAAATTCGTATTTATTTGTCTTTTATATGTAATCGTTATTATGGAGTTGTTTAAGAGTTAATCATTCGAAACGACTTTACTAAACGCATCTTTATATTAATTTATCGGAGCAAATAATCAAATTGTACGAATTTTGAAATATTTGAAGCGAGGCAGAATCTATAAGAACTAAAAAATAAATTAATTAAAAAGTATTTTTCGTATTTTATCTAGAAATGTTGAGTAGAAAGTTAATATTAATCAGTATGCCTGATATAGAAAAATGACTAATTTCTCCACCGAAGTTTTGGTAAAACACGACACTTTATGTCAATCTCGAGTATAGAGACATATTTTCGGGGGAGGTTTTTTGGTTAGTAATTGATTTTATTAAGGGTTTGTAAGAATGGTATAGTAATGTTTTCGTAGTTTATTTTTCTCTGCAAAACTTTTTTTTTTGTATTTCAAAAACACCCTATTTCAACGCACTTGATTGAAAACTGCATTTTATGTTGCATAAGATCGCTGGAGCTTTATATTTCTATTTTTGTCCTCCTACGACATTGCTCTTGGGACATTTTATTTTAAATATGACGCGGAAAAGTGTTTTTTATTTCTTTGGAAGAATAATAGAAAAAATAATAAATCTTACAGCCTTCCCCCTCAGTATGAATGATTGAAGAAATGCGGTGGAACAATTCGTCATCCGGAGACAATGGGACAGCGTCGGTTTTGTGGTGGCATTAATAAATCAAAACCGTGTGGTGGTGTGTAGCACAGCTTGCAGTGTTTTGTAGATGAGCCCCTCCGGTGTCTCTTTAAATTGGGCAAACACTGTCTGTCGTGGCGACAGATTAAAACTTTCAATTGCTTTTTATACTTTTTTTTTCCCCACTTTACCTTCAAATTGTTCAGAAGAGGGATTTTTTTCTAACCCTTTTCTAAGGGGCAATCGTGATTTTAATCCAGCAGCCTCAGCATTTTGTAAATATTTGGCTCGTATTTATAACGTTTTCGTTTTATGAAGAATTTACTTTATCTCGCTTGTGAAGATACAATGATAATTGATGATCGTTTCTACCAATTGTATATTATTTTAATTTACTCAGGCTCCACGTAACTGAAACAAAGTAAGCGAGTTGAAAATACTTTATTCGTTACGGCTTAATTTCATTTGGTTGTAAACTTTGCCTCTGCTCTTATATTTAGTTAAAGAAATAATTTACTAAGTTACAATTTATTTACAACGTTTTCTCGAAATATATATTATTTTCTGAAGAGACCTTCGGATACACATGTTAAAGAAAAAAAGAGGTATAAATGATAATCATTCCGAGATTAATAATGACATCACTACAGCATTTCAAATTTAATGTTATTCTTTAGATTTTGGAGGTGGTACAGAAAATATATGTACAAAAAAAACTTTAACTTCGAGATATTTGATAGAAATTTATTTCCAGGTTATGTTTTCACATTGTAAATATATTTGTTATTATAAATTGAAATAGAATATTTACTAGTGGGGGGGGGGGAGAAAAAAAGAAGGAAAAAAAACAATGTATTCTCAAGATATAACTTATAATGTAATATATGAATGGAAGGCTTTTATTTTAAATATTATAAATTACATTATTTTTTAATTATTAAATCGATAATATATAGTCATTAAGAAATTACTAAATTAATAATTTCAAAGCAAAGATATTCTTTTACTTATTAACCAATATCATTTTATTTTCAGGTTTGACGAGACCACCAATGTACCCCTTTGCCACAGGGCAATACCCCTATCCTATGCTAAGTCCGGAGATGTCCCAAGTTGCCGCTTCATGGTAAGTTTTTATATTTTATGATACATTTTTTTATTTATTTCTATATACACGCAGTATAGACAAAATTATTGAGGATTATTATTATTGTTAAGTTATGTCGATTTATGTTTTTGTTTTTTGTAAAATTATTTACATCGAGGCACCCCCACCCTTGTTTGTTTATTCGGTAATTCAAAATTGTAAGGTAGCTGCTTGATGGAAAAATTTTAAAAAAATCCTCGCACAATTTTCTACAAATTTGGTTAATAAACACGCGACCCAAACTAAACTGTTGATTACTATCTCCCCAAAAATTCCTGTTCGAGATTTTGTTTTAATAAAACGAAATGAACATCTTGTACCATCGTAAAGGTTCGAATATCTCAATATTCAATATCTCAATACAACGTACCAATTTGTAAATAAAAACTTAATTACGCTTCGTGAGAAATTCGAAAATACGTAAATAAATCCTAACCCCCATCGGGTTAGTTTTGGTGGAGTCACTGACATTTATATTATTCTCTAAATTTTATACTTTACTAGATATATGCAAAAAACGTTCCATTTGGCATATTTTTTATGTACAATAACTTTTGTATTAATAATTTTATTTTTTCCGAGCTAAAACTCATTTGAAATAGTTATTAGTCGTAAAATTTTAATTTGGTTAAAATCAACATTCAAGATAACAATTTTGTGAGTGAACTACTTAAGTTGTTTATTTCTATTTTTTATTCATCATCCCTTGATGTGTTGGCATAGTTTCCTAGTCTCCTCTTGTACGTTAAACTACCTCACTCATTGTTTTAATAACACAACCATTAACAAAATACATTGTTTGAAAAGATGGCATATATTTCATTATCTTGGCTTATAAAATAACGCCTTACAACTCACTCAGGTAGTGAGTCATAGAAAGTGCATCTAACGGTGGAACCGATTGCTTTTTATCTCTATTGAAAGATTTAATTTTATTAACTTCAAAATATAATCACTCTGTTTGTTACGCGACCAAAGTTTAGATACTCTTTATCTAGTTGTGTAAAGGATGTGCCGGAACGTCGTGCCCATTAAATCATGAACAAAACTGAGTATTATTAGATTTTAATTAAGTAAAATCCAGTTCAGGAGAATGTGAAACAACACAAATAGTCCGTTCATTCAGGATAAAAATACATTTGAAAAACAGTTTAAGAATGTAACGAAACAAAATCCATCTACAGGGTGTTCAATATATCATAAAATAAAGTTTCACCCTTTGCATTTAATTGTATATTTCATCTCTAGGACCAAAAGTGAAGCTTTTCGATACAAGCTCAAGCTCATTGGAAAATGAGCGAGGATCTAAAAGCTTCTTTATCAAAAAAATGATGAACTATATTTTTCGTTATACTGCAAATAATATAAGAAAACAATTTAACAAAAACTAAAATGTATAACCTATTTACCTTCAAATCGATGGTAACAGCTATTTTAACGGTTATTTACAATCGAGATTATCGGTTGTTTTTTTGAACGAAATGTACCACCTTCATTATTCATTTAACCAACGACAACGATACAGCGAGGACGCATTTCGATGTCCTACACAACCCCTAAACGATTATTTACTTCTCAATGTAATGTTACCGGAACTTTAAACATAATAATATATATTTGTATAAAGAAGAAAGAGAAAAAAAACGTACACACAAACGAAATTATTACTCATTAATATTCTAACTGAAATAATAAAACTTATTCTGCAATGTTTTTTAAATGTCGTAATGTTGTTATTATAACACATAGTACTAAAATATCTTAAACCTGTTTACGACAGGTGGTTTTATATTAAGTATAAAGAAAGAAGAACAACAAGTAAAACAGTGCAAAATGAAATTAAATAAGTCGGCACCCTTCCGAAAAGGAACGATGAAGACCAACCACAAAGAACTGGCTGCTTCTCGCGAAAATCCTCTTTCGTTCTTTGTCGCACTTACTTTAAATGAAATAAGCTACCTCCTTCTCTCTCTCTCTCACTTACCTCCCCTCATCCACTCGACAGAATAAAAATCAAGCGATGAAGTTTGTTTTTAACAAATATGAAAGTGTTCTTTCAAAGTAGAAAACATTTTATACTAATTAAGATTAAAACACTTGTTAGGTTTAACGTGGTTAGTTTTAATTGTAACAAATTAACAACTACAGTAAATGTGTTTTTTTTTTACTTCCCCACATATAATATCTATTATAGAGGAAGTTATGTTATGGAGTAATGTGGTTTTTGGAAGGATATCTGTATGGCGTATGTGCAGTCCCCTACAGCCCACGGAGACTGATTTTCATAAATTTTGGTATGTGGGCATATTTTGTTCATTTTTTGATAACTCAAAATAGAGTGGGGGGGGATAACTGCCGTTTAAAAAAAACGAATCTCAAAATTGGCTATAACGATTTTGTTCAAATTTTACTCAAATGTAACTTCTAAGAACCAAAGTAAAGCGTTTTGGTTGCCATCTTTTACAACCATACATAAGTACTGAAAATCGGCTCTACCGATTTTGTTTAAATTTTACGCTTAGAGCGCCACTGTAGTGAGTAGGACTTGGCAATCGCGAGGTACCCTAGCTGGATTAAGTTAGATTCCTATCTTTCATATCAAGGTTTTTCTTGTCCAGTCCTCGTTCTCCTTCGACCTTGAGGCTATTAGAGTATTTGAAGGCTAAAAGTCTTTCTTTTATGTTTTTTTCCCTTCTTAATTTTTTTATTAGGCGATGATAACCGAGAAGTTTTTTGCTTTTAAACAACAAGAAAAAAAATATTAAAATTTTAGCTAAGTATGAAAATAAATTGCACAAACCTCTTTGTAAAATCGTAAAGGAGAAATATTACGGTTAAGGAATAATAATTGATAAAAAATAAAAATGAATCTTGTTAGCTCTCATCAAATACGATTACATTTTTTCACATACTCTTGAATTAGGTCTTTCTCTTTCATCTTTCCTATCAGATCTCTCTTGAAAAACTCTCATTAACTTTTGTTAATCTGTTAAATGTTCACGTAGATTATCAGGACTCCATATCCCCACATGGCAGGTTTACTTAGCTCTTTACCTTTTAAACAACAAGGAAAAAGTTTCGTAAAATTAGATTAAACAAAATATAAAGCATTTTTAAAGATCTCCGTAGGACATTTAAAATGTTCCATGTCGATAAATTGTCTACCGATAGGGTTCCATCAAATCAACCCTAAATCACATCCTATCTTCCGTCCTATTAACCTCAGTCGGATAACACTTGGAAGGAAATTGTCGTAAAGATTGGCCAAAGTCATTGTGGACGCCAGTTTCCGGCCAATTGGAGACGCTGTCTTGTTTTCACGCCGGATCAGCTTTAAGTCGAGGGTGAAGTGGGCCAATACTTTTATCCCTTGTTTGCCTTCTCGACTCCCCTTCTTTTCCTTTCCGCAACAGAGACTTAACTTGATCCGGATATCTTATTTTTCACGCGGTTTAAACGAAGTAGACGGTTTTACGAATTGTCGCGAGGATTTTCTCTAAGTCGGGGGTTTATTTATTTATTTTTTTGAGATTGGTTGTTCGCTTAACTCTGTTGGATTATGTCGACCGACTTCGACATTTATTTGTTGGTTTTATGTTTGTGAAATAAATTGTTTACGAACGTAAGTTTAATTGCTCCTAATTTGTAGAAAATGAAATTCGTTATGATTGGTTTATTCTTGTTGTTTAAAGGCGAAAAACCACTGTCATCATTGCTTTTATAAAAAAATAAATAAATAAGAAAAGAATATAAAATAAAGTCTCCTAGCCTTGGAATACTCTAATAGCGTCATAGTCGGAAGAGAACAAGAGTTGGTCAAAAGGGACCTGATAGGAAAGAGGGATTTTAGACTACAGTATCCTCAAGGTAGTAATGTGTCTGGGGTGGAGAGGAAAAGAGTGGCCCCCACACTATGTTTGTTGCGTTTACTTTCAGCGGTACAACCCCAATAAAAAATAAAGACCTTCTGTGTAGGATTGTGTCTGGTGTAATGGGCGTGTCCTCGATTCCCTAGCCTGACTTGACGGTACAACCCATTCCAAGAAAACTAGGTACACACATTACTGCTTAGCTACATTTAATTCCTAAAGTTACAACTTCGTGACAGACATTTGTAAACGTTTTATTCTTTTTATAAAGTATAATGTGTTGCCTTGGACTGTTTAATATATAATATAGTTAATTACCTTAGAGGTTGTCCTCAGTCCGTATAATAGTTATTGTTACAGCGCTGTTTCGCCGAACACTGTCGGCTTCGTCAGGCCCGCACTAACACATAAACACGTAACACAACACAACACTAACACATATAAAATCAGAGTATGACTCGTCGTACATAAATAATTGTTTGTGGCCACATTATAAGGTCTTACTTGTCCAGCTGCAGGTATGATACTCAAGTAAGACCTTATAATGTGGCCACAAACAATTTTATTATTTATGTACGACGAGTCATACTCTGATTTTATATGTGTTAGTGTTGTGTTTCGTGTTTATGTGTTAGTGCGGGCCTGACGAAGCCGATAGTGTTCGGCGAAACAGCGCTGTAGCCATAACTATAATACGGAGTGAGGACAACCTCTAAGGTAGTTTTATTCTTATTTACACCGATAAAAGAAACGAAAGTAGGGTACACGTTTACACAGAAGCATTTGAGGTCTTTATTGTTTTTATTGGGGTTGTACCGCTGAAAGTAAACGCAACAAACAAAGTGTGGGGGCCCTCTTTTCTCTCCACCTCAGACACACCCCTACCTTGAGGATACTGTATATGGAAAATCCTTCACTCGTTACGCTGATTACTATACGAATATCACATTTTCTTGAGAGGTCAGGGTTAGAAATTGTATTTTTGACAATAACTTCCCTATTTATCATCAAGAGCTGTAGGGTTGGTACCATTACGTGCAGAATATGAGTGTTATAAGTTGAAATGGCCACCATTTTTACATTTTAATTCGATTTTTCGGAATTTCAATAGCAGACTTTAGTCCTGTGTACCAAATTTCATGTTTTTATCTTAATTTTGTGTCCGCTATCGTGTTTGTTTACCTTACAGACGGCACATTTCACTTCGTCGAAATTCACTTTTTCTGTTTTCCAACCAAGATCATGATCAATTTAGTAGAAATTTTTGTCCATTACTAAACTTACCCTATACTTTGTAAATTACGCGAAATGACGGGAATAATACACAACTTCCCTTCGCTCGGGTAATTGCCTGATTTTGAGGTTATGTTTTATTATTTGTTAAAACTAATGCGCAAAACTTGATAAGTTAATATGTTCCTAACACTGTATTTTTCCTTTCTAGGCATACGCCTAGTATGTACCCGATCTCAACAGCGAGCGCTGGTTTCCGAAGCCCTTACCCTACATCTTTACCAATCACCAGTTCCAGCTTACCTAGGTAAGTCAAACTAGTTTAAAACTAATATAACGATTAAACTTGAGTTCAGTGTATAATTGTGTTTGTTTTCTCGTTTCAGCGATCTGTACAGGTTTTCGCCTAGCAGTCTTATGGCGCCGCATCCTGGTCTCAGTCCACACTCTCACGCTTCGCTCGCTTCCCATCCCGCAATCGTTACTCCCGGACCTAAACAAGAACTCTCACACAGTATTGATCACAACCATAGGTAAGTACTGTTTTGTTTAATAAAGGTAGATTATTACTCTCGTGAAACTTGGACCCATTAAACGTATTTATAGAAATGAAAAAAACATTGAATTTAAAAGAAAAAAACCTCTTGGTCGTCATTGCTTAAAAAAAAGAGGGAAAAAAACATCACCCCCCCCCCCCCCCCCCCAACCTTCAAATACTCTAATACCGGCAAGGTCGGAAAAAACAAGAGTTCGTCAAAAAAGACAGATAAGGAAGATGAAACGAAATCTTTTTCACGACTACATTAAAATGTGTAGATTAAGCTTTAATACTCGGGATTGCCATGGCAACACTCATGTATATAGTGTGTTCCTATACCCTATTCCACCGGCCGTGGCACCCGACGGAACTCTCTCTCTCTCTCTCTCTCTCTCTCTCTCTCTCTCTCTCTCTCTCTCTCTCTCTCTCTCTCTCTCACACACACACACACACACACACGCACACACACACGCACACACACACACGCGCGCGCACACACACACACACACACACACACACACAATCACAGCTGGCCCGGCCGCCAGGTAGATGACTCAAACACTGGGGCGTCCAGTAAGCAACTGCTGATTTGATCAAACACAAATTTCAACAAATTTAAATGGCATATTTGAAATCTTCGTTAAATTTAAAAGAAAATGACACCAAACACGACATGATTATGATAATATATGCATAGTAATGAGTCCAAACAACATGCCGTATTGTTACAATAACAATTAAGGGACTAAGACGTTTCTTTTAGAAAAAAACGCAAAGTTCTGTGATTTAAAACAAGTTTATTATTTATTAATAATAAATCTGACAAATAATTAGAAAGAAAATCTAGTATAATTAGAACAAATATTAAATTGTATATGTATATTATTTACATGACGCACTTCACACTCAGTGAACATTTAGACGTTTTAAAATATAGACAATAAACGAACCAGAAATATTTTTTACTCTATTTATTTGTTAATTTACGGTATAAACTATTTACAAACAATTTCAGTGACAAATACAATAATTATAATAGATCATAGATGCCATAGATAAACTTTTTTTTAAACAAGCTACAACAACAACAATCAGATAATAGTGATAAAGATATTAAAAAAAACAAAAAACAGATATTAACTTTAAAACATTCAAAAACAGTAACATTATATTATAATAGTGATATTGATAAGGTTTTTTTAATAAACGTTGGACCGATTCAGTTTAATACGTGAGTATTTTTGGCGTCTTTTTTAAATTTTTTCCTTCATTCAAAATTTTGGATCGGCTGCTTTACGATCAACAATTTATATCAATATCGTTCAAGTAATGAATTCGATCGTGAAACTAGTAAATAGACCTAATTTCTTAAAATCGTCTCGATGTTAATTTCGTTTTTTTTTTTTTTAAATTTGAAGATAAAGATTAAAAGTTAAAATTATGGAATCATAAATCCTAATTTGGGGTAACTTGTTAAGTGACCATAACTAAAAATTCCGATTTTATAAAAAATAGCTGAGACGATTTAGATTAAATTGTTTTAAAATGTGGACCCCAACAAATTTGGATCGTCATCTGCCTTTAAATTCCGATTTAGGTACTGTATTATCGTATTGAAAATGGAAAATCCAATAAATATTAATACCACCATAAATATCCAATTTTCAATATATTCTAATCAAAATTTTCCGAAACTTAAGACTTATAATCTAAATCAATGTACCAAACTGCAAGTAAAATCAAAGTAATTGTGAGTAATCAGAAAATACCGTTATAAAGCTCGATCGACCATTTCCTTGGTTTTGGTTGGAAATCTGCACATTTTGATAGAAATTATTTTCACAAATTTTGAGATATTCCAACTTTTATTACAACACCCATATAGGTCATTTTTTAACGATAACCCGTTCCCACATTTTTGTGGGGAGATGATCAATACGTTTTGTTTATCGCTTTAACGGTTACATCCTGCCAACTATATTTCTGTACATGATAATTTAAAAAAACAACAAACAATATTACTGATAGATCAAATTATTTCTTGTATCAATATTAAACCTATAATTTTTTTAACAATTACTTAAAAAAAAAAAAACGTAATTTTCACCATAAAAAAAAAAAAGAGTTTGGGTTAAAAAATTTGTCAAAACAAATTAACGTTAAAAACACACGTATATAAACTGTTCCATACATTATCATCACAACTATAGAAATTTCACTTCCTTTAGTGAGTCACGTATAATTTTACAACTGTTTTTTCTTTCTGTCTCTCTCAAATGTTTTAAATATTCAAACTGCTTTTGAATTGCATATTGTTTAATTGTATAAAAAAAGTGGACAAAGAGCAATAATAGAAAAACAATTCAAAGGCTTCAACTACCATTGATAGTCCTATATAAATTAAGCTATTTGTTTACAATAGGATATTTAAACTGTGTTATGTTTCACCACTTGTATACTAATCAAGAGCTTTTAAAATTGAACATCTGTATTATCTTTTTAATCTAATTTATTAATAAAATAGACATTGCAATAGTAGACGTTAGTTATAGACCTATAGTTCACGTTAGAATCAGAAATAGCATTTCCTGTTTTGTTCATTTTATTAAAGATACAGTAAATAAACTTTTAAATAATAGGCCTACAATATTTTTATTTTATTTTATATAGCGTTTATCAGTAATAGCATTTCCTGTTTTGTTCACTTCATTAAAAATAAATAACATTTTAATCGTAGGTCTGGATTATTTTTCATTTTACAATCCGCTGATAGATAACATTGATCAGTAATGGTACTTCCGGTTTTGTTCATTATATTAAAGATAAATAAACATTTCAGAAATAGGCCTACAATATTTTGTTTATTTTACAAACACTATAGAATTTATCAATAATAGTATTTCTTGTTTTGTTTACTTCCATAATGATAGATAAACATTTCAACCACTTTATTTAGATATATAAATATATCAATAATAGCATTTACTGTTTATTTTACTTCGATAAAGATAAATAAATTTTTAAATATTAGGCCTACATAATTTATTATTTTAGAACTCGCTGTTAGATATCGTTTATCAGTAATGATACTTTCTGTTTTGTTTACTTTATTAGAGATAAAATAAACATTTCAGTAATAGGCCTACATATTTTTTTATTTTACAAAAACTATAGCGTTTATCAGTAATATTATTCTCTGTTGTGTTTACTTCGATAAAGATAAATAAACATTTCAGTAATAGGCCTACATTATTATTTTTTTACAACGACGCCGATGGATACTGTAACTATCAGAAATCGTTTTTCCCCGTTTTATTTCTTTCCATTTTATAATAATTGCAATACATTTTCTCTGGAACACATCCTTGCTTCTGGAGGATGAGAGAGTTTAAAAGGGGTGGCCTGGGCCGGAAGCCGAGATCGTTTTTGATTGGTCAGTTGCCTAGATGGTCGCCTTGGTAACGGATGCGGTGTGGACCACCCAACCACCCACACAGCTAAGGGATGCAATCGAACGCCAGACTTGAATGTTTTTATTGCTATTGCTTCCCCAGACTCCATTTTGTTCAGGGGCCAACTATTGGGAAAAATGTCTCTTGGAAGTTTTCCTCAGTTATAATCGAAAGAGGGTAAAACTGATGGGTTGGGGGGAGGTATTCTTGTAAGCTTAAAGAGGGAACGGAGGGTGGCCCGTGAATTAGTGGCATTATTTTGCATTTCAATTTTCCGTGCACGTTTGTCTCCTACAGTCCTTTTCTTATTTCTGAAAAAGAAAAAAAAATCCGCTAGTTTTACAGTAGAATTAAATTAAATAAAAACCATATGTTCTAACTTGATCGTAAAAAAAAAACTTTTATAAACTAAGATTGGGCGGGTTTGCTTTTTAACATTGATTTAAACATAAATTCAAAGCCCTTAACGAAAATATACAAATAGCTAGAGTAAAATCATGTTTTAGTTTAAATATTTTGTAAAGTTTTTAAGATTACAAAACCTTGTAAAAGAAAAAGAACAATATGAAATTATAGTGGGTTCATATGAAATTATTAAATGGGCTATGGATAATTTTAAAACATTTTAGGTAAAAACCAATTTTAAACAAATTGATGGATACCCATCATGGTACTTACCCTGCCCCAACATATAGTGTAATACAAGGAGATCTTCTTAACGTAATGCTCAAAAGTTATTTCCTCGGCCTTGTTGGAAATGTTAAAGTTTGTCAGTGATGCAGCCCTCGTAACTATACGATAATCACGTTTTCTTGAGAGGTTCTACGTTACATTTTTTACAATAATTTCGCATTTATCATCATAGAAAGGGATGGTTCCCTTACTTGCATTATTGATATTTGAACATTTTTGTATCTAATGTAATGATTTGTGTGTTAAAAATCAAAACACGACGTTTCGGGAATAAGAATCAATACCCGTTATCAAGTGACTAAAAACTAAAGAAACGTGAAACTAGAAACTAAGCCTATGTAAGAAGTAAAATTAAATATGAATACCACCAACCTTAATATCTAAGCATGCTAACGTCACTTGATAACGGGAATTGATTCTTATTCCCGAAACGTCGTGTTTTGATTTTTAACACACAAATGATGGCAAATGTCCGAAAAATGCATAATAATAAAATTGAACTTCCATCATTAACAAATAATTTCAAACAGAGAATAATGTAATGAGTTATTAAACATTCTATAGTCCTCTATCCTATATTAGTTTTTGTGGTCGCTATTGTGCTTACAGACAACAGCGACGGATGGACGGCATTTAAAAAATCACTGTACAGTTTCCTCAGGTATGAAACGTGAAAATCAGTCAAAAAATCGAGATGGACATTTTTTCACGATTATAAATTTTCCCCTATACTTCGTTTACTGGGTAAATTAAACGATTAAATAAAGGCTAGGCCTTTTTTGTGTTGAATTAAAATTTGATGACTTTAATTACCTGTTTAAAGTGGATTATATTAGTAACTATGGTAACTAAATTTTTATGTGATTAAAAAAAAAAAGAAATAATTGTTTTTGAAGTGACGCGTGTTCTGTGAATTATTATTTTTTACCTTCGGATAATATGTTAGTTCAGGGAAATGCCAATTTTTATGAGTAGGCCTACAACTAAAATTTCCGATTTAAAAAATTCAATTAGCTAAATGTTAAACGATTAAAAATCACTTTATTAGCGATAATTCACTTGTTTATTGTAATATTTTTTAAATAAATAAATTCTTTGCGCATTAACCTGACCTTGTTCTACAGCTGCTAAACTGCTTTTCACGAGATGATTGTAGGATGCCACCGTAGTTCTACTTTCTTAACCAGTATTCTCTACAAAATTGTTGCTCCTCGCGATGTTTTGGTCCGTAGAACATCCGAAGAGCTCAAATCCAAGAGCGATACCTTTCTTATATTATTAAATTAAGTCACAAACTAAAATCGTAATTACCTTTTTTTTATACTACCGCTATTTTGACGTTTTGGCCGATTTTCGTAACTACTAGGCCTACTGTTCCTGATTAAATTTGAAAATGGTACTTTTAAACTATTAATAACACACACCCGTCCATATACATACTGTACGAGTATATCATCAAAAATTGTAACCTAATATTTCTACTACTAATAATAATAACACCGAAGATGAAAAGGTGTGAAAGGCTAGGTCTCCTAGGTTATGTGTTATTAGTACACAGAAATCCCGTCGCCGTATTTCTAGCCTTTTCAACTAGAATTCGCTACTGTAGTTCCATACAGTACAACCGTTTTACCTCACGGTTGTGGAAATGGCCTGACTTTTTAACCTCACAAAGAGATTTAATCCCACACTACAACGAGTCTCCAATTAGATAATTATTTCAAGTGAAAAATATAAGACCCGGACTGGGGATTGAACCCAGACAATTTAGCGTTATGCGCCAATGCTCTACCAACTGAGCTATCCTAGTCGCTTCCCAGTGTAGGACTTTCCTTTTGCTGCGATTTTTGAGTTGTAACAGATCAATTACGTCGTTACAAACGACATTGAAACTAATCTGTAAGTTATACTTGCAACCTTTACGCATGTATTTAATAATGTTAATTTATTGATTTTAACGCTTATACATTTTTTTTTACCAAGCGAATATTAATGATTAAATAATTATTTTAAGTGAAAAATATACGACCTAGATTGGGAATTGAACCCAGGACCTTTGACTTTACCAATTGAGCTATCCTTGACGGCTTCCCAGAGAGAATTATTTAATTAATAATACTAGCTTGATAAATATTTAAAAAATGTATAAGCGTTAAAATCAATAAATTAATACTAGACCTATCGTGGCTTCCAGATTATTACTATTAAAATTATCAATCGACATTTGGTAGTCCTAGTAGTGATACGTTCCGTAATAATAATAATAATAATTACAATTTATTTATTGAAATTCGACAATTATATATAAATTCATTGAGGAGAGCACAATTTTTTGCAGAATTTTCGACTTATTTTAAGGTTCCATTAACTAAAAAAAATTTTATAATGAAAAAAAATATCTGTCAAATGCAGATTTTATCCAAATTTTGTTCTTTATCGTAGATAAAATGTGTTTCCCAACTTTCAGCTTTAAAAATCCCCATTCCGGAATTATCAGTAAATAAACTGTGCACAAACATACTCACACACCTATCCCTTAAAGTAAATAAAAACGAACCTAACCTAAACTTCGTTTGTGCTCTGTATATATCATATTTGATTATAATCAAGCTTTTAATAGCTGTATTAAAGGTTTATTTTCATTTTTTGACCATTATTCCTCAACCCTATTACTTGTGATATAGTACACACGGGTTTGGGTCAATAATATTCACATTTCAATAAAATATAAATGATATCGGTAGAACCGCTTTTCCAATTCGACATTTTAGGAGAAATGTTTGTTTTGGGGTCCTTAAAGGCTACACGTGGAAAAAAATTTAATATCGCTAAAGCTGAATTTGAAAAAAAAAAAAAAAAAAAAAAAAAATTGTGATCTTAAATGAATGGAAATATTTCTGAAATCTGACAAAAATATGTCTACGTACCAAATTCTATTAAGATCGGTCCACGTGATAATAGTGTAGCGATACGCGTGCGACAGACGAATACTATTTATAAAACGCTGTTTAGTACTCGGGTCAACTCATAACGGATATATTCCAAAAATATTTGTCCCATCTCTTACAAGAATTGAAAAAGGAAAAAATTTAAAGTAGTTTACATGTCCTCGTTAATTTGATCTGTAGAAATAGAATTTAATGATTTTATTGTATTTCGTTTTTTATAAAATGGATACTAAAATTTTCAGGAGAGTAATGGAATATATATGGACAAGTTAAAATGATCTGCAGGAAAAACCATTTAACAATAGTATTGTAATTACAGTAGTCTCTTCCAACGATAAGAGTCTTTAAAATAACGTGAGAATAATGGAATATATATTGCCTCGTTAAAATGATATGTAGAAAACCCCATTTAACGATTATAATATTATAATTCGTTTCTTGTAACGGTGGAGACTTAAAATTAGCGTGAGAGTAATGGAATATATATTGCCTCGTTAAAATGATATGTAGAAAACCCCATTTAACGATTATAATATTATAAATCGTTTCTTGTAACGGTGGAGACTTAAAATTAGCGTGAGAGTAATGGAATATATATTGCCTCGTTAAAATGATATGTAGAAAACCCCATTTAACGATTATAATATTATAAATCGTTTCTTGTAACGGTGGAGACTTAAAATTAGCGTGAGAATAATGGAATATATATTGCCTCGTTCAAAATGATATGTAGAAAACCCCATTTAACGGTTATAATATTATAAATCGTTTCTTGCAACGGTGGAGACTTAAAATTAGCGTGAGAGTAATGGAATATATATTGCCTCGTTAAAATGATCTGTAGAAAACCCCATTTAACGGTTATAATATTATAAATCGTTTCTTGCAACGGTGGAGACTTAAAATTAGCGTGAGAGTAATGGAATATATATTGCCTCGTTCAAAATGATATGTAGAAAACCCCATTTAACGATTATAATATTATAAATCGTTTCTTGCAACGGTGGAGACTTAAAATTAGCGTGAGAGTAATGGAATATATATTGCCTCGTTAAAATTATCTGTAGAAAACCCCATTTAACGGTTATAATATTATAAATCGTTTCTTGCAACGGTGGAGACTTAAAATTAGCGTGTAGAAAACCCCATTTAACGATTATAATATTATAAATCGTTTCTTGCAACGGTGGAGACTTAAAATTAGCGTGAGAGTAATGGAATATATATTGCCTCGTTAAAATGATATGTGGAAAAATCCATTTAACGATAATAATATTATAATTCGTTTCTTGCAACGGTGGAGACTTAAAATTAGCGTGAGAGTAATGGAATATATATTGCCTCGTTAAAATGATATGTGGAAAACTCCATTTAACGATAATAATATTATAATTCGTTTCTTGCAACGGTGGAGACTTAAAATTAGCGTGAGAGTAATGGAATATATATTGCCTCGTTAAAATGATATGTGGAAAACTCCATTTAACGAATATAATATTATAAATCGTTTCTTGCAACGGTGGAGACTTAAAATTAGCATGAGAGTAATGGAATATATATTGCCTCGTTAAAATGATCTGTAGAAAACCCCATTTAACGATTATAATATTATAAATCGTTTTTTGTATCGGTGGAGACTTAAAATTAGCGTGAGAGTAATGGAATATATATTGCCTCGTTAAAATGATATGTGGAAAACTCCATTTAACGATTATAATATTATAAATCGTTTCTTGCAACGGTGGAGACTTAACATGAGCGTGAGAGTAATGGAATATATATTGCCTCGTTAAAATGATATGTGGAAAACTCCATTTAACGATAATAATATTATAATTCGTTTCTTGCAACGGTGGAGACTTAAAATTAGCGTGAGAGTAATGGAATATATATTGCCTCGTTAAAATGATATGTGGAAAACTCCATTTAACGATTATAATATTATAATTCGTTTCTTGCAACGATGGAGACTTAAAATTAGCGTGAGAGTAATGGAATATATATTGCCTCGTTAAAATGATATGTGGAAAACTTCATTTAACGATTATAATATTATAATTCGTTTCTTGCAACGATGGAGACTTAAAATTAGCGTGAGAGTAATGGAATATATATTGCCTCGTTAAAATGATATGTGGAAAACTCCATTTAACGATTATAATATTATAATTCGTTTCTTGCAACGATGGAGACTTAAAATTAGCGTGAGAGTAATGGAATATATATTGCCTCGTTAAAATGATATGTGGAAAACTCCATTTAACGATTATAATATTATAATTCGTTTCTTGCAACGATGGAGACTTAAAATTAGCGTGAGAGTAATGGAATATATATTGCCTCGTTAAAATGATATGTGGAAAACTCCATTTAACGATAATAATATTATAATTCGTTTCTTGCAACGGTGGAAACTTAAAATTAGCGTGAGAGTAATGGAATATATATTGCCTCGTTAAAATGATATGTGGAAAACTCCATTTAACGATTATAATATTATAATTCGTTTCTTGCAACGATGGAGACTTAAAATTAGCGTGAGAGTAATGGAATATATATATTGCCTCGTTAAAATGATATGTAGAAAACCTCATTTAACAATTATAGTATTATAAATCGTTTCTTGTAACGGTGGAGACTTAAAATTAGCGTGAGAGTAATGGAATATATATTGCCTTGTTAAAATTATATGTAGAAAACTCCATTTAACGATTATAATATTATAAATCGTTTCTTGCAACGGTGGAGACTTAAAATTAGCACGAGAGAAATGGAATATATATTGCCTCGTTAAAATGATATGTAGAAAACTCCATTTAACGATTATAATATTATAAATCGTTTCTTGCAACGGTGGAGACTTAAAATTAGCGTGAGTAATGGAATATATATTGCCTAGTTAAAATGATATGTAGAAAACTCCATTTAACTATTTTATTGTAGTTCGTGCTTTGTAGTGATGAAGACACAAGTTGTGTAACCATACAATATTCCATTTCTTCAAAGTTGGCACTAGTGATTTTGATTAAACTGTTGCCATTTAGGACAACGCCTATAAACAAAATAACAAGACTCATTCGTACTCGCTTTTTCCGAGGGTTTATATCAGGATGAGACGGATCGTAACACCTTTTGAATCAAAGTGTAAAAATAAACGATTGTAATAAACAATTATTTTTAGAAAACTCAAATTGAAAATCTTCGATATTATTGATATAAACACAAGCAGGTGATGAAACACTACTTTACACTGGATTAGTGAAAACGTTAATCTGTAAAGATTCCGACATCTATGAATATAAATTGTGGTATTCTTAAAATAATTGTTTTGCTTCTGAAAATAAAATTCAGGTTGTCAGAAGCCAGAAGTAAGATCTTACTTACATGGACGTGATTTTCTAATCCTATCTTTCTGCTGCGCTAAAGCACACAATTATATTAGTGGTAATTTCCTATAATTGCCCGATAATTTAACATATATTTAAATTAATCTAAACTGGTGTTTTTACGAAAAAATGATAATGACCTATTTTTATTTGACCAAAGTGTCCAATTTATGTACAGAAATATGTTGTGCAATGTTGATGTTTATGTACAACCTTTACGGTGATACAATGTACAGTAGCCTCAGACTAGGATTGTGTCTGGTGTAAGCGGCGTGTCCTCCCTTCTACTTGCTTCCCTAGCCTGACTTGACGATACAACCCATTCCAATAAAACTAGGTACACAAATTACAGCTTAACTACATTTAATTCTTAAAGTTACTACTTCGTGACAGACTTTTGTAAACGTTTTATTCTTATTTACACCGATAAAAGAAACGAAAGTAGGGTACGCGTTTACACAGAAGCATTTGAGGTCTATATTTTTTTATTGGGGTTGTACCGCTGAAAGTAAACCCAACAAAGTGTGGGGCCCCTACTTTTCCTCTCCACCACAGACACATTCCTACTTTGAGGATGTTGTATATTCTAATGCAATCTGCTTGTTGTTAAAAGCGTCTTGTATTGCCACGTTGGGCAATGGAACACTACGGTATACGGCGATTGATTATAAAGTGACAATATCTTAAAATATTGAGAGTGTAGTTTTCCTTTTTTTTCAATTCGCAGTACAGTGTGGAGCGTAAAACGTCGGTTATTATTAGTTCGCCCAATTTTTTATCGCGTCGTGTTTGTTGAAAAGTATTGGAATTTACCAATATAGAATAATAAGATTTACTAAAAATCAAGTAATGGGAAAGTTAATAGGACATCAGGATGCTAATTATTATTTTGTGACAGTAAATAGTCACCAAAATTGCAGATATTTTACTAAATTGCACAATTACAACTAAACCAGGTGCTGATTGACGTAACAGCTGTTTTCATATTAAAGGTTATGTTTATACGATGGGTCAGAACAAACATGCTTATGTATTATTCGTAAGAATCAAACATTATAAAAATATGTGAGTAGACGATTGCTTATATGAACACAGCGTCTTACTGGTTATAAATCGCGTTTATTTCTATCGCTTATATATAATCGTTCTCTTAATTCCGTACGGAACGGTTACGGACTAGACAACACCTGTCTCTCTTCAAATAAAACCCTCAGTTTTCTCTTTGAAAGGATAATTTGATCTGCACTCCAAAGTAAACTACTTTGATCTTATTTCAAACCTAAATCTTAACACCAATCATCCACGGGCACTTTCTGTATAATTATGGTAATTTGGTTAGGTTTGTCGCTAATTTGCGGCATTCAGTTGGCAAGCGTCGCGAAGGGGCGGGGCGATGCGAAGGTGGCGTGTCGCGTGTTTGGCGGCAATCTCCACGTGTATCATTAGTTTGCCTTACTTTTGCTATTCATTATTCACGCACGTTCATTTCCATTCAGCTCCCTAATAATTGCTTGATGCTACAGATTAGAGGAGAAATTTTCGTTTTACAATTTTTGTAGGAGATCTGGTAGTTTCTTAATCGGTTACCACACCCTTGTAAAAGTGTTATTGTTATGATGGGTTTCTAATATAGAACTGTTTCCATCACGCTCATGGAAAACACTGACGGCTGAAAGTGTCCACCGATTTAACTCTCATTGGAGTAATTTGGTTTTAGTTTTAGCATAACTTTACTTAAATTTAACACGTCCGTCCAGTTTTATAAAAGATTGAACAAGTCGTTATAAAATAGTACATCAAACTGTAACTGTGATAAAAATAAGAAACTTGTAACTAAAAGACAAACTTGTTTAATCCTCGAAATTACACAAAAATCAGTTTTAACTAATCGTAGAATCGTTTTTAAAATGTCCTAAAAAAATCAAATTTGAGGCAGTGTTTTGAAATAGGGTTTTAGTTGTTAGGCCTTATATGAGTTGTTAGGTCCTATATGACCTTATTATGTACAATATTCTGATCTGGATGTAATAATACTAAGATTAATGTATAGAACAATTTGTTTTTAAACTGCATATTGGGTGTTTGTTTTATCTCTTTTGGATTTTTCGTCGTATGGACCAAAATTCTAATCAAAATATTTGAAACTAAATCTAAAATTTAAAAGAAAATTGTACTTCGAATTCGTTTCATTCTGTTTGTAATGTAACAATGAAGCTATAGAAACGATTAGATCAAAAGTAGTTCATGTCGCATTTCATTGAACTAAAATGTTTTTCATTACACTATCGAAATTTATAATTTTCAATTACTAAAGTGTTATTTTCCCTGTCTCGTCCGGTAAAGACAGTTGAATTTTTTCCATACTGCTTTGTAGTTGTGGATTCTAACACCAGTTGCGCTAGTAGCATGTTGTTTCTATCGGTAGTAGTTACGCATTTGAAATCAGCTGTTCTTATTAAATAACTGGTAGTGCGAACAACGAAGCACATGAAAGTAATGCAATGCAAACTTAACAGTCACAAATATTTCAGATCCCACAGAATAAATTTCCCAACAAAGGAATGAACATACATAAGTAACAATGAAAACTGAAATAAATAAATTGTCATTAAATAAATGAAGTTTAAAATATAGAAATTATAACCTTTATACTCTTTTTCGAGATAATTACATTATGTTGATAAATTTTACTTCTCTTATTATTATTATTATTATTATTATTTACAGTGTGATGAAAAGTATCGTTTGTAACTAGTATCTAAAATATCATTACGGAATTTCACGAAAACACGATCGGGTACCACTTTCGGTACTAGTGATGAAATATAATATTTTCCATTTCATAACTTTTACTGTTTATTACAAAACTAGATTCTGTAAATTAATTTTTAACGCTAATAACGTAACCTTTTTGGATATTAAATGAAAACACTATTGGACAGGAAAAGAAATGCTTGTTATTTAACTAGCACCGACAGTTCACTACCACGGCCTCTTTGATCTTACTAAGGAGGTCATTTGTATTACTTTATTATTTATATATTTGTGGAACCATTAGTGACACGTGGTGGGAGGGGAGACAAAGTGGCAGGATCTGTTAAATTATTTATCGCACTAAGGACATGTTCAGGACAGTAACAACTGCTAATAACCAAATATCTATCTTCCTGTTACTTGCCTTATAATCCTCAACCCCTTTTATGCATCTTTTATCAGTTCTACCTGCTTGTTTGTAGGCCTAATTTATTTTCCGATCCTTTTGTGACATTTTTGTCAGTCATGATATAAAAGCAGGTGGTCTATTGACTCCGATATCAGGGTTGATGTCTTAAGGAAAGATTTATAACTTATTTGACGGAGGTGGAAGTTAGTTTTCATGTTTTGGAAATTATTCCTCAACAGTAATCTGTTTTGGGTATTTAATTTAAGCATTTAAAAAAGTTTGAATGGGACCAGTTTACTCGATTTTTATAAAATGAGTAACAGCTCCTTGGAAGATTTGTTGACGTTTTGTTTGGGTACATAGGAGCTACATAAGATCAAAATAAATTATAATCTGTCTGAGAGTATATAATTTTGTATTTTTGTTGTCCAAATTAATTTATTTAAAATAAATACTAACTTCTCGAAAAGTGACCAAAACTGGTTAAACACGAAATTTGATCAAAATTGGTCCACTCATTTAAGCTACAGATGTTGTTCAATTCGGGGGGGGGGGAGTTCAACAGACCTCAAAACAGATATATCAAAAAAAAACCACAACATCGAGTTTTTGACTTGTAACACGTAATGTTTCGGTTTTATAAGAAAGTAGAAAAAAATACTTTTATGAACTCCAAATATTTTAGACGAAGGCTAGGCGTCATACATAATAATTACATTTTGGTCAAAATCTGTAGAAGGGTTTTAGTAAAATCATCACGTAAATTTGTAATTAGGTGTTTATGTTTAATATATATGCAATTCAATAAAGAAAGTATTTACAAAATACATACTTTTTGTAAATATTGTAATATACAAAATTATGATTTTTTCAAGATCGGCTATAGCGATTTTGATCAAATTTTACTCATATGTAGCCTCTAAGGAGGCAAACAAAAGGTATTGTTCGTTATCTTTCCAAAAATTTTAGTCCACGAGTTATCGGTAGAAAATCAGCCATGGAGACAGATATAAAATACGTATTTCTTAACATCAGCTCTACCAATTTCGTTCAATTTTAGTGAAACTTGAACAACCGAATCAGTATTCTCCACTATTACGAAATTAAAAATGTAATTATTAGATGTAGACCTACTGTCTGCAATTTATTAATCGGCAACTAATTATTTTATTTTTTTCTTGTGAATATTTTATCAATTTATTCCTAAATGAAAGGAATTGTTTTGATATTCATCGCTTCAGGCCAACTATTTCCTTACGTAAATCGTAACGACAATTTTAAATCCTTAATCGGTAACAATAACTCTGTTCCATTTCCAAACAGATTTATTTTCCAGAACGTTGACAGATTTTCCGCAAGGTATCAGCACTTGTCAAATACGGTATAGCGGACGCATGCTCTGCCGTGAGAGTAGACCAAATCGATATCCCCTTCTACTGTACCTAGTTTCGATAACATCTCTACCCAAAACGACGACTCAATTGCTGTTTTAATATCATTTGATTCGCGAGTAAAGTTGAAAATCTGTTTATAATAGATTTACTAAATATTTACAGTTTTAATATTGTTTGTGTCGAATGTACGTTTTTTATGTTAAGAGTATTACCAGAAACATTAATTGGTGGTAATAAACATGATTATTGCAGTTGTCTGTATAAGTGATGATACAAGTTTATCATTATTGACGCCGATTCCTGACCCTCCTCAAAAAAATTCTCCCCTCCTTTAAAACAGACAATCAAATCCGGTACAAATGTGTTCGCAATCGATTAGTAACCTCGAAAGCAGTTTCGAATCGTTTCCTTTTAGTTGTTAGTTGTTTACTGTTTGATAATAATACGGAAATGATGTTTACAAGTGTCAAAGTTCGTATTAAGTTACTTAACTTCAACGCTTTTAGGTTATATTTCGGTAAAAAATGCTCAGTGATGTTTATAATCGACAATAACAATCGACTTTGATGACGTCATTTAGACGTTCTGACGATGAAATATCCTTTGTTTTGGTAGCGTCGTCCTATTCATCCCCCTGTTGAATGCTGGGACATTAAATGAGTCATAAATTTTATTTACAATGACTAATGTTACTAGTGTATTATATTTTTTTGTAAATTTGCAGTGTATTAGTAAATTTATCGATAAATATGTTCATTCGAGTTGTAAACATAACAGGATTATATGAATTCAGCTGTCAAATAATCAAAATGTGAGAATATGAAAGGTTTATAGATGATAAATGTAACAAGTGTATATGCCAATAATAAAATTTAATTGCCCGGGTGACAGATATTTTAATGGTGTGTTGTTGGACAGTTAATAGTTTATTTTTATATTAACTGATTGAGTTTATTACATTATTAAGAGATAAGCAGTGTTGTACATGTGCTTTGGAGACATTTTATAAGTACTTATTAGATAAGATAACACTGGTATAACTTCTGTATATGTGTAAGTCACTTCTCTTCCTTTTAGAGAACAGGAAAGATCATATAAAATAGTTTAGACAAATATTATTAAATTATTAATTATGTTGAGAAGAAAATTTAATTTGACATACTTGATTAATTAAAACAATGGATGACAATTCATGGTGCGAACCGTTAAATCTAGTGAAGAAAAAAACAAAACCGGTCGCAGTTGTAGCTCCATCGTCAGTTTTCGATTCAGTCGAAAAGTTAGTGAAGAAAGAAGAAATTAGTGAAGAAGTGGAGGATAGGAAAGTTGTTGAAGATATAAATAAAAATTGTTTTATAGATACAAGAAATGAAATGGAACAAGAAACAAGTACTGTGCCAAATAACGGAGTGTATTCAGTATTTCATAACCTTGCCTCGTGTGAACAAAATTTTTTAACTGCTTTGTATATGCGAAGTTTAATGACACCTAGAATCATGCCACCGACTAATCCTTTTGGATCTTATCCTTTATCTTCGGGATTGGTTGGAAATTATTCAAAAGAAAGTTCGACACTTTCTCCATTGTGGGCTCAACAAAGGTTTTGGCAAATGGTTAATTGGCCTGATGGTACGCCTCAGCCTAAAACTACATCTTCCGTTACCGAATCTTTATCTATTAATGTTCCTTCTTTCGATACACCAATTCAGACGTCATCTTCCATTCTGAATGTTCCGTCTAAAAAGATGTCATCAGTAATTGCTGATGATAAAGTTTCTATAAAGAGGACGAAGCAAAAACGGTAAGATTGTAATGAATTGGGTGAATTTTTGTTGTTTTTATTTTAATATTGTATCTAATTTTGTTTTGTTTTCTGTCCAGATCGTCATCGATGGATCATAAAAACACTTCTTCATCAGGGAATGATGGTAGCAAATCTCAGGATGGACATACAAGTAATAACCAAGGTAACATAAAGTCTTTTACTTTTCAAAATTTATTGTTTCGGAGAAAATCATCAAATACAAAATAAGTCTGTGATATGATATCTTAAGAATTATGTTTATTTTTATCCTGGAATACTCCATTTATTCACTTAATACCATGGTCAGACTTTGCTGAGCTTGGGACCCTGGGAGCTCTGGTCAAGAGTTTGAGTTCCAGTTTACTCATGATAAGTTTTTCACTCATTTATTTTATGTTCTGTTCTCTTTGGTCCCATAAGGCATAAAGTAAACTGAAAAACAAAACAAAAAGTTTTATATTTATGCCCCTTCTTTCTAAACACACTATATCCTATGTGACATTATTTAACTCTTCTAAGTGCCTTACGACTGATGATAGTTGGTATAGATCAAGTCAGTAAGACCACGAGACTACAGATAATCAATATATCACATTTAAAACATACGAATAAACATTGACTATTATTTTATTATAATGATTTGCGGACTAAGGAAATAAGCTATATTCTAAACTTCCATTTTCATATATAAAAAAGTCGTCATTATGTAATAATGTGTGATAGTATGTAGTTTCTTATCGCTAGTTATACAAATCTCTTATGACATGGTAGTGGATGAAAATTAATCATTTTCAATTATCAACTGGTAAATTTTGTTCCATTTTATTTTTTTAGTACTATTGTTGTAATACTGGTGCTGTATTTTCTATTTCAGTTTTTTATAATATCAGAATTTTATGTCCAGATTGATTAACCTCTTGTTGTATAAGATTCAGTACTTCATTTTTTGATTCCTTATATAATAACTCCAAAATCTTTACGTCTAACTTTTTTTTATATTACATAGATATATTCTATGCACTTTTCTGAGAAAAATGATTTGTAACAAGTTGTGTTTTGCATAATATTACTATATTTTATGAATTAAAAAACTACACAAAATTGTCTGCCAGTTAGGAAGTTAACATTTGCCAGTTGCAGGGTACAACTCACGAACTAGCATTTTTGAGAGATAGCAACCAATAGATTTGAATCCTTAGGGTTACACTTAAAAAAAATTATGACCTCATTTTTAAGAAAATAATAATTTTGTGTTTTTTTCTCTTATGGTGTCTACCCCACATTTTGAGTTATTAAAAAAAGAAAAACACCCCCTCATCCCCGAGTTATAGTCAAATATGCTCATGTAGTGAATTTGATTAAAATCGACTTACATGTAGAGCATTTAGATAACTGTAGAGCATTTCACAGATAACAGACATCATTCCAAAAATTACTCATCATAAAACTCTCTTTACATTACACATAGGAGAGAAATTAATAGTGTATTAACAGACTTTGCTTATGAAAAGGAAAATGTTGTTATTTTCCTAATAACGAACCATTATTACTACCATAATATGAAAGAAGTTTCTAAAACCCAAGTAATTGAAAGCCATCACAGATACTTAACTAGCAGCATGGATATATCAGTATTGTATGATTTACTGCTAAGATGTCTCATTTCCTTCACACAGATTAAATCAAGCTAAATTTATATTAAAAAATCTAAACACATACTATAACAATGGAAGTTTGTTATATGTTTTTATCTTGCCACACGTTGTGCGACAAATATAACATTTAGCAAGTTTGTTATGCGTAATTTTTTAGGTTAATTTAATTTTTTCTAAAAATCACACGTTGGTGAGCCAAATATAACATTTAGGAACACCTGCTTTGCTAATTATTTTAATTTCACCTTTAATTATTTAAGCCACACGTTGGAATGCCAAATATAACATTTAAGATGTTATATAACTATATTTTGATTACTCTAATTTAAAAGTCACACGTTGTCGTGTCAATCTAATATTTAAGATGTTAGATTTACTTATTTATTTGCAACACTACTAAAAGGGAACAACTTATGATTATTACTCATAAACAACACCGTTTACCTGGATAAAACAATCTCTTTCTTTTAATTTTTAAAAGAACAAAATTACTATAGCAATAAAACATATACATGAAATTTATACTTACTATCTAGAAAAACCATTTACTCTCCATTCATTCCTTAAGATTAATTTATTTAGCATAGACAATTTTTTTAAATTACAAATTTACTTTATTTTAACTCTTGTTAAAATCTTCAAATTATCAGTTCCTTTTTGATTATTATATTTCTTTACACATTTATTTAATACTTTAAATTATTATTAACATTGATCATCTTTCTATTTAATCTCGGCTAGCTCAGTTCTTTACAATTAATTTTAAAAAAACAAAATCTTAATCTCGGGTCTTGGGTTTTTTGAATGGCTCAATCGAAAGTGAAATCAATTCTAGGTGAATTTAATAATTAACAATTAATTGGTTTTGTACTTATCAAATCTGCTGGTCCTTCTTGCTCGGTCAGTTAGCACTTTACACTCCACCTAACTTTAATTTATCTTTTTATTAAACAAAAAACACAAAACACCACACTGCTTAAACACTTTTCGTTGGTATTTAACGTTGTCTCTCCTTCCCAGATGCCGTTCCAAATAGGCCTCTTCTTCCTCGAAATCGTCCCAAATCTGTCTCTCCTTCCTTGTAGTCGTTCCAAAATTACAGCACCTGTTCTACGATGATTGGTCCCTCCTTCCTCTGGTGAATTTAAACTCCTTTTCCAAATCTGTCTTTTTATTAAGAACTCCACAAACTCCAAATCTAATTTCCTTTACTAATTCAAACTTACTTTACTTCAATTCAACTTTACTTTCAACTTATCAAAAACCTTTCAATATTAAGAGACTTCTTGTCCCTTACTCGCTGAAAAAAACTATTCTTTTGTACACAGCGTACGCTAGCTGTGTCCGCGACCTTCCGTCGTGGCGACTCTGGTAAGACCCCTCTAACAAACTATTTTCTAATGTTCCTTCTCTAAAACACTGTTTTTCGCGCCCTGTTCGCTGATTTGTCGATTTCTACCAACTTTCTCTGCTTACGACTTTCGCAATTCCTACTGGTTGTTTTTGAATTCTGCCGTTGTGTTTTTTAAGTTTGGAGCGTCTCCGATTGGCCGACCTACTTTCTACTTGCGTTTTTCTAAAATACCGTTATAATGCTGCTTTCCCTTGATTTCTCCTTTTTTTCTAGTAAAAACTCTGCTACCCTAAGAATTCCGTTATGTACACACGTGTTGGCCTCAAGGTTCTTGAAATCTTAGTGCTATTGTAGCCTAGCACGTACAATTTTTATTACAGGCGGCATCTGCTGTTTTCTCTTCATTTGTTTCTTAACATGGTTCTATATTTATTATTTTATTCAAGTTATATTTTAATTAATTTATTTTTAGATTTCATGATTGATGATTTTATTTAGTTTAATTTAATTGATATCATGATATCGTTACAATACTGTATTCTTAAAGGACCAATTTTAGATTTGACTTTCTTATAACAAATTTCTCGGTTCTGTGTAAGATTTTAAGGAGAATAGTCAAGAAACATTTTAGACTTGAATTTAATACATTGGCTAACCCTATAAGAGACATGTAAGTGCATTTTGTAAGGCTATTTTAAAAGATGCACTAAAAATAGGTACTTTATTCAAACTTATCATCTGTAAATGATGCATAAAATTCATTTGTGAAATAAAATAATAATAAATAAAAATAAAGTAATAGTTCAAGAAGCCTTTCCTAAAAAACACAAAAATAATCATTTAGCATAAAAAAAATTAAAAAAATTAGTAATGCACAAGATTTTTTTAGAAAATAGGGCTACATCTTCAAAAATGATTATCATGAAATTTGTACAAATAAGATGGTAATTAAAAAAGAAAAAAAATATGCAAACTTAATGTAAATTGTGCATAGTTTTATAAATAAAAATATGTACTGAGACTAAATAAATACAAACAAAAATGATACCCATTTTTTGTTGATCAAATTTAATAAATTTTTCATTATCAATAAAAAATTGGACAATTAATTATAAAATATGTAATTTTTCAAAATCGTCTCTAGCAATTTTGTGAAAATTTTAGTGGAATGTGAATATAATGACTCAAACTCATGAGCTAAATTTCCAGTATAAAAATATTACAGTTCATTAATAATTAGAAATGTACCTTTGACTGCTGTCATTAAAAACTTGAGTTTAATCTAACATGATTTACACTGTTCATGGCACAACTGAAGCAAGTTTAGGTGTTATTTAAATATTCAAAGGCCATGTATCATTTTAACTTTTTGACCAACTATTTATGAAGGTTATCGTTTTTATATTCCTTATTATCTATTGAATGAATAATCCTTCATTCTTTTTTTTATTTATTTAAAATTGTTTAATACCTATTTACTCTTTTTCTTGAGACATTTGGTTCAGACAGACCCTTTACAACTTGCATTTATTTACTTATTTTTAGTATTATAAAATTATTTTTAATACTAAATATAATACCAATTAAAATCAAAAGAACCTGTAATTAATTATAGAATTTACTAGATTATCCAAAGTCTTATATTGTCTATTTATTACTAATATATCAATTTATTTTTATTTATCATGGTTAAATTAGTTTTAAAGTTCATTCCAGAAAATCCGAAGTATGAATTTTGGAGTCTGCCATCACTTATAAGATATTTGTTGGCAGACCTATCTTCACCTGGCCATATTTCATATTTGGTTATACTGTATTTTTTTCTTGAATCACTTAATTTTGCACATAAGTTATTTATAGCACTTCTTCAGATCTCCTCTCTCCTTGAAATTCTCACCTTTACTAGGCTAAAACATTGTCTATATTTAAATTTAAAAACACTTTTAATGACTGCATCTATATTTGGATGATGTAGTCTTGATTTTTCAATAATGGCTCTCTTTTTAATTTATAACCAGTGTTCTTCTCTTGTTGTTCAAAACACACTTTTGGTTTCATATTTCCTTTTCAGTTTATAATCTCAGTGTAATCCTTCTAGCTCACTGAACCTCAAAACATTCCAAATAAAAACTATCTCTAAATATAATTATAATATATATCTATTTGCTAGTCTAATCCTTCTTTCTAACTTTATTTATTAAATTTCTTTTTTAAATTTTGGCTACAGATTACATACAGTTAATCAGATTTTTTATTTTTTATTCTTGTATAAAAGGTTACATTTTCCCCCTTTGAGCACTTGCATCTATTCAATTCAATTTCAACTTAAACATCTGATTCCCTCCAACCAAAGTTGTATTGAAAATATAAAAACAAGATGGCCTACCTTTAAAGTTTTTTGTTAATACAATTTTACGAATCATTTAATATTTTAAAATGATTAATGATTATTGAAACTTATTACTTATGATTTAGATATACAGTACTTTAGTTTGATGTGATATATAAAATTTGTTTATTTACTGGTTTATACCTTTAAAATATATTCATTTTGGATAAATAAACTTCCCAAAGTTGGTTAACACTTCATAATTTATTTTAAGCACATTGTTTATTTATTTTAGTTAGTATTATATTTATTCATTTACTATTAAGCTTAACCTGTCTTCATTTCATTCTTTCGCTTAAAATCCCTCCTAACCTTACTCTTATACATGTACCATAGACTTACTTCAATAGCCTACCTTATTTATACCTTTCATAATGCAATTTATCATATGAATTAAACAAATTGTGACAAACTACTGAACTCATATTTTTGGTGACAAATAGGTTTGATTAGTTTTTATTTGTTTTGGGAAATGTGTGATTCAGAAAGTTTGTGCAATATTTTTGCACTGTTTATTTTGATTTGTACCTAGGAAAACATACAGATATTTTGATAAATATGGGAAGTTTTGAATTTGTTGGAGGTATGTTTGTACATCACAAATACCTTACCTTATTATCAAATATGACACATTTTCTAAAATGATAGACTTTTGTCGTCAATTTTTTCCTAAATATTATTTTCAATATGAAGCTGAAAATTTATATAGAATTTTAATTAAAAATATTATCTGAATAATTGTCTAGATAAAAAGAAACCACACATAAAGAAGCCGTTAAACGCGTTCATGTTATATATGAAGGAAATGAGAGCAAAAGTGGTTGCGGAATGTACACTCAAAGAAAGTGCAGCCATTAATCAAATTCTAGGCAGAAGAGTAAGTATAATTTATTTATTACTGTTGCATGGTTATTTATGTAAAAATTAAAGTTTTCTTCTTTTTATGTATTTGTTTGTTATTCATCCCTTGGAATTAAAAACAATATTAAATGATTTATTTGCCAAATAAAAAGAAATGTGCAAAAACTTTCCTTTATGGTTAATTTATGTAATTGATTTTTACTTTATTTCTTCAAAAGATGAAATCTCAAATATTTATATCTTCACCAATTACATCATTTTAATTTTTTTGAAATGCTTTAAATAAGGATATATTAACAATCATATAAATCAATAATCAAGAATGATAATAGGCTTAATGTAAAACATTACAATTTTTATTAAAGATTTTTTCTGAAAAATATATGTTTATAATTAAATATTATTTGAGGAACTTCAAACAGCAATGTTTTCTAGCTTTTTTTAAATTCTAAGAAATACTTTGTAGATATATATAAAGTAACATACACAATTTCAATATGCACATTAACTAAATTATATATTGTTATTTTAATGTTATTTTTAAACTATTTTTTTTTATATTAAATTTTGGTATACAACAGTTCTAGGACAATTTTCAAACAAAACGTTAACATGCAGTCACATTTGCAGTTGTTTTTTATCATTAAAAGTTGTGTGTGCAAAACTAGAATGAAAATGATCCATGCTATATGCAATATTACCAAAATAGTGAATATGTTCATAAACATCCAAACTATTAGTTGAGGAAAATGTAATTTTAAGTTGTTAATATTATTTAATGTTGTTTTTTATGGAAGGAAAATACTACTTTAAAGTGAAGTAGTTGAAAACAGCCAGTTGTTGTGATTGTGTTTTCTACAAATAGTCAATAGTTTTCTTCAAAATTTGCTGTTTTGTATAAGTGTCTAAAATTAAAAATTAGATATCAAGTGCTAGTAAGTGATATTCAAGGCACTGTTTCTGCTGTATTATCCCTGGTAGTAGAGTGCACCCTTTATGCTTCTTTTATCTGTTTTAATAAATATACAGATAATAATTTATTTCACTGAATATATTGGATGTTTTATGTTTATGTAAAGAATTAAGTTACATTATTTTCATGACAAATAATTTTTCAATGTTTCTTTTAAACGAAATTTTTCAAAGTCTTAATCGTAATTTACTTTATTTTCAAATTAAAATTTGATAAGTTTTTTTATTTCAAGTTTGTTAATTTCATGATAGTTTTATTAATTTCCTGTATTAATTTGTTCCTTTAGTAATTATTTTATGAAACTATCTTAATATATTTCTGTATTAAGTTGTGAAATTTTGAAGTATTAAAGAGAAAGAAATATATATATGTAGAAAAATTGTCTAATTATTATTGTTATGAACTGTAGTGGCATTCGTTAAGTCGTGAGGAGCAAGCCAAGTATTATGAGAAAGCGCGGCAGGAGCGCCAACTACACATGGAATTATATCCGGGCTGGAGTGCTCGGGACAATTATGGCTATGGAGCAAAGAAGAAGAAGCGAAAGAAAGAACGAGTTCCAATCTCTGATTCAGGAGGTAGCTTCGTAATTTCCGTTAACGGAGTGCTAGACAAACAGGCCAGCTCTTAGATATACCCCAAGTTTCCTCCTAGAATTTTTAGTGCCACCTATAAATAGTCAATCAAACCGAAATTGGCTAAATTTATAATTATATTTCAGATAGTGGTTGAAAAATAATTATCCTCTTATAAAATTTTGTTTCAATTTTTATTTTCACGTTTCCATATCTGGCAAATTTTCCAGTTGTTTTGGGAATACGCTCAAAATTTTTAAACTTATTCGTTTTTTTTACAATAATAAATTGAACTTCACTAATTAGTTTTGTGGCACTAAAACAGTTTTTGAAACCAATCCAAACAAAATTGTTTTCTGAAATTGATTGTCTGTTGTACGATCGTGGAAAAGGCTTGGGGTGTGTCAGAACAAAAGCTGCCATGTCTGGTGACCAACCAATCGCCTACCTCGACTGTAGACAACAATAAATTTGGCCAAACAAATGCATCCCTTAAAAGAATTAAAGTTCCAAGTTCCTTATTATAATAACCACAACTACCTTTTCTGTATGTCTATCCTATCTCCTAACATTTTGGCATGAAAAATATGCATTCAAAAATAACACCTCAAGATTTAAACAAAAATATATTTGTGTTACTCGTTTTTAATAATTATTGCCGGCCGTTTATCTAGCACAACTTTTAGACTTGATCGGAAAAAGGGCAATTTTGAATCCTAACATTTCGATGCTGTCAGTAATAAAATCAAACCGATCTTTCTTCCGCTTCTTTTTCAAAACATTCTTGACATGTAAATTTCTGATGAAAACATATCCAAATTGTTTATTGAAAGGTTTTAATATTTTTTCTGTGTCCGATAGTGGCACGCATTAGGGCGGGACGAACAGGCCAAATATTATGAGCTGGCGCGAAGGGAACGACAGCTGCACATGCAGCTATATCCGGATTGGTCGTCCCGAGCGAACGCCACTCGTGGAAAGAAGAGGAAACGCAAGCAAGAAACCAATGATGGAGGTACCCGAAACCCTTCGTCTTATTTTTAAAATCTCCTTTCCTTCCCTTTTAACTTTTCTTTCTGTCTTCTCTATTTTTCTCTAAGCTTGTTTTTGGACGGTTTTTTACTTCTCTCTTACTCTCTTTTTTTATATATATTTCTCTTTATATCCTCGTGGTTCTCCAAAACAAAAACCTTTTCCTGACCAATTTGAAAAAGCACGTAATTTGATATTGTTCCATTTGTCAGATTCAGTCAAAATAATATAAGAGTTAGGTAAAAGATTTTAAAAACTCAAATTGAAATGTAATAATTAAATACAATGGAACAGTATCAAAATCCCAATTAAATTTTTTTTGCTTCTTTTAAGGGGTGTTTGTTGGCTGTTTGCATGTTTTCAGTTTATTTAATTATTTTATGTTCATGTTTCATATTAAATAATAAATGAATTTTATCATTTTCTTATTAATGTTGGACAAATCAATTGAGACAAAGAGGAAAAACCGTACTTAAAAGCTTTAAATTTACAAATTATATCTCTGTTAAGGACTAAGGTGGTTGGTTGGATTATCAGTAATTATATTTTATTATCCATGGCTTATTTTTAGTTTATTCGCTTTAGCTTAGTTGGTTTATCCTTGCATGATTGTTCTTTCTTTCATTTGTCTTTTTATTTTATAATTTCACAGAAACTTTGAGACAATATTGAATGCTTGTAAATGGTGTTGGGATTTTTCCTTGAACTTATTATTATTAATAGTATATAGTTTGAAATTTATATTATATTTATTTTAAATAAAACGATTGGGTATATTGGTGAATAAGTAAATATTTCAACCATACATTTATTCCACAGTTGAAATGTATATTTCGTTAAATAAATGTGTATAAAATTATATTTTGCTAAAAAAAAAATTAAATATATTGCTTAAAAATTAAACCTTCTGTTTTCCCTACGATAGTTTAACCATATTATTTTTCTTTAATTTTAATATATAAGATTGATTTGAATCTTGAACATAGTTATTTCAATAATATCTTATCATAATTATTTCAGTTATTCTTGAACAAACTTTGGCAGCGCTGTAGGGTTTTTCTTTTTACAATAACTGCCAACTCTTCTTTTCTAGAGAAATAGCGATCAATAAGTTTTATTTGGCGATGAAATTTTATCAGAATTGTAAAAGTCAATTGAAAGAAAATTACTACAAATTATCGAGATTAGTGCATGTAATTATTTAAAAAATGTCACGACAAGTTGAAATGCATCATTTTTTCTATATTAGTCTACTGTTTACAATATAATTCACTGCACAGACACACTCAATGTTAATCCACATTCTGAATTACTGTATTAGGTTCTTTAAACATGTTTTATTGTAAATTTTGCATAAACTTTCTCCTTTGTATATAATTTTAATACATAATATATAAATATTTTTATATTTAGTAGAACAGAATGGTGCTCATTTCATTCATGTCGGCAACTTGATCCTAATAGCCCTTGTAGTTTTTTATATTTAAATGAAGCTTCTTTTCAATCCAAATTCCTTTAAATTTGTTTATTGATTACTCTCTAATCTTAATATTATCACGCAGATTTGGATTATTAATTTTTATATTTCATAAAAATGTTATTGAAATTTGTATATTTGATATAATAAATTAGGTCTTTTATAAAATTAGTTTCTGGTTTTCCATAGTAACAAGTATTTTAATTTTAAAATACTGTTTCAGAAGTTAGCAGGGAAAAAAAAGATTTTAAATCAAATTTTGAATGTGGTCATATTTTGGCCATATCTCGGGTGTTTATTATTTTTTATAAATCAAAATTTGGTGAAAGGCTTTCTTAAAAATTCCAGAAAATTAAAATTTTTTCAAATTCTGTTCTAAATATATGATCAATATGTCTCTAAGGATCCGAACAAAAAATATTGGTCATCCTCGCCCCAAAACTGCTGAGCCATGAGTTATTGGTTAAAATACCAAAAATCTACCATGGGGCTATTATAAAAGATATATTTTTTCAAAATCAGTTCTACTAATTTTATTCAAATTTTAATAAAGTCCCCATGTCCAAAAGCGTGAGTGAAAATATATTGTGGCGCTTGAACAATTGCCAAAAAACAAAAATTAACTTTGAGTGCCACCATTAAAAAGCTCGATTTTAATCAAATATGATTTAAGCTGAGGATGTATTCATGCCATAAGCCAAGCAAGTTTAGGCCCTCTAATTAAATATCTAAATGGGGTCTATGGTTCTTTTCACTTTTTAGTTGGAGAACTAACAAACTGCCTTTTATTAGGTATTAAGAATGGATGATTGACAATGTTTGCACTTGTTTATTTTTATAGACAGTTAGAAACTAAAAATTCAAAATTAAGTGTGATGATTGTAAAAGTTATATAATTTAACAGAATACATTTCTTCATTAATTCAGTTACATGAGTTAAAGTCTGTGTTCTTAGTCTTAATCTATTGTGTAATCGTGTTAAAGATACTGGTTATAAATGATTCATTTGTTAAACCTACGTCACTATTTGGTCAAGTGTTTTTAACACGTCTAATACCTACTTCAGAGATATCACTATTCTTACATTTAATTTATGATTAAGTATTTTGTAGATCTTTAGGTTATAATTATATAAGACGAAAGGACAGAATGAGACCTAATATTTTATCTTAAGCAATTTATAGCTTATATACCTTTAAATTAAATAACATTTACCAAAACATTTCATCAAATTTGATTCAGATCACTTTCTCATTCTGGTTTTAAGGTTATTCGATAATGATGGATTGTTCACATTATTAATATGGTTTAATCTGACATTTGCCATCATTTTGTGTGTATGAAAAATAATACACAACTTTTTAAGAGTATAAATCAACTCTTGTTATCAAGTGTAAAACTAGATCATAGGGCCATGTTGTAAACTAAAACTAAAAAATATATAAAATAATTATTTTATGCAAAACCCAACTTGTAATATATCATTGCTTAGAAAAATGTTCGTAGTATTGAACTGTGAATTTATAAATTCTCTATAATGATATATTTTAGAGTCAGGTAATCAAGAATGAAAAAATTTGAACCAAAAAATCATCAACAAACTTGTATATAATAGCAAAGCAATTTTGAGGCAATTCAAACATATACAATAGTTGTAGAATATAGTTTTGAAAATAAATCTGTATCAACAAATCAACATAATAAATAATTCACAATATATTTCAAAGTAATAAACTCAAAACGATAACTCCAAACGCACTAAACTGGGCGATACACCTGCAATCAACATCATGACAAATAACTCTGTGAGTGAAGAACAAACATCACCTCAACACGTTTGGAATCTTGACTTTTCTTGTATAGTCCAAAAAATATTTCTAACACAGGGAAATTCAATGAACTAATATGAAAATCTGAATTTCATCTTTCCATAAACATCGAAATATTACTAATCGATATGTGACAATTCGTCACTATATAAAAAAGAAAACGCATGGGTTTATCTTGGTAATCATTTAATAGAATATTTATATGCTAATAACTATGAGATCTACAATAATTTCACAGGCACTGATCGAAAGAGGAAGAAAAATACTATAAAATAATGACAATTTAATTGGGCAGAAATTTGGACTTGTGAAAAATATACAAACTATGACATAATTTTATCTTATATTGCGATGAATGTTGATGTATTACTCCCTAGCGGCAAAACACACCAACTATATTGATTTATTAGATATTTTTTTCTTAAGTTTCATAGAGTACGTAAATTATTGTTATAGAACATTTTTAGTAGGCAAATTATTGAACTGAAAAAGTGATATTTACGACTCAGGTAAGTTGTAGAGCGTGTTGTAAATTCTTGATTTTCTATAATTTTTATATCTCCATAAATAAAAGCTACAATAATTTTAAAAGGACAGACCGAAAATGGAATGAAAATACTATAAAATAATGTTTAATGTTATAGAAAATAAATAGAAGTAATAATAGAGAAGTTAGACAGGATTTGTGAAAATTAGATAAAGAATGACATAATTTTGTCTTTTACAGCAACAAATGTTGCCGTTGTTACTCATTAGCAGGGAAATACACTAACTTTACCAATTTATTAGATATTATTTATAACATTTTATGGATATATATGAATATGAAAGATTGGAACAATACCTTTAAAATTGTTCTTAAATAGTTGAAAAAAGACAAGTTTTAGAGGGCTAAATGTTGAATTGAAAAAAGAAAATGATGTTACCGACCCAAGTGAGTCGAAGAGCATTTTAGAAATGCATGACTCACCTAAACCGAAAAGCTTTATGAGGGTTAAAATATTAATTTTATTATCATTTTGTATGAATGGATTATAAGTTCAGGCAGCTTTAAAATATCTATATAGTGATGCTCAGAAGTGTTTTTTTGATAAATAATAAGAGAGTTATTCTAGTTTAATGTTTTTTGATTAAGGTGGATTTATAAGGTTAAATAGGGTGTTTGGCATCATTTGTAATTAATTATGAACTCTAATACACAATATTTCAAGAGTATAAATTAATTCCCATTATCAAGTGAAGAACCTAGAAACGTGGAAAAAATGGAATACACCAACAAGCATGAGAACCAAAATAACTAAAACCATATAAGCCTAACTAATCATGGTTTGGTCGCAAACATGGCCAATTTTTCAATATATGTTTGCAATAGCAAAGCAATGCAATCAATAATGCAGGAAATCTGAATGGGAACTATTAAAAACTAGATCGAAGCAAGCATATGCATTTACTTAAAATGTTTGATCATAACAATTATAAAATTTTTGATTGATCTAAAAACAATCAAATTTGAATTTACAATTATATAAATTTTAAAATAAATATTTTGTTTTAGGTTAGAGTTTAATAGGGCACAGCCTATTAGATTAGATTTTGTATGGATAAGAGACACAGGCTTTCCTATGAAAGTGGTCCTATGTATTCCTAAGGAATACCCATGTATTCCTAAGGAATACACAATACTTGTGTACTATTAGGTAATACCAAGTACCACTTTCAAGTTAAGCCTGTGTCTCCTATCCAAAATCTAATGAAAATAAATATTTCATAATCAAATAGTATAAATATTGATAATTTCAACTTGCATGTTATTCTAAATATTCTGTATTACATATGTTGTATTAATTATCTAAACAAATGTATTCTTTGGTATTTTCTTTTTGTCTAATTTCTCTTTTCTGTTACTAGGTAATAACATGAAGAAATGTCGTGCGAGGTATGGTTTGGATCAACAAAGTCAGTGGTGCAAACCTTGCAGGTAAGAAAAATTATAACATTTTTGCTAATGTTGTTTGTGTGTTTGTTTTAAGATCAAAAATTGGGATTAATGGGGTAGTTACAGTAACTAAAAGCTTTTAGCATGATGTACCATCAGAAATGTCCAAACTACAAAGAAATTTAAAAATATCTTGAGAAATATTAACTTTTTGTTTTGTTTTGCTAATTTTTTAAACACCATCTTTCAGTGTTCATTAAAAATAAATACAGGGAAACTGATTAAACAATTGGTGTCATAATAATAACAAAATATTTCTTTCTTTTTATATAATTCTATTTAAATTAATATACAATCGTTCTGGTGTTTTTAAATTACAAGAAATAATAATTCAAAAGATAAGTGCATGTATTTTGTGGGCATGTGAAAATGACATAATTTTCTAAATATAAAGAACAACATTTCTACCTGTCGAGAAATGACTCAATAAATATTTTTCCATTTTTAATGGTACACCAATTTTTTTAAAGATAAGATTTTTGGTTTGCGTGTTGTGTGTCTGGTTAGTCGGCTGGGGTCACTCAGAAGTAGATTTTACAGTAGAAACTAGTAGATTCACCTACACCTGTAGATATTCATAGTAGAATATTTACAAAGAAAACTTAGTAGAAAGATGAAACTATGTAAGTAAGTTTATTCCCGGCAGGATGAGTGGCCCTCGCATCCAACCTGACCTAACCTACCACAACTAATTTTATGTTTTGGTGTTGATCTTATCTATGTGGAAAGACGGGGATATAGATTTAGGCTTAACTTAATACAAAGAAAATTTAATTTATATCTGAGTGTTCTATGTTTTTTCTTATTGTTCTTATTTTTAATTTGTATAATATTACAAACATTTTATCTTATTGACGGGATGTATTCTCCAGATAACATAAAATGTTATATTTTTTTTTCATAAGGATAATTGTATTTGTTTAAATAATGAGTTCAGAAAATGTGTCTTCCCACAAAGAGAAGGTAAACACAATTTATTTTTATTTATTTTATTTTTTACCAATAATGTGTCCCATTGAAAAATAAGGGCTTTCACTCAAAATTGGATCAGTCAAAAACCAAAAACATAAAAGGTGTTTCCTTCTCATATAATTTTTCCTTTTTTTCCCTTTTTCTTGTTTAAAATTTTATCTAAATACATTAAAGCAGCTTTAAAAGTGTAGACACATTTTCTGAAATCATCGAGTATGGTTGTCAAAATAAACCTATTTATTTGAATGATTTTGTTTTTAACAATGTGGCAAAATAATTTGTGAATAAGAAAATATATGGATGTGAAAATAAAATGGTTTATTTGATCTACCTCTGTAAATTAAACTAAGAATTATAAAGGATTCCTTCTTTCCTGGCTTAAAAACAAACTTACGACATTACTATTAAGTCTGAGTTCTCAAATAATTATTTAAGATTAAAGGAAAGAAAGATTTCTAATGGTGTTAGTTAGTTGGTCAGGTTGTTGACTGGTCTGGTTTTGTTGTGGACAGCCCTGAGCTAGGTGGACAGGGATTGGTCCACACTAGTTTAGTCCATCATGGACCAAACAGCGCGGCTTCCCCACAAGAACCGACCTATGTAAATCTCTAGAACTTCGTGAGTCGTTTATATCCATTGTTGTCCATGTAATTTATTTTTGTTGTTGTGTGCGTCGTTTTATTTTACCATTGTTATTGATGTTTTATTTTATTTTGGTTAATACGTTGTGTATTGATACCTTCATAGTTAATTTGCATGGAGATTTACATTTTGCTATACAAAATAGTATTTGCTTTATTTTGTGTATTTTTTAATGCTTACTAATATTCTCTGATTAACACTTGATTTTCAGTCAGATGTTTGTTTAATACATATTTACAAAAATATAATAAAAGATCAGTATATAAATCCGTGTATATAATAGTCAAAATATACTTGTGTTTTTATATAATTTAGTCACATTTTAAAAGTGAAATTATACTTTGGTGTGCAGTGTTGTATCCATCCGATTATGAAGCATAAGAAAACAATTTTGGTTGACTGGAAAATGGCGGTTACTTTTCAAAATTTGGATATTATATTTTTAAATTCTATCAAAGAAGTAGATAAGATTCCCCATTTGAAGTTTATTATATCTCTTATAGTTTTAGACCAAGATTTAACAAGGAATAAAATTAACCAATTTAGTGAACAACATAATACATTATTCAGAAAAAGAGTTTGTGTATATAGTTAATCAGGGATTCTTATATTTGCGTTTAGTTTTTGTACTCCACACTTATGTTTTATAATTTTTTAGATTTGATATTTTCATTGTAAGATGTAGCTCATTCTATTCTTGCTTTTTCAAGTTTGTAGATGACATTTATAATTTTAGAAAACATAAAATGTTTTGGTTTCAGGTTTTTCTGAGATGAAATCGATTAAAAAAATATTGGAAGGTTTTCTAAGAACCAATCTTTTAATTAATCTTCCCCACCCTTTTATTGTCTAGTTGTTTTAAAACTCAGACAAAATGATTCTTTAAATACCAAAAATTGAGCAAAACGTTGGTAGACTTTTCTTTCATCAGAAATACATTATGGAAAGGTTCTGAAATTAAAAACATACATTTATTATTTTTTCATACTAATTTAGAGTTTTTTCATTTCTACTGGGAAATATAACTGAAATAGTATTGCTTAAATTGATATATTTTACTTAATTATTACTTTTGTCTTCTATTTTTGTTTGTTTTATTTTCCAAAACAATCTTTGGAGAAGGTTTTGAGTACCAAGAGAGTATGTGCATCTGTAACAACTAAGGAATGTTGCTAATAACTTTGTTATTAAAACATTGTCTTGTTGCTAATAAAACATTTGTTGTGAAAAGTTGTACATTTTCTTTTATTCGGTCATCGAATTTTCCGCAAATGTTACACCTTTAAAGTGAAGAAGCTTTCGAGTATAAATATCTCAAAATCAAATAAACCTAAATGCCAGTAATTTTTTAATGAAAATCAATTGATGGTTTTTCCTATCAATCTTGTAACAGTCAAAAGATTATTTTCCTGTACAGCAGAATAGAAAAAGAAAATGGACAGCTGTAGCTAATATCAGATATAGAATTCTCTCTTAATACCATTATAATATCAAGATTAGAGTTAAAGTATGTTGTTTTTTACAAATAATAGTTTTTTTTTTATAGAAAAACTTTGAAGGTAAAAAATTGATAATTATATATTCAGAGTATTGAACACTGATTTTATTATTTAACCCAGCACCAGCCATTTTTTGGAAAATAATCTGAATACGTCCAGCCCTAATATACCTTGAGCTATTCCCTTGTGCACAGCCCTAAAATACTTTTTTTGCAAGCTTTTAGGATAAAAGCTCTATCATCTTTATTTAAACACAATTATTTCTTTTTTTTTACAGGTACAAATGGAGATGATAATTTTTTTAAATTATAATTGTATTGTATTTTTTGTTTATTTTATAATATGAAAACTATACTTTGAAAAGAGTTTATAGGACAAATTGCATGAGAATATTAAAACATTTCATGGATGAAAAATATATGTTATGTGAGCTTCTGAGACTGAATAATGTAGTTTATTATGAAATGAAGTTATACTTTTGTTTTTAACATAGCTAGACATAATGCTACCAATATATTTGAAAAATCAAAATCTTATACTATCATTAAAAAAATCAAAATCTTAAAAAATATGTGTTAGCTACAAATGTCATCTGACGATATATCGTATGGTTGTCATATTTGGTTCAACTGTGCTTACCAATATATCGGCAGCTGGGAATCAAAAGGTTAAAATAAACTAATTAAAAGTTCCATATAATTGATACATTAGTTTTCAGTAAATCTATGAATGTTAAAATATGCCTTCGTACAACTGAATAGTCGCCATATTTTCGCAGTTACCACTAGACATGGCAAGCTATCTTAGTTTAAAGTATAACAACTCCAAGTTTAAATTATTTATCCTCTCCTCTCTTATTTACTTAGAAATTATTAAGAATTTTCTGAGACGATTTTTAATCTCTATATTCTTTCATTTACTGACACATAAAATTTAATAAATTTATCTTTTGTCTTAAATTATTATTGCCAACACCTGTATATAAAAATTTAAAGATTAATGGCCTAATAAATACATCGACAAATCTATGGCATAAAAAATAAAAACTAATGTCGCAAATAAGAGGCTTATATCCATAAATTTCGTATAAAGTACTGTTTCCAAAATAGCAACCAAACCAACAACTTCAGTTTTATAATTATTCAAATGAATGTTTTTATACATAAAGAATTACTATCGCAACAATACAACAAGGTTAACTATCGTGTTATTTTTCTGATCAGTTGTTTAACATAAATGTACAGTATCCTCTACTATTTAATAAAGAAAGTTAGAAAATATTAACGTAAGTATAATTATTCAAAATTCAAACTTATATATACATAGTTCTAAACTATATTACCAAAGTATGTATACAATAACTGAAAAGAGCTGTAACATATTATTAAAAACTAGCTGGCAATAGGAAGATATTCTGAACAATCAATTTAAATAATAGGCTACCTTAAAATATGCAAATAACAATTATTGTAAAACTGCTGAACAGATAAATCGTGATAAATAATATTATTAGTGAAACTGGTAGAATTTTATCCCCATGTATTTTAAACCAGGATTTTCAAAACTTTTATAATATTCACTTTTTATCCAACATATAGAAAATTTTATATTTTTCCTGGTCCTTAAAATAATGACTAAAAAAATCCTTGTAACTGATTTAATGTTTAGGAAATTAAATGTATTTACATCATCTAGCCTATACAATAATATTTTAATTAAAATGTTTATTCTTTTCATAAGTAGATTATATATTTTTTTGTATTAGTTGTCATTTTTTAAAGCATGTCTTTTTATGTTAGAGGTATGTAGCATGTTTCACATTTTCACGCTTTTAGATTAAAAGTGACCTCTGGATGTTTGATTGAATAACACTTCTATGTTTCGTAACAAAAATTGTATACATTAAATTTGATTGTTTTTATTTTGAAATTTAATTACTTTTTTAATATTGTTAATTTTGTACTCTTTTAAATATTGCATGCTATTCAAATATTTAAAATATATTTTTTTCTTCTTATTTTATATATGTTTTTATACATTCAATTCATTTAAAATTGTTATTAAATGTTACCATTATACTTTTAGTGTCTGTAGTGTTGTTGAGTTTGCTAAATTCTTGATAAACAATTTTGAATACCTTGTAAAATCTAATTTCAAAATTTCTATAATTATTTTTATAGTCGGTATCAAAAAATTCTCAGATTAGATTAATATTATATTACAAACATTTGAAGTTTTTTGGTATTTTCTCTTGATATTTTGTCCAATTAATTTTCATTAAAAAAATAACTTGAAAGAATAATTTTCAGGATCATGAAGCTTTATCAATTTTTGTTACAAAAAAGAAATTTTGATTATGTCGTAGTCTCAAAATAGTTTTCCCCAAAACTCTTCTTTTTTAAAATTATTTTAAATTTAGAAATCATAGCTAAAAAAAAAGGTTAAAGTTATTGTGTAACCAACAAAATTGTGATCCCTCCACACATACTTTTTGTTTACTCTGAGGTTGTTTCTGTCAAATTTAGATAACACTCTATATAACTTTTATTTTTTTAGACATTGAACTCAATTGATCATTAGTTTTTGTCTGGTGTGAATTGGAAATAAGCAAAGGGAAACAATAATTACAAATTTTTCATGATTACAATAAAATTGTTAAAGCAATATCCTCCTTAAAATAACAAAATAACCTAAGTTATTGAACACAGTTATATCTCAATATTTATAAATTTAATTCAATTTCAATAATTTTATAAATTGTAAAAATCTTGGAAAGTCGTCCTTGATATTGCATACACTTTAGTATTTCGTAGTAGTACACTAATAAAAAACAAAAACATTTCTATTAGTGTATTACTAAACAGAGCACTTTCCAAGGTAAAGCCTGTGTCTCCTAGCTGTACAAAATCTAAACATAATAGGCTATATATATGCTCTATTAAACTCTAACCTAAATTTAGAAACTTTCTAAGAATACATAATATTTTAGGACATCCATAGGTAATTTTTCAGAAATCTTCATCAGATAAAATGGCAGTAAATTCATTCTTTAATGTATAGCTAATTAGGATTACCGGCGTGTTTTATAGAATTAAAACATGTAATTAAACTTAGACAATGTTATGGTGTTTAAAATGCAGTAATTTAAATTAATGCTTAACTTTATTCTTAAGGTACTAGTCGAGATGGAAGCATGGTATGCCTCATGCTTGTATCACTCGCCCATATAAACCTATTTTATTGATCAAGATAGTAATAATATGTAGAACATTACAATTTAGCCGGTCTAAAATTTATAAATTGTGTATACATAAACAAATTGTGGTAGTTTCAAATTTCAAATTTCGTCTTGATGACACAACAAAGATAAATTTATGCTTTATAAACTGTTGAAATTTTTATAATTCCAAATTGTGGTAGATTAAAATTTCAAATTTTGTCTTGTTGAGACAACGAAGATAAATTTATGGTTTATAAACTGTTAAAGTTTTTATAATTCCATCTGATGCATTTTTTTTTTTTTGTACTGGGCTGTGATAGCCTCCGTCAGAGGCCTCACCGGCGTCGACCTAAAGGTCTTTTGCCGCAGACCTTTTGCTGCAAAACTTTACAGTATATGCATTAAATAAATCCTAGGTCTGACCAAACTATTGATACTTAGTCATCTTACTAAATATTTGTATAATTAATAAACTAAATATTGAAAAATCCTACTTGTATGATCACAAAGACATTTTTAGATACTTAACATTTGTTTAACACTGGAAATACTAATTTTAGTAAAACCATTTACTAAAAATCTTTTTTATTTAAAAACATATTTCACCAACATTTAGTCAAATTGGAATGAATATACTATACGTTTATAAATATTCAAATTTGGTAACAATTTACTTATTTTTATAACTTGGATAATTTGATGGTAAAAAAATCATTTAGTAAAATCAAAATGGTATCTCTTTAAATATTTTTTTAAGATTAACCTCTTACCACTAGATCATAAAATTCGTACTAAAGCTGCTAATGTTAGAATAAAGATACTGCTAATGTAAAGTTACAATGTTGTTTTATTTGCAACACTATTACATACCATAAATTACAATTCATACACTTTTTGGATAATTCTTATATAGTTTAAAATTAAAGTGTTCAAAGAAAGTTGGGGAGTGGTGTAGCTCAGTTGATTTAGGCATGCGCTTCTCTCACTACAGTTTGGTCTAAATAACCATCAAAGGCAACAAAGGTTTGGACCTATTTGTTGGTATTGTATTTTTGTTTTGTGTTATTGACTGTCTCTATTGTCATTAATCTAATGAGCATAAAGTGAAAATGATAAGCAAAACAAAACAAAATCTAACAAAGTTTGTGAATAATGGACAAAATATCAGAAAAATGTTTGAGTATATGTGTATGTACCACTTTCTAACTTATTGCATCAAGCCTAAAGTTTTTCATTGGAAAACATTGTTGTAAAAGCAACAATGTGAAATTTTAAAACCCTTCAAATTTATCGATTTTCCAATATTGTTTGTTATAGTTGTTGTTAAAACTAAATAGATCTTGTAGGTTATTATTATTAACTGGTGTTTATAATTACAATATTTGTAATAAAAATAAGTTAGTCATGATTCTAGTAACAATGTATTTGATTTTGTTTGTTTTTCAGGCGCAAAAAGAAATGTATTCGTTACATGGAATGTAATGATGATGGTAACCATTCAGAAGACAACCTAGGTAGCTGTGGGAGCGTTGGTGACGCACAGACACCACCGGATGATGATGGAGAATCCTTTCACCAATCAATGTCAAGCCCTGGTGGACTAAGCGGACTATCGAGTCTAACAAGTCCGTCGATGATCCTACCAAGTCCGAGCGCAAGTATGGCGAGTCCTTCAGTTAGTTTAGCATCACCTTGTATGAGTCTTCAAAGTCCGTTGACGCCGCATGCATTGGACTTTGATTGTGTCGGACCTAGTAATAAGCCACCACCGCCACCATGTCTACCTTTATTAATTAATCATCACCTAGCCGTTGTTCAACCACAAAGAAACCCGGTAGGGACCAATCCACATGACATAAACAACCCTCTTAGTGTAAATCAACTGACCGGGAAGTGTATTAAAAACTCAAGTTCTAGTGCAGGATCAAGTTCTGGTAACAGTTCGAGTAAAGACTCGAGTTCGAGTTCAAGACCTGTTATAAGTGTCACGTAGCACACGGATAAAGAACGGCAAATTTAAAACCCGTTCAAATGTTGTTTATTTTTAAAGTGAAAACAAATGGATTGTTTATTGATGGTTTATATTGGAATTGTTTGTTAAACAAAAAAGTTTTCAAAATGCAAGAATTGAAATTAATTATTATGAAATGATATGTTTTTGTTCAGTAAAGCGTTCATATTGAACAGGATCTAGTCAGAGAGAAACGGTACTTTTTTTCTCTGTTTTACTGAATGTAACGTGCTCTCCAATTATCATAATAAATCAATTTTAAACATTTGCCTGTTAAATGTTGAAGTTCAAGTTTAAAATATACAATTTCACACTAGTTAATTTCAATTGAATAAAAATGGAATGCATTATATTATCAGCATCAGGCTTCGGTGGATTATTTGTGACAAAACCATTTTGTATAAATTATTTATATTTTTATAGTTGCCATTATTTGTTTAGATTTATTTAATTATAATGGCACTTTCTAATTCAATGTACTTAAATATAAAGTCTTTTAATATTATTGTCGCCAGATTATATGTAACTCTAGTATAATAAATACATTTATTTAACACAAATTCAAAAAACAAAATTACAAAGTTATTGTTAAAAACTTTTTAAATTCTAAATTTTCTTTATAGTTTAATGTAATTAACTGATTCATTAATTATAATTGTCAGAGAAACAATTTGTCTCTTACTACAGTATAAATAATTCCAAATTTGATAGTTTTATTATTACAATTTTGTGATTATAAGTAATCCATCAAAGTTGTAGACTATGAAGTGATAGGTAAATTTGCCGGAGTGATATAGAGCTCATTTAAAGACTATACAAAACTAAACTGTGTGATTGTGTAAATGAGTGAATGAGCAGTGATGTAGATTTTGTTGGTGTCCATTCAACGTGTTGAATGTTTAAATAGAAGTAAAAACTTTATAACAAAACTGATAATCCTAAGTAAGCCAATTTGTTTTTAATTTATAAGGATCAGCCATTACAAACAAATTTGTTTCACTATGTTTAACCAAATTGGAAGAATACTCTGAAGGAAATGATGAGTATTACCTTCTGTATCATTGTTAATATAATTCTTTAAAAAATCCTCAAGTTTTGTTATTTCTTTAGTTTCTCAATCGTGTCACATTAGTTGTAGCGCGAAAATGTTCTGAAGTCTGACCTCTTCAGTTCTTCTATGTTCCTGTGTGCCACAATTTACATGTACCTTCTTTTTAGATTGTGTTTTATGTTAGGGATTTTATGTAAACTAAAAACAAACAAGACAAACATTTTGTTAACTAAATATAGTTTTGAGTAATTTAAATGTTTATTTGATCAACATATACAAATATAATTTTAAAAAGAAACAAAATTAGACAAATAGGTTACTTTAACTTTAATATTTAAATTTGTTAATTAAAAGATCTGTAAAATTATAAAACACTTATTCAAATGTTGTACGATTTGTAAAATTTCAATATTCTGTAATTCAATTTTGACTATTATTTCATAACAAACTGTTTCCATATGCAAAGTCTTGTTGTTTTTATTATATCATGACTTTTACAGTATTTGTGTTAACTTTAGTTTTACAATGTTTAATATAATTATATTGACAACAAAGTGTGAACCAATTCATCTTTTTTAAATATATGTTATTCAATCGAAGGACCACTAAAAAATTGTAAAAAAAAAAAAAAAACTTGTGGCAAATTATAAAATTATTGTTATCTATCTATTAGACTAAAAAGTATAGTAAACAAAATTTGTTATTTACTTTTATTATGTATAACATGTCACTACATTTTTTAATGTAGAATCTTTTACATGTTTATATATATATATATATATATAAATTAACAAAAACTTGTATCTTGAACCTCATAACTAAAGTATGTAGTATGAATAGTACCCTATATAATACAATATTGAATATTTTCTACATTTATTATTTATCAGTTTATTATTATTTTTAACATACAGTAACATATCTATCAAAGATCGGAACCAGAAATGAAAACAGACCAATGAAAATACCTAACGGCAAAACATGTCACTCAATAATTTTTTTTAAAATAAATACCGTATTAAAAAAAAATTATTTCCATTAATATGGTATTCTTTCAAGTACTAAAATTATAAGTACTTAGTACAGGCTAACACCAATTTGAACAATGTTGTAGCATTTTTTCAATTACAATTAAAGTACATAACATAACAAAGTTGGATTTGTACAATAGCACTACTTAAAAGATAAATAAAATTGAATAAATGTTGAAGTGCTTTTATTTAAAAAAATAATAATAGGAACACATCAACCTTTTTTAAAACACTTTTACAGAAATTTTTATTAATTTTATCTTTAATATAAAAAAGAATATATATATTTTATATATTGCTTAGAAATTTAAAAAAGAAATATTCATTTATTGCAGGTTCATTGCCGTATTTGTTTAATTTATACACTGACTGAGGTGACTTTCACCAGTTCATAAAAATAATTAACATTATAAAATAATTGCATACAAAATAATGTAGTACCTATACTAACAAACATAACTGTAGGCCTACATTTGATAGTTCATTATTGTATAACAATTGTATGAACAAAATAACCTGATATTGTTTGTTTATCTGATGGTTTTAACAACGTAACGGTTAAAAGAGTGGAAAATTATCAAAGATATAACTTTAAAAAGTATCTAAAAATATGAAACGATTATATTGAAATATATTTTTGGCAGTAAAGATCCATTCTTATGTTTAAAGTTCATCACAAAGTACAGTAGAGTCTTGATTAACCGTCATTCTCGGAACCGGTGGGGTGACGGATGAGAAATTAGACGGATAACAGAAATAGATTTCCCAGACTTCTGGAAGTCATCAGCGATCAATAAAAATACAAGTTAACACAAGAATACAACACAAGTTAATACAAGTTAAATACAAGTAAATACAAGTTAATAGTTAAGTTACTATTAAGTTTTGAACAGTGTTTAAAACACAGAATATCTGTACTGTTATTTCTTTTTAACTAAAAAAAAAAATTGGTTTGGGAAAATTTAGTAAAACTTAAATTTTCTATTTACAGTAACTCTATTTATTAAACTAACTAACTCGAAGCCATGCACGAAACTAACATAATGATTTGTTTGCTAAGACACAGGAGTGGGAGGGAAAGGAGGGTTTGGCCACTGTTCTAGGAATTGGTGACATGCTCCCAATAGTGCTGTGAATATTGTCACGTTTACAAGTAGACTGAGGCACAGTACTGTACATTATAAAATTTTTATATAGAAATGCCGTGGTCAACTGTTTAGACAGTGCATTATTCTTTAAAATCAGATTTGAGTATGATACTAACTTGTAAACATTCATACCACATTAAATATATACGGTACATCATTACATATTACATGTGTACTATTTTCCCCCCTGTCCTGGCGGTTAACAGAAACTGACAGTAAAAAGGGTGACGGTTAACCGAGACTCTACTGTATTATGATATAAAAGTAACTTTCCTCTTAATTTTGGTGATTTCATACTAAAATCATTGGTCATCTGTTTGCTCCCTAATGTTGTTTGTATCGAAATGTAAGTGTCTTGCACTTTCACTTGCACTAAATTATTTTCCAATTTTAAAGGACTACGTCTCCTTGTTTACATTCTCAGCAAGTGTTTGGATTCTCCTCGAAATCTTTACACACAGAGCTCTTTAGAAGTCCACTTTTTGCTAAGCAATTTTCTTTTCCAATTTTTCACATTCAAAATTGATCTGCAATTTATCTATTTTGAATATTTTGTATATGCAATATTTTAACATTAGTACAAGTGTTGGCTTCTTTCTCTTAAAATTGACACAGTCGTAAATATATTTTTTCTTCGTATTCCTGTTCCAAATTATGCTAATGATATTAATATTTCATGTAATTTAACTTCTTTGCTTGATTATTTTTGTTCTGCTTCATTCACGGCTTCATATAGACATTTGAGGACACATTTATCGTGATTTTGGCTTTGTTTTCATGTTTAATTTATCTTCTATTTCAAGTATATTTATGTACTCCTCAAATCCAAATGTTGGTTCAACTATTTTTTTCTTTTTTATAGTATGTTATTTTCTTCTTACTTAGAAATGGATTATTTTATTTGGTCTTCGACCTTTGTAACTCTTCGTCCCTTGTCTTCGATGGATTGTTTCAATGATGCTTAACTTCTAAACTACTCAACATGTTTGGTTGTACCATTGAGAGATATGTTCTGGACCTGTAAGGTTATAGAATATGCAGTGGTTATCACTGAAGCTTCTTTACCCTTATGTTTAAACAAAATCTACTGCTCTCTGTGATATACATGTTCCATCTGATTCTGACTCTTACATTCAGTTACATGCAATAGAAAGTAGCACATTGCCCTAACAATAGCCTTAGCATCTAGCTTTACAAGAAGAATATCTGAAAAACCCTAATTTCCAAAACCATTCAGAACGAAACTCTCAATGAAGCAGATGTAAGTCGATTTCTGTACTTTAAAAGTTGAAAGAAGGTAAAGACAAATTTATTGAAGAGTTGCATGACAAAGAGTTCAAACTCTGGAGCCCAATTGCAATGATGGAGTTTTTACGTAAAAAACAAAAGACCACACTGGAAAAAATTAATCATTTGTACAAAATTTTAATTTACGGAGTTTGCACATAATTGATTTGGAACAGAAGCTAATGATTATGATTACAAAGCCGAAATAAGATGGAAGATTGATGCTAAATGCGCACTCAATCGTATGTATAAGGTCTGGTTGAACTTTAGATGGACTCTGCTAACAAGTGTACTGGAATTGTATGACATAGATAATGAGATCATAAATACTCAATAACAAAGAGCCATGAAAAACATAAGGTAAAGTAGAAATTGGAACAAGAATAGGAAGGGAAAATATATTTATCACTCTTACAATTTCAAGAGAAAGTAAAAAGAACCAACACTAGTTATGATGAAAATATCAATATACAAGATGGAGAGTTTTGTAAAATACGAGGTGCCACACGAAGAGGTAGTTATTTTTTAATTAATATGCCAAACATATTGCATACTGTACAAACTTGACACTTTACAGTTATGTTACATAGATATGAAAAAAGTTCCCTCGAGTTTTATTTTTTTATAGTCAATCAAAACAAAATGGTGGAATTACAAAATAATGGTATATTTTCACCAAAATGATTTTATTTGCATAATGATTACAAATTTTTGATTTGCAGAAAACATGAATATATGTAAATCAATAAAGAAAAATAACAGTAATAAATTATAGTTATCCAAATTTGACTTTCATTCAAAATGATGTCCATCAATAGTTATGCGCTGATAGCAATGAAACAATAGTCTTAAGCGCTTTTGAAAATTTGCAGAGGTATCAACAGTAATTCCTCTTCAATCAGCCTCATTAATTCATCATCTGTTGCTATAGAATGAGAATAAACTTTTTGTTTAAAAAAAAAACCCCCTTAGGATAAATTACAAAAATGGTCGTCTGGGGATCTTGGATGTCAGTCCATGAAGTTTGTCCTATGACCTATCCAATGATTAGGAAGATCTCAATCTAAAATTGCTTTCGTCATATTAGCATATTGAGGAGGAGCTCCATCTGTTGGAAAAAATGTCCCTCATCTCCAGCTTAGTAAGGTAAACTGTTTGATCAGTTAATATTGATGTATTTCTGTCTCCAATCATTGTCTGATGGGATATGTCATACGATAAAACACCATCAATGTAGCTTCATCTGAGAATAGATTTCCTTCATACCACTTGGCATATTCGACAAGTTTTTTAATTACCTTCAAACAAAATTCCACTTGTCTGTCTGGTTCATCTTCCACCAATTTGTAAAAATGTGTTTTATAAAAATGTATTTAGTTTTTCTTGGCATACCTTTGAACTGATGATTTTGGTATCCCAGTAGTGGATGCAACTTTTATAAATTGTGCCTGTTTAGAGATTTCAATAAAGTATGACTCTGAAGCTATGAAGTAATTTCTGTGGTGGAAAATCTATGGTAGTTTTTTGAAACTGATCCAGTTTCTAGTAGCATAGTTTTTGATTCATGAATTGATATTCTTGATGGAGGAACCACATTTCGGTAGGTTCTTTGAAAACACCTTATCACTTCATATTAATTTTTAAAAGCAATATCTCAAGAACATCATTTCACTTATAGTTTATTTGAAAAGTTCATTGTTTCAAGGTTGAAACAATAAACACATAAACCGATTGAACACAACTACCAAATTGTTTCATTGTTGTGTGTTAACAAAACAAGAGCCAATTGATACTTACATTTTAATTGCATTGCACTATGGGAGGAAGTGGGTCTATCCAAAAAGATTACTGTTTTTATTTGTATTCCACCATTTTGTTTTGATTGAACATAAAAAAAATTAGACTTGAGTGTAATTTTTTTACATATCTATGTAACATAACTCTAAAGTGTCAAGTTTGTAGAGTGTTCCATACGTCCAGCATATTAATTAAAAAAACAAACAAAAAATCAACCTCTTCATGGCCCCCCAGTATATTTATCACTGTGACAATTTTAGGAGAAAGTAAAAAGAACCAAAACTAGTTATGATAGAAATATTAATATACAATATGCAGAGTATATTTAATAAGCTGTCAATTTTATAATGTTCAAAATGTTTTTGTTTGTCTGTTTAATACTAAAATGTTGGTTTTATTCATACTTGTTTAAAAAAATTAAAGTGTGGTTCTAAAGGTAGAAAAATATATATTTTACGACTTAACATAAAATATATATAATATGAAAACATCTATTACGTATAATTACATATATTTTAAAGAGCCAATATAATATTGTTGCTTGTAATTTTACCTGTTTTGGTTATTATTTGAAAATTTTGTGATTTTCCCATTTAATTTGTAAACTCCTTTAGTGTGTGGGGAAGTACCGAATCTTAGAGGTACTTTTTTTTATCAACAGATTTTTTATCAAATTTACATTAATTTTTTTCTATTCATTCAAAAGTTAAACAATTTTATCAAAGAATAATATAAATATAAAATTTAGTAATTTGCTGAATTGGTTCACCTTTGGATAGTGAAAAAATTAATTGTAACACATTTTGTGACACTTAAGGTAACTCATTTTGTTTGACTGAGAACAGTATTTAACATAATTAGAATTTATTATTTCAAGGTGATGCTTTAAGTTGATGCAATTTTTAAAATTTAATAGAAATTTATTGTAAAACCAGTTTAATTTGACGAATGAAACTTTTTATAAGTGAACAAAACATTCATTTACAATTTCCATAGTCCGTTAAATTCATTAACTTTTCTTACTAAATCATATCAATCTACATTTTTTATTAAATATGACTGACGTTAAAATATCACATTTTTTTTTTCATTGCTATCTATGTAATTCTGTTTTGTTCCCTCTAATATTTTCCTGAAGTGATAATTTACATAATTCACATCAATGTTAAAGTTACCTTTTTTGTCACAATTGTTATTTTAAATTACACATTGTTGTATTCACACTTTATTTCCCTCGAATGTCTTTTTGTTATTTGTTATCCTAGTTTTATTCTTGGGTTATGTGTAATAAATAGATGTAGCTGTCTGTATAAATTTTAGAAAAAAAATATTGTGTCAGACATTTGAGTATGTTTTAATAATATTACTTTTAATATTGAATGATTCAACATGAAACATGACTGATTTAAAAATGAAGAATTGATGATTATTCTAGATTTTCCCCCATGACAATAAAAAAATTAATTAAATGATTCCTCTAATAATTAGCGTATGTTTTATCATTTATTTATTGTATAATTATTGGTAAAAAAATAAACACAACTTCAAACAGTGGTCATAGTCGCTTCGCTTTTCACCTGTAATTAGAACTCAAAATCAGTTCAAATAAACACTTTACCAACTGTTTTCCACACATATACACACAAAACAAAAAGCCTATAACAAACACAAGTTTTAATCACCGTTTGCTGGTTTGAAGTTATTGGTAAAAAAATATAACTCAATTCTGGATAATCATCTTGAAGTTGGTAACTCTAACTTTGTCCAAATGATCTAATTTAATGAAATGTGAATCCTTATTACCCAAACCATTGTTGGATAAAAACAAAAGAAACATAATAGTTTTGAGGGTTTTTTTCACATTTCTCACATTCTGTTTTTTGCTCGATATATACTTTACTTTTTACTTAAATTTAATACAAATCATTTTAAGATATTATTATTATTTTATGTATTAAAATGGTGACCAGGTTCATTTTTCTTTTTGATTCTCGAATCAATAAAGCTGCTGTCCATTGTAGATCCTTAAAGACAAAATATTTTGGTAAAAATTCGCAAAGCATCCCAAAATTGTTTTATATAATTTTTTGATAGGAATACTCATTTAATGAAAACCTCTTTAAAAAAGACTTGCAATTTATTTTGATGTTTTTTTCCAACAGAGATATATCTAACATAATAAACTTAAAATACCATGTAAGTAACAAAGAGCATATAAGTTACTTTAATAACAAATATTCACATATAAGTAAAGACAGGTAAGAATGAAATCAAAACATATTTAGACTCTTCACTTTGTATTCTATTTCTAAATTGGTTTACATTAAACACACACACACACACACACATACACACATACACACACACACACATATATATGCCCATGTAAGAATAAATCTAGTTGAAGAATTTTCCATGAAACTATTTAAATAAAGTGTTTTTTTATTTTATTTTAAATATAATAATCAATAAGTTTTAAAATTTAAACTAATTTTTTTTTTTGAGTATTAACTAAATTATATATAAAACAACAAATCAATATATTAGTGTATTTTTATATTATATGTACATAATTGTGTATATTTACAGAGAAAAATTTCAGCATGGCGTAACATTACAGAATCACACACATTCAAACAGTGTAGTTAACTTCCAGGATTGTGAATTTAATCAACTAATATAGGTTAATTACCTTAACGTCAACAACCCTTGTATATCCTAATGAACTATTTTTATTTCATAAATTTAAATATTGTTCAATAAGTGTGCACAGTTGATTTTTTTATATATTTCATCTTTGTTTTTTTAAATTTTTGTCGGTAGTGTTTTTTTTTTTGGTAGATAGGTTTTAAAGAAATGAATGAGTACAAATTTATAAAAATGTTATTTATTACTAACAAAGTCCACGAAGGAACAAATGATGTCCCGGACCTGAAGATGATGGTATACCATTGAAACCGGTATACCACAAGGATAGAATAGAATAATTCATTGTTACCGTATCACATACAATATGCATGGTAGCATAATTATAAGAGGGTTGTTCGGAAAGTAACCTCCGATTGATTATAAAAAAAAACAGCAAAGTAAATAAATACAAATTTATTATATACATCTTATAACTACTTCTTTTCTCTTTTTTTTCAACTTAATTTCCATACACATTCAGGCATTTATCATATCTCTTCACAAGCTTTGAAATTCCATCTGCATAGAAATCGCCCTCCTTTGCCTTGAGCCAGCCAGTGACCGCATCTTTCAGCTCGTCATCATCACCGAATCGCTGAAATCCAAGCCATTTCTTCATATGCATGAAGAGATGATAATCGCTGGGTGCCAAATCTGGGCTGTAAGGGGGATGATAGAATACATCCCAATTGAATTGCGCCAGAAGTTCTATCCTTTTCTTTGCAGAGTGATGACGAGCATTGTTGTGCAAAAAAACAATACCGGAAGTCTGCATACCACGGCAATGTTTTGTATAGTCCGTCTTTAGTTTTTTAACGCTTCACAGTACACGTCTTTATTAATGGTTGTCCCTCGTTCCATAAATTCTACCAGCAACACCCCTAAGCATCCCAAAACACAGTTGCCATCAGCTTCCTGCCAGAAAAATTTTGCTGGGGTTTTTTAGGTTTGTTCGGTGATCTTGAATGGGCCCACATTTTTGATTGTTCTTTTGTCTCAGGATTCACGTACTTAATCCAGGTTTCATCACCGGTTACAATTCTGTTTAACAATCGGAGGTTACTTTCCAAACGGCGTTCGTACATGGCTTAAAACTAGCAACATTGACAATTTTTTACACATCCAGAATATCTCATATATTCTATGAATTCATCAACATTATATTGACATAAATTAACCTCTTTTAACATAATTCTTCAAGCTATTGATATTAAGAAGTTTTAGATAATTAAGTATCAAATTATACATTATTTTACCTAGTTCCAGAAAACTGTTCATAGTATTTTTATAATTAAATTGGAAAACTCTGTCTAGTTGTTTAGTTATGAATAGAACTATTTTTCGGAAAGATATCTAAATTATGCCCAATGTTCATAATAGTATCCAAAATAAATATAGAAAGCACTGTCAAAATTCCTAATTTTTTAAATAAAGGTTTGCAGTGTGGTCTATAACTAACATTACATGTACCGGTAACTCTTATCTTTGTTGTTGACATTAAGGTAATTAACCTGTATTAGTTGGTACATATTCAATGTTTCATTAAAAATAACAATAATAATAGAAGTAAAAAAAGAAAAGAATATAAATTATGTTTCGAAAAAGAGATTTGTAATAACTTATCTAAGAAAATATAAAAACACTATAACATATAATTTCCGTTCATAGGTTAAAAACAGAATTATCTTTTTTTAGGTCACTTTAAGATCATTTTCTAAAAAGCACAATTTTATTCATATCTCCCTTCCTCCTTTTCTCTTGGCAGGAAATATTTGAAAATTAATTACAGTTACGTTATTTTTAAATATATTTTCCTTTTCCTTAAATATTTAGACAAACTAAAATAATCATATTTTTTCCAAGCGTGATTCATAGTACAAACTCTTAATAAGCGCTGATACTTTAACATTTTAGAGTGCAATTTTGAAATTAAGAATTAATTAAAACATACTCTATAATTTGTTTTGTTCAAATTTGAATGTAAGATTTAAATATTTAGCCATTCTATGTTTTGTTATTGATTATAACTAAGACATGAGAAAATCTGCTCACCTATAATGGTTTTGCATTGTAACCAAGATCATTTTTATTTTTGTATTATTTCTGAAAAAAAATTGTATAATTACTGTAGAAATGTATAGGACTTAATTTTGTTAAGTGTATTTAAACAAGTGCCAACATGTTTAGTTTAGGTAGGAAATGCATTTTTGTACTGAAGAATGAAACATATGTATTGTAAAACGCACTTTATTTCGATAATCTACTTAATTTGTGATATTTTATTAATGATACCAATTTTGGTAATTCCCAATTTTATTATAATTTTTACCAGTTGTAATTTTGATGTATATCTTTATGTTTTTTTAACAGTGTATATTTATCTATTTATGATTGTATACATAGTTTCAACATTGGTTTTATAAAGATGACCATTTCTACAACCCGTCACTTCTTTGTGATAACGTTTTGATGTGTCATTATCATTGTCAGGTAAAGAGAGAAATTTTTTCATAAGTTTTGCCAATTTAAAAAATGTATTAATCTACTTATTTAGTAATATGTTTCTATATTGTAAATAAATCTAATAGAACAAAGAAATGTAAAACCAATGTTGGTGACACTGTTCTTTATATACATTCTTCAAGACAGATTATAAAGATAAACATAAGTTTGAAATAAACATGTTAAACATTTATTTGATATTTGAGTATATTTTCTTCTTTTTAAAAATATTTATTTATCTCCCTTTTTCTGATTACTAAATTGCCTTTTATAAAGGATACAAAAAATAGTGCAACATGATATTGTAATGTTTAAAGTATCAAAAAAATCTTTTCTTTGAGTGTGAATGGTTAATTTAATATTTAGAAAACGTGAAAATTTACACTGTAAGTTCTTGTCTAGTTATCTTTTATGTATAAATCTATATTATAAAAAAAAGCAAAAAAACATTTTAGTGAATAAAATTAGTGTTGTCATTCTTCCTGTAATATAGACACCCTACATGATTTGCAAATATTATTTGTTGTAAAATAAAAGAAAAAAGAAAAAAAAGAACGTCCATTTACAGAAAAACACTTGTTTTTATTATATAGTTCCTATTTGTATCACACATGTTCCCAATTAAAATATTTTGAAAATTCTTAATATTCATGTTGAGTTTCTTTTAATATTAATTTTACTTTTATTATTCTTTGACTTATGTATTATAGTGAATGATTTATTTAAAATCTGTCCAAACAACTAAAATGCTGCTAAGAATTCAAATAAAGTATATTGGTCGTCATCTTCCAAAAACAGATTGTTCAGGTATTATCGGTTAGCAACGAAATGAAATGCCAACATTTTGGTTGAATGTTAAGAATTATAAGATAAACATATTTGCCTAACCATAAGTAAAAGACAATTATGGTTTGAAAAATACCAAAATAACATTGTATTTTTGGTATTTTGTTACCACCACCCGACTGATTTTGTTTCCCAAATTTGCACTTTTAGAGATGGCAATAAATGTTATTTTTTGGCCTTACATATAATCTAAATTAATTTATTAAAAATCATTATAGCCTATTATTAAAAATAGAATTTTGGTCTTATAGCAACCAAAAGTTTTTGAGCTTGGTTTTATGTATGTGTGTCTGAAAATGTTTGCACTGTTTATTTGATTAACATAAGTACTTAATAAATGCTAAGCTAGTTAGATATCAATAAAAAATTGATATCTTTGAGAGGTATGAAATGAATGAATGTGAGTGGTCTTTGTTTTATATTAGCACAGCAAAAAGATGAAGTTTCATTCACAAGATTAGTGATTAGTACAATTATGAGATTCGGAAAACTTATATAAAGTTTGGTTTTCAGCTTACCACAATTTTCTATTTTGGAACAAAACTGCATTTTTTATTATTTTCTTATCAAATTTTTTTACATAATTTTCTGTATTTTATATAGTCATCTTGATTGTTTCGCCTCAAGGTATAAATTCACACATTGCATGATTGTATTACCACGTTACTATTAATTAATAATAATAATATTACCGTAATGAAGTCAACTTCTTATCGTATAATTTATGATGACATGTTTCGGAGCCGTAACTCCATCTTCTGGTAATGTGGTTCCTATGGAATATAGACCACCATATATCTTCTTCCTCTACAATTCCTTGTTGAGCATCTTGCATATTAAAATATATCTCGCTCATTTCTGAGTTTCGTTCTCTTCACAATGTGCATTGTCCACAAAATATTTACACAAATAATAAATCATTATAAATACATCAATCTTCCATAAAACTTAATGAAATTTATTTACATTAATATGCGACTAGTTTGTCAGATCAATACCAGTGCCAGTTTGTGGAACTATGATAACCTAACACATGAGAATTTTTTGTATATTGATATTGAAATATCTATCTATTGCAGTAAAGGGATTTTAAAATATGAAACCTATGAATGGAATTTGCTGATTAATGAAATGAACTGAATATCATGCTAATTTTCCCCTTTAATTTGTTGTCATAAAATGCCATATTCAACAGAAGACGAGTATAATGACATTAGTCCACTCAATATTAAGCCTCAGTTTTATAACAACTCTGACTGATGATTAAGGCCACTTCTCCATTCGAGGAGTTCCTGGCTGGTCTAGTGGTTAGCACTCTGACCTCACGAGTGACAGGTTCCGCGTTCAATCCCTCTAATTGAACGAAAGGTAATAAAATGAAACCTTGAACTATGCATACCTCGAATCTGTTGTATATGAAGAAAAACGATTCTTTCATTCTAAATACAGAGATATAATAAATCAGAAGAAAAACCAAAAGGATCAAAAGTTGATAAAGAAAAAATTTGAAAACTTCAAGGTAGAATAACTCGGAAAGTTACGATTGTAGAACATTCGAGCTTTCAGAAGACCCTCTAATGGATAGAAGAGGACTATGTTTACAAAATTAGAAAATTCCTACAGGAACAAAACTTACAGAGAAAAAACCAAAATTGTCAAGTTTATAAATTGAATCAAACAATTTCATGATTTTACAGGAAAATCGTATTTCGAAGCACACAGCTGGTGTCCCAGCGATTCCAAAACGCAGATCGCAGGAGAGAAATATTGAATAGATTACAAGTACAGTTAAAGAGCAATTAATTGCAAGGTAAATTGATAACAAAATAATTATAATAAATTATACAGTACATATGACTCAAAATAGACAGAACAACCCGAAATAACAGTGGAAAACATTAAAAGATGGGATATTATGAGGGAATATTCCCACTTATCAAAACATAGTTTATTTGATTAATTAAACTGCCAAGGTAAATTACTCTTAACATTTTCTTGGACCTAGATAGATGTTTTTGAAGAGTTAAATTACAAGAAAAGATTTTATTCAACTTCGAAAATTTTCGACAAAAAAGTAGATTCTACAACTTCATACTATGACATAAATTCAGGACAGGTTAAATGGATATAGAATCAGGTTGTAATAACGGAGATCGATTTAAATGAATAACTAAAAGTAAACTTCGAATATACTGATTTCAAACTAATACGATACAGAGCCAAAATCATTAATAATAATAGAACTTCATTTCATCTAATCAATTTTAAACGAACTTCAAAATTTCAAGATCAGCAAAGCAGTACTACGAGAAGAAACACAGGACGAGCAGCTCACTAGAACTGGTCAAACGATTTTCATCAAACTTCAGGATTACACTTCTAGTAGTTTCAAATACAAAATAACTTGTCGCAGCCATTCCCAAGAGCCGAAGTTAGCTATAATATATGTATTCAAGGTGTTCCTACTTATTTTGATTGAATATATGCTTCTATGCCGAATATATAAAATAAAATATTCAAATTTGGGAAAATTAAATAAAAGTAAAATCAAATTGTTTTTATATATTTTATCTTATTCTTTGGTCAAGTTTAAATAATTTAAGAGTGTAAAATGTTTTAATATAATATATAAAGTACGGCCCCGATTATCCAAACCCCCGACTAACCGAGGTTCCGGTTTATTTGAGTGTTTGTACACTGTACAGTACCGTAGCGAGCGATCGGAGTGGGATGACCGCTGCTACTGTGCCAAGGTCATTGACACAACCCTACATAGTCAAAGTCATACAAAGTGCTATTGAATATTTGGAGCAACAGGCAGAAATAACTTCGACAGATCTGCTGCTGCTTCATCGACTTCGAGAAACAGCTGCAAAAAAGCGGGTCAGTTCAGTAAAGCAGAAAGCTCTGATGAACTAAGAAGTAGGCTTAGTTTTTTAATTCAATTTTCATTGGTAAAGCACCAGTACAAAACAGTGTTCAATACTGTAGTTCGTTTTAAGTGTATTTTCATATTCACCATTGACCTTGTTTTAAATTTGTAGGCTAGAATTTTGATTTACAAAAACTGTATTTTTATTTGCTGTTCAGTAGCCTACAGCATATTTCTGTATTTTTTATATTATGAACGTAATATTTAGTACAGTGCAGTACTGTGGGTTTCGTAATAAAGTGAACTCAATATTTTAATTCAATTTTACGTCTTTATTTATTACTGTATCAACCCCAAAACGTCTTTGTAACGCCCGTAACACAGATTGGCGGCTGAAAACGCACACGCTACCATTGAATTCAATGGCGGTGGGGGACGCTCTCGTTCACCGGTCTGACTGCCCGTGTTATCTGAGTGTCCTCCGGTCCACATTAGCTTGGATAATCGGGGCCCTACTGTAGGCCTATCTTGTTTCAATTTTGTTTTCAAATAAATACCCAATTCCTATTTTAAAATTTTCTTTTTATGTAACTTTTATTGAGGATTATTTATTTTGAAATTTTCAAGACAATAGACTAATTTAAACTCTTTGCTTTGTGTTTTAATATGATTACAATCCTATGGATTAATTTTGATATTTCAATTGTGTGTGGTCTAAATAATAAATATATAATATATAGATTTTGCAAAGAACTCTTTCAATACACACTCCCTACAGAGAGTCTTTTAATATAGAAAAGAATCTAAAGCAAGAGCTCGTTAAATTCAATTTAAAGAAACATTTGAAGAATCAAGTTTCAAAATGTAAATAAGAATCCAATCCTAAAGTGAAAGGATTGAATTCTCGCATTGGGGATAAAAGTTCATTTATGTTAATACATAAGAAGAGAGAAGTTACACGTTGCAAGTCACTCCAGAAATGTGGGGTTTGTTATAATTATTTTCTCTGTACAAGAGAGGAGAACTTACCCGTTGGCAGTAGGTCCATGATTACACAACTCATCTATATTTTTGCTTGTTTTTTAAACAATAAACGACCTCCAAACAGAGAGGAGTATGTTTTATGTATAGAGTTGTTCGAGTTAAGGTAATAAATACCCGAATTAAGGAATTAGTAAACATATTGTATTAATTAATTAGAGTTATCATTAAAAAAAAAAAAATACTGAAATATGTAGAGCTGATGAGATTTCTAGAAGGGAAAAAAAAAAACGCAATACAAGATAATAGGTCAAAATTATTTGACACTATTGAAAGTAAGAATAACAGATATAATAGGCATACATTAAAGAATAATAATAATTTTAATAAAGCTAAAGACCAAGTAGAAGGATATAATTGTAAAAAATCTGACAGATTACATAAGCCAAGGTCATACCCAGCTTATGAAAAATTATGTCAACTATGTGGAAAGTATAATTACAGTAATCATTTCTGTTGTTTGCCAAGTCAGAACTAGACCTAATAAAATGTCAATTAAAACTATACAAACATCTAATGAAACAGATGAATCATTCTTGGTAAATTGTTTACAATATGGAGGTATTGTAGATGAATCGGGTAAGTGTATTCATATTACATAATACTTGGAATGAAAACATGATTAATATTATTGTTTGTTCGGACATTTGTCATCATTTGTGTATAAGAAACAATACACAATATTTCGAGAGTATAAATCAACTCCCGTTTAAAAAAAGAAAAGAAAACATGATTATTGAAGAAAAAAGACTATTTATAATTATAAAAAGACATTGTTGAAAATAAAAGATTATTGAAGATTAATTCAGTTAGTAAAATAAATTTCTCCTAATATGAGAATTTCCAAAACAAAAATTACTATAAAGGCATATGGTGGATTTTAATTGAATAAAATTGGGTCAATTGATTTAATATGTAGATATAAAACTTTAAAGATATAACTTATTAATTTATATTATTGTTGATTCCCTAAAGTCCAATACAATTTTAAGAAGAAATTCATGTCTTAAGTTGAATCTGATAGCTCATATTAATGATATAAGTAATACTCGGTTTAAATTCCAAACATTAATATGGATAAAACATAATAATAGAGATTTATTTAAAAAGTCATTTTAAAAAAGAAAACAAGAATTGTTTACAAAGTTAGGAAATTAAGTTATATGTCTAAAAATAAAAATAAAAGAATGTTCAACTGGTTATTAAACCTCCAAGAAGAATATTTGAATCTCTTGAATATACTCTGAATGAATTAGTAAAACAGGATATTATAAAAGATGACCAGAACTTGAAGGTTGGATAGTAACTTAGTTATAATGTAAAAACCTAAAGGTTATGTTTAGAGTCTCATTACCTTAATAAAGCTACTTCAAAATTATTATTAAGTGCTTTTTCTACACTTTTAGATCTAAAAGATTTCTTTTGGAATATCGAATTGGATCAAGAATCTATACATTTGTGACAGTTTAATACTCCTTTTGGTGTATTTGCTTTTAAATGACCCCAACTTTTAAAAGTCGTATTTGCTTGCAACTGAATTATTACAAAAATATAATTACCGTACTGTAATTTAAAAAATATAAATGGTGATTTATTAATTGCTGATAATACATTGGAATAGCATGATCAAATTTTTAATAAAAGTTATTGAACAGGCTAAACAAATTAATGTTCAATTTAATCTTGAAAAATACAGACAATCTAAAATAAAGTTTTAGGGACATATTTTTTGTAGGAAGTAAGTACCTAATGAAAATAAATCCTGATTTAATAAAAGCTATATAATCAATTAAAAATACTTCTAATAAAAATGAGTTGGAAAGAATATTTGGTATGTTTAATTACATAAGAAAATATACTCCAAATATGTCTAAGATTGCAGTCTTATAGAACTATTAAAAGATAAAGTTAGCTTCCAATTATTAAATATTCTTTTTAAAGCACTTAAAAACTATTAAAAATTTAGTATCACGAATTAACCAACTTAGATGTTAATATACCAGTTACACTTAAGGTGTTAACAAACTAAAATAATAATAGGTTTTTCATAACACTGTATCAAAGTTAATAATTTTCAATTACAGCAGTGAATATTGAAGTGATAATTTCCCAGTCTAGTCTGGGAAAGACAGCTGGAGATTTTCCTATACTACCAAGACCGCCATCAGCTGAGCCAGGGCCCGAGGCAAAATAATCCCACTCAATATTTCAAGATTTATTTTTGTCATTAATATTAATATATTAATTAAGGTTTTATGAAAACCAAACTTACAATAACATTATACATTATAATAACAAGAGTTTATTATTTTACATAAAATACAACAAATTTTTATTTTTCAAAATTATTCAATAATGATATTGTAATTTAATATTAATTACTTAAGTGAAGTGTACATAATAACACTAGTAGAGTATGAACATTTTTTTATTTACAACAATACTTATTCACAAAAAACTCCGGGCAGCCTAAAAAATATATGGAGTGCTATATACATATTAGGAGATATAACTAGTAATTTTTAGTCCTGATAGTTTAGTTTATTCAGGAGCTTCTGAGATGTTACTCTTTGTAATTGATTTTAAATATTAGACCTCCACCTTTAATTCAGATTTGATTTCTTCAACTTGTGTAGGATAATTTGCCTTTTATAGTAATTTCACCACGGAATGTAAAATCGAAATTATTGAAAAAGATCATACGAGTAACTAGTAAAAAACTAAATAACTAAAGACAACAATTTTAGTTTAACATTAACCGTATGTTGATAATGACATAAAAGTCGAAACCAGCCCAAAAAATTATTAAAATAGTGAAAATATTTATTAAGTAAACTTGTGTTTTTAGTTATTGACGATCCTTCAATATTTCTCTTCAAACATTCAATAATTATGTCAAAACTGAAGTACTGTCAAGATTTACTTTGCTAAAATGAAATTAAATGAGGAAATGATATCTACAATTTATATTTTTACAGCAGTCTGCAATAAAACATAATTTAATACAGAGAGTCTACTTTAAAATTCCTAAATGATATAAATTACTCCATGTTCCAAGAATTGAAATTAGGGAATAATTCTGTCTCGTATCTTCATTTAAATTAAATTTAAATCAAATGCGCCAATAGCTTTACAAACTCGCCATAATTGAACTTCGTTAAAAGATATTTCATTTCTGGGTTGCCAAAAAATTCACATTGATTATTCACATAATTAATATATAATAAATAATTCACTCCTCAATTTCTAGAAAAATGACTTGTTACATTCAAAACTTTGAAAAGCATAAGGAACAGAAAAGGGTTTTTGTGTAGGGTAGTAGATTTGTAGAGAGACTGACAGGGTGAATGTGTGGGAGAGGGAGGGAAGTTTGCTACTGTACTGTCTGATCCTGATGGAATAGTCATGTGATTCTTAAATTGCCCCCCCCCGCCAGAAGCCCAGGCCTTTGATTTTACTTTGATAAATTAATTGAACTTTTTATAAAATTATAATTACTAAATATTGTTTAACTACATTACTAGTGTGGATTATGTAGTAAATGTAAAACAATTTTTGGTAATAAAAACAAAAACAAAAATTTAACAAAGCTTAGTCACAACTTTCTTGATATCAGAAAAATAAATGATTTATTCAATAGTGAAAACGTTGATTAAACATGAGATTTGAAGATTTTCTTTCTTGATTTCATATTAATATCATATTTTCTGAAAGATATCAAGGACTTTATCAACGTTAATCTGTTGTCCCATTTCATTTTCTATTGATAACAGTACCAAACCACTTATGCGTTCTTGAGTCATAGAAGTTCTAAAGTATTCTTTGATCAATTTTAATTAAGAAAATGATCTTTTCACTTTGGCCACTTTAAAAGGAACACATAAGTACATACAGCAAGCTATACTTAGAGCAGGATATCTAGAACTCAAGGAACTATGGTTTTTCTTTTTCTTTTTCTGACGTATCCTTTGTTCAGTCAACAGTAGATTAGCAAGCTGTTTCAAATCAGTATGTTTCAAATAATCTTATATATGAAAAAACTACTAACTTATAATATTAGTCCCCGCAGGGGGGGGGGAGCAGAATAGCTGCACCTAATAAGAGGGGTTTGGCATCCCTTGCGGTCCCCAGTCAAACATTCACCAAACACTCACAACATATAGACTATCATCTATATTATAAACATACACCCAGTTCACATATAAACATATTCTTACTTTCACCTTTACTTAGGGTTATATCGCAGGGGAGTGCAAGACTATCTGCACCTATTGAGAGGCATTTAGCGTCCCTCGCGGAACCCGTGCTATACAGCCGTGGTACAATAAAACATCTTCTCCGTCCGAAGATGACTATAAATAACTATGAAATGTTTATAGTTTATAGCTAATGTTTTGGGCTCATCATTGGCTAAATTTTCTTCAACTATACTTACAGCGATGCTTTTATGTTTTGTAAAATATCTCAAAAAGCAATACCTTTCACAGTAGGTCTGGCGGAAGAATTGCCATTAAATACTCCATTTTCCTTACCGGAATTAGAGTCTGCTATGTTGTCGAGATTTCACTCCAGGCCCAGACAGCGTAGTTTATTCTATGATCAAACACCTCCCAACTTTGGGGAAGATGACCCTGCTTTAAAATATACAAAAGCAATGTTTTCCCGAGGCTTGGTTGGATGCTATATATCTTCTAAAACCATGTAAAGAAAAAAAACTGAGCCAGGAAGCTATCATTCCATTTCTCTTGCTAGTGTGCTCTACAAGCTAGTAGAGAGAATCTCAATCGGCGCCTTGTTTGATACCTCAAGAGTGACCTGCTGCTTTGTAATGAACATTGTGGCTTAGGCAGGGTCATTCATCTGCTGATCAGCTTGTTTTTTTAGAGTCTGCCATGCAAAATGCCTTTTTCTTGAGTCAGACACTGGTTGCAGTGTTTTTGACCTGGAAAAGCATATGATTTGGCTTGGTAAAGAGGTATTCTGAATACTTTAAAATCATGGAGTAATATTCTATATAAATGGTAATATTCTTGTTTTTATAGAAACTTCCTTAGCAACAGATATTTCAGAGTGTGTGTTGGAACTATGTTGTCTGATCGTTATCATTTAGAGAATATAGTGCCACTGGGTGGTGTGCTGAACGTGACCCTGTTTGCTGTGGCAATCCAGTATTACCGCGTGCCCGGTCCGCTGTTCTATATTTGTTGACAATTTTGTAATATATATGGCTACTCGAGGTATAGCAACTGCCAAAAAAGCACATCAACTTCCAAAAGTGCTTTACAGGCTATCAGGATATGAGTTCCAAAAGTCCCTTGGTTGAAGATATTCTGTATTTCTAATACAGACTTCAACTACAGGACATCGGAGTATCATTTTGCTGGGTACCTGGACAGGAAAAGTAAAAGCAGATGAAAAGGCAAAGGAAGCTACAAGTCAGATACCAGTCACACATTGTGTTTTGGTATCAGACTTAGTATCAACAGTTAAAATTATATTGCATAGGAAATGGGAAAAAGAGTGGACAAATACAGAGTCCAATAAGCTGAGAGAAGTTAAAGATATACTCCGTCCATGGAATTCATCCGTAAGTGCCAGTTGTTGAGAGGAAGTCGTGGTTACCCATGTTCGTATTAGTCATTCCATGATCAGCCATGGATTTCTGATGGAACAGGGGAATCCGCCACAATGCCCATTTTGTCAAGGTATGTTGTCAATAAAGAACATCCTCATTGAATGTGTTATGTTAAGATGTATGCAACAAACTATTGCATTACCTAATTTCTTTCAGGCAATGTTGGGAGATAATGCTCAGATCCTTGATCGGGTAGTGTCTTTTAGCGTCGTCTGAAAATGTATGATAAAATTTAAAGTAAATTTTCGATTCCATCATTACAGACCTCTTTATAGCTGTTTAATATTTTGTGGTTTATAATTAAAATTCTATTTACAGCCCTGTAATATTTGTTATAATTGTTGGTAATTATAATTTATCTTAATTTGTATTTGTTAACTTTTTGCAGGGCCATTTTACAGCCTTGTAATATATTATGTTTTTTTTTTTTTTTTGATATGCATTTCAATTTTGTTTTTACGGAACCGAGTCACAATTAAATAATATAGATAAGAATTACCTTAGTAGGTCCGTCTTGTGACTTCAATTTATATCTGGTTTTGCTATGACATGTTTCAAAGTTCAAGACTTCATCATCAGATACATGTAGATTAATTAATTCATTCACACGATGAATGCGTCACACATCAAATGTTAAAACACAAAACACAAACACAAACACAATTAAAATAAATATTCCCGTTCGGCAACGGTGCGCATTATCCTATGTCTGGTGGAACACTGTCGTTGCTAGGAATAAATCCTCTGATAGTTATCTCTATTAAGTCTAGATAAATGCTTGAGAGCTGTGTCGTATAGATAGTGTGAGTTGAAAGATAACTGGTCGTTTAAAATTTCATCTGGTTTATTTTTGAACGCTTTATATATCTCAAACTCTTCTTGAGCGTTCATTAATCTTCCCTTTGTACACACTTGCAATGCCTCCACACTGGAATGGAAATTATCTGGGATGTGTTTGTTTTCGAACAAATGGCTAGCAAAATTAGAGCTTGTAATATTGCTTTTATTAGTTGGAAGGTGCTCTTTGTATCGACAAAGGAACGTTCTCCCTGTTTGGCCAATGTAGAATTTGTTACAATCAGGGCAGGTTATTTTATAAACACCAGATTTATTTTCTAAAGGAATCTTATTTCTGCGTTTAAGAAATGAGGAGATATTGTTGCTTGTGCGGAAGGCGAGGGTGATGTTAAGTTTTTTAAAAATATTGCGTAAAACATTGGGTAGAAGGTTGGTGTACTCAGATGGAATAAATTTGTTGGTTTTGGTTAAGCCTGTTTCTAAATTGTTTCTATTTTTCTGTGTCTTATTATACCTCTCAATCATTTTATCAATTAAAGAACTTTTATAGCCATTGCTTACAGCTATGTGTTTTATTATGTTTACTTCGTCATGATAATCAATTGTGTTCAAAGGGACAGTGTTAAGTCTATGTATAAAGCAATTAAAAGCCGCCATTTTTTGGGAGTACGGATGGTACGATTTGGCGTTGATGGTGACATCAGTTGTAGTAGGTTTTCGATAGATTTTATAGTCAAGCTTGTCATGACCCTTTCTTATGGTTAGATCTAAGAAATTCAGTTGGTCATTACTTTCCATTTCTAGCGTAAACTGGATCTTAGTGTTAATGCTGTTCATGTACTTCAATAGTCCAGCAGCTTGTCTATTGGAACCATTAAAAATAACAAATGTGTCATCCACATATCTATTGTAGAGTATGATGTTTTTTCTATACTTGTTTTTATTTGACATTATGTGTTCATTTTCAAAATAATTCAAGTATATGTCTGCTAGTAACCCGGATAGTGGTGAACCCATTGCTAAGCCGTCTGTTTGTAAGTAGAAATTGTTATTGAATACGAAGTAATTTTGTTCCAACACAGTTTGTAGTAGCCGCATAAGTTCATTTATTTCATCTTTATGCAATTTATTAGTGGTATTGAGGTTATCACTAAGTACATTTAGCATTTCTGCCACTGGGATGTTGGTATACATGTTAATCACATCGAAAGAAACGAGTTTATAGCTTTGTTTAATCTTAATATTTTTCGTATTACTAATGAATTCGGTGTTGTTTTTTAAACTATGGTTGTTTGTTAAGGTGATGTTGGTTTTAATGAGGTGTTCCAATTTTTTTGCAGTTCCATAGCTTGGAGCTGTGGTGTAATTGATTAATGGTCTGATAGGAATATTTGGTTTATGAAGTTTTGGTAAGCCGGTAAACTGCGGTGCCTGAGGGTTTATCGGTTTAAGAGACCTACGAGATTTTTCACTTAACAAGGATGTGCAACCGCTTATTGTCTGATTCAAACTTTTATGAAATTTCTTGGTTGGGTCAGAGTTGAGCAAATGGACATTATTGCTATTAATAAAATCCATGATTTTTTGGGAATATTCGCTTTGGCTTACAATAACTAAAGTGTTGCCCTTATCAGCCTTGGTCACAATTGCATCATTCTCTAACAATTTATGTTTGATATTTTTTAGTATTCTGCTCTCACGTGAGTAGAGTATATTACGGTTATTTGGTTTAAGTACTGCGTCGATGGGTGTTTTCAAAATATTATTCAATTTATTGTTCACAGCAACACGTACGTTATTCTGTAAGTCTTGTTCCTTCAAAGTTTTAATAACCGCTTCTGCATTAATTACATCACGTATGACATGGTTGTTATTGTTGACTCTCGGTATATTATAATTTAAGCCTTTACTTAACAAGTCCATCTCATTTCCATCGAAGTGTATATCAGTTAAGTTGGATATCCGTGGATAGAATACGTGTTTACAATCAATGTTTACCGGTTTGTGTTGATTGACGCTATCAGAGGATAACTATCAGAGGATTTATTCCTAGCAACGACAGTGTTCCACCAGACATAGGATAATGCGCACCGTTGCCGAACGGGAATATTTATTTTAATTGTGTTTGTGTTTGTGTTTTGTGTTTTAACATTTGATGTGTGACGCATTCATCGTGTGAATGAATTAATTAATCTACATGTATCTGATGATGAAGTCTTGAACTTTGAAACATGTCATAGCAAAACCAGATATAAATTGAAGTCACAAGACGGACCTACTAAGGTAATTCTTATCTATATTATGTTTTTTATTTTGTTTGTTATCTAGTTTTATTTTGTTATTTCTAATTGCAAACATTTTGAAGGTGATAATGACGAAAATGGTTTAGCCTTAAACCACAAAAAAAATTTCTGATCTTAACAAAGGTATTATGTCTTCAGAAAAGGTTTCTGCAAAATTTTCAGCATCTTTTTCCAGTTGATCTTCATTAGAGAAAGCCATAAAGAAGGGTTGAATTAAGTTACCCTATATGCATCTACTACTGACTTAATGCCCTTTAACTGGTGGTCAAGTTGTGAGCATATAGTATCAAACATGGACTAATATAATGTCAGCTTAAAACTGGATTTTGGGTCAGTGAGTCTTTGATTTTCAAAAAGCTCATTGAAAGTGACTAAGTTTGTTTAAACTGAGTCGATATTCTTATATTTAGAGAATTTGCTTGTAGTGTGTTTGAGGCAATATTTATATTTTGAAATTTTTTACACAGAATTACCAACATTAAAACACATCTGAAGGATTTGAGTGCATTCTTTAAGTCAATAGCAGACGGGTTGTGAATCCCAAATCCTGACATAATCAACTGCTGTCCTTCCAATATATTCTTAGATTTTACGAAATAATTCTCTCATATGCAATTGCAGCAATAAGGAATAGCCTTACTTAACCCTAGAAAGGTAATGATGCGAATATCTTACGCATATGACGTTAAAAAGCCCCGCCCTGTCCACGGGAGGGCGGGCATCCGCCCCTTCTCCCTGATATGCTACCTCCAGTCTGTCGGCCAGCTGCCTGCTAAGTGATCAGACGTTCCAGTGATTTGTTCCCGCTTTCACTATTTATTTATGGAAAGACAGTGAGTAAATTTTACGCATGTTTACCTATAACTATTATTTAATATGCGAGTCTTTTACGCATGTTTACCTACACTGTCTCTTATATACGTTCCTGTATTAGAAATATGGGATTTACTGATGAAGAATTGTGAAACAAACTATCGACCAAGTGCATACGTCACAATTGATGAACAATTAATAGGGTTTTAGAGGATAGTGTAAATTTCGTATGTATATACCTTCAAAACCTGATAAATATGGTCTTAAAATACTTATTATATGATATAATAGTTCTAAATATTTGGTAAGTGCTATGCCATATTTAGGAAAAGGCACAACACCAACAAATGAACCATCAGCGAACCACTTTGTAAAGGAACTAACGATCTCAATCAAGGGATCCAATCGTAATGTAACCATGGACAACTGGTTTTGTAACGTTTCTTTGATTGAGAACATGCTCAAAGAAGACAACCTGACCGTTGTTGGGGCTATAAGGAAGAATAAGCCCCATTTCCCACCCAAGTTTACGGAAAAGAAGTTTCAAGGTAGAGCTCCTAACTCATCTATTTTCTTGTTTCACGATGATGTGACTGTAGTGTCCTATATGCCCTATAAAAATAAGCTTGTGCTGCTTCAACCTTGCATGGTGAAGAAATTGTCAACTGCAAAACTAAGAAGCCCGAAGTAATTATGACGTATAATTCATCCAAAGGTGTTGTAGACAGCTTTGATCACATGTGTCACGCCATGAATCATGGCAGGAAGACAAAGAGATGGAGTATGTGTTTCTTCTACAACATGATGAATATTGCTTCAATCAATGCATTTGTAGTCTACTCCCACAACTATTTCAGAAGAAACCAGGATTGCAAACTCGTATTAAACAGGTAAAATTTCTTGCTCATGCTCCATAAACAATTATGCGAAGACTGGCAAAAAATAAAACTCCAAAAGACTACTATCACTAAATCTTTGAAGACTTCTTTAAACTCAATCCTGAACATTGAAGCAACATCTTCAGAAACTATTCAACAAGAAAAGGGCCAAGAAAATACTGCAGCGAGTGTTTGTACGTCAAACGAAGGCATACCACGACTTACTGTTATTCCTGCAATAAGGCTAATTGTGGAGAGCACCGGGTAAAAATTTGCTGTGGCTGTGCTGAAAGCTTCCACAAGAAATAAAACTAAAATACAAACAGTGACAATAGTGTTTATTACTATTTATAAGATAAGTAATGTCGAGGAAACATTATGTGTAAGTATATGCATATGTGATTATTTATGTTATGTATAAGCCTACATATCATATATCATATCATACATATCACAAATAAATGCACATATAGTTGCACAATATATTAACAAATCAATGATATGACCCATTCATTTATCTTAAGTCATTCATGAGTACCATTTGCCTGAAAACCCCATGTGTGTTAAATTTTCGCATGTTTACCCTTGATATGGTTGAAAACAGTTTACCTTTCTAAGGTTAAATATTCGGTTGAAGTGTAATTTGTTACAGATCTTTTTAGCAAGAGATCTGTTCAAAATCTTTTTGAACAGGAACCCCAAATTTATTGGGGATCCTCATTCGGGGCTTCTTCCTTCGAACTCCCTGTTGCAACAGCCTAGCTACCTGTATGGTGGTAATAAAACAAGATATATTGTCCATTATTTGTTAACTTAAAATAATAATGGTAAACGGATTTTAATTGAAAAGAAAAGAATAGGAAGGGAGTGGCGCAAAGAAGAATTTGTGTATTACTAACTTTTTCTTCGTCAAACGGCAGGCTTGGAATCCCCCCCCTAAAGCTTTCCTATTACTGTAACTTAATTTCATAGCTAATCGATATTACTCCTACAATGGCAATATAATATATATTTGCCACTCCAGATTCTGTAATTTAATTTGTCCAGGCATTTGTAGACAGACTGTACCAGAGTAATGTTCAACAGCTGTTCAAACAATCAGCTGTTCTCTTTAATTTTAGGTTGCCAATTGTGATTGTGAGATGCTTCAGTTGCTTAATGTTTTTACTTCGTAGTTCTAAAAGTTTGTGAAGGTATTTTGTAAATTAGATTTTTAATCTGTTTTATAAAATGAAAGGGACTCGTAAATACAGAAATAGTGTTTTCAGAAATATTTATGAGCAACCGTATCATGAATCTATTCGTTTAAAATTGTATAATAGTACTAAAGGTATGTTACTGCATTTTTTTGTTAACTGACCTATTTTAATTCAAAATATTTTGGGACTTTTAAATTTTGTATAACAAGAGGTAATTTTTTACAATACATATATAATTATATATTTTCAATCTCTTTACTGAAAATGTATGTTATGATTGTTATTGTCTGCAAAGAAAAAAAAATTTAAGAAACAAAACAAATTAAGGTAAATAGAGCAAGTAAAATTGCAGTGGTTGCAATTCTGTGTCTGGTTGGTGCATAAAAATACAACATTCAGAGATTCCATTCTACACAAAGGAGAGAGGAATGTAGCCTACAAACAATTTTTTAATGGTCTGAAAGAGAAAAATTATCCAGGAATATTAGAAATTACAACCATATTTCTTATTGGATTTAACTTGAGTCATATGACTTAATTGCTAATAGTTATAAGATTTAGTTAAAAAATTTTCTGATAAATTATCACCACTTCTTATTTCTTATATATTTTTAAATGGTTAATAATCATTTCGTGACTTCACAAAGTTTTGGGGTTAAGTGGTTTACTATTTAGTTGACTAACTTATCCATTTTCATATGTAGAATTTCTAAATTTTCCAGGATATTTAAACATATTTTGGTAATTGTTAAGAGCAGTGTGACCATGATAACACCCAATTTTTGTTTATATAGCTTAGTCTTAGAGAGCACAATCTACTAAATATGAAAATATAAAAAAAAGTGTGCTCACCCCTAAGTAAGAAATGTGCGAGGTCCAAGTCGAGAAAGTGAGATTAATTAACCGCTTCACACGTAGGCCTATGAAATACAGGTTATTGACTATTTGAATATAAACATAACCTGGCCTTACTTGATCTATTCACGGAGTTATTCGTATTGTACTTTGCTCAAATTTGCCAAATCTCATTTCAGGACAAACTAGTTTGTCAATTTCATGAGTCTATTTGAATATATAACAGAACCTGTTCTAACTTAACCTATTCGGAGAGTTTTGGTAAACAACAATCTAGATTTGATCAATGGTAAATTTAACCTTCTAAACATGTTTCCCTCAATATTTACAATATTACTATCATAGACAACATTGATTTTAAAAGTAATAATAGGCTAGTTTTAATGAGGAAAAGTTGGTCACTCTGTTCTTAACAATTACCAATATTTCAAAACATACTACACCATATTGGTATTTACTTCACAATTAAATAATTTCGTGTAATTTATTTTCTTTGTCCTTTTTCATAAATTTCCAGTTCAAAACTTGTAACAGGCCTACATAATCAGTTAAAAATTTTAATCTCAAAATATTTTCAGTGTTTTTATATATTGTCACCCTAACATTACTAAAAAATGTATATCTGTATGAAATAAGTAACAAATTTATAAAGATAGGTTGAGGGGTTTCTTGTATCCTATTTCGATCCTACATCCCCTAGGGGCTCACATATAATGAGTTTGGTTATAGCAATCCTGAGATATTGTTATTTGAATAAGGAAGGAATCAAGACATTGCCAGTGTACTAAATTTTTAGATTTATCTTCTCAATTTGTAAATGTAAAGTATGAATAGTGATATGATGGTTAATTTACCTACTTGGAGGTCAGATCCCCAGTGTGCATCATTTATAATTAGCCTAATAAGCCTATGTTAGGCTCTATTAATATTTGATTTTGATTACCTGGTTTTTTATTCTCTGTTTTTGTTATGGTGATGATGACTGGATGATTTTATCCTAGCTTCAAATAAACAAAATTGATTTTTCACTTCTTTATGCCAAGGGTAGTAGAAGTATGCTCATTCAATCCAGTACATATTGGTTCATCTGATACATCATTTAATGAATATGTTACGCCTATTATACTTGATCAATCCCTAATATATTTTTTAAATTTTTTATTGGTTTAATATTGTTTGCAACTTTTTCAAAGGAAGAAATGTATTTAACAGGTTGGGTTAGGTTGTATATATCATTAAACAACAAATATACAATTCAATTAAAGATATTTAGAAATTTTTAGGTTTTCAGATTATGGAGAGAAAAAGGTAATAGTAGATGAAACAGTATTATTAGCACCTCAAAATTTTTTTATAAATTTTAAAATAATGTCAAAATGTTAAAACTAAATTAAAATTAAAGTAAAAATTAACTAAAAATTATTTTTTATATTTTATAGCCTAATTTAACCAAACAGAATAATTTAACCAAACAGAATATTTTAACTCTATGTAAGTAACATTCACAATTACTGTATCTCAAGACATATTTAGCTTGACAAAGAAAGCAGTATAGCAAAACACAAATTCTTCCACCATAACAACAACACAAAGACACGGCTTTGGTAGAAAATAGAAAACAGCAACCACATTGTAAATTCTTTTATATTTTATAAAACATACACATTGCAAAGTCATAAAAAAACCACACTTTTATAAATATAAGATTTAAATGTAAATAGAGATAATATGAACCATACTAACATAACTTGTCCTAGATGTCAAAAATTCCTAATGTAGATTGTAATATCATGTGATATTCCACAGAAATGACAATACTACTGAGCCGGTTCCACGATTACACTTTATCTAGCATTGATATATGATGTTATATAATAATGTGTCATTTCTCTCATCACCAATAAATACTCTAATTCCATGTATGGGTATCTCTTATCTTGATACTGTAAAGCATGTCAAAGTATTACTTTTAGTTTTCCCACAACCCTGGAATTTCTATCTGTGGTGTAGTTTGTAAAGTATAAAGCACCAGACGTATAAATCTATGATAAAAGTATACCTTCTTAGAACTAGACTGTTATGAGATTTACCTTTGACAATAGTTTGTTACATCTCGACTTATGAAAGATGTCGGTAGGTTGGAGTAATTAATAAATCTGCAACAAAATTTATTTTGCACAATGTCATTGAAGAACCAACCTACAAGATATATAATATACCAATTGAAAAGGTGAGGATAGTAATACTACTTTTAACACCAAAGAAGCAGAAGGTTTCTTAATGGTTCTGGATGAAATTTCAAGGATTTTTAGAGGGTGGTTGTTCTCTTCCCTGCCTATCTCTAAGAAAAGAGGTTGGGTTGGAGTTCAGAGTTATAGTGGTGGAAAGAGTTGCTATAGATAGATTTAAAGTGTGCAAATAAACTGATAAGTATAGCCCACAGAAACAAAAGTTCATTGAATGTATCAAAAGGAATTTTCCATCAAAGTCCTTAGAAGAATTATCTGCAAGCATAATCAAATATTTGTGTCTTCTTGCTGCCAATAAATGTCGACAGAAGTTCGCCAAATCAGGTCGTCTCCATACTCCTGGTGAATAAATAAATAAATTATTGTTGTATTTAATGGGGTTATTACTTGGGTTGGTTCACAGCATATTTGTCGTGTGCGTGCAGGAAATCTCGACTTGATCCAGCGACTGAGCTTGCAACGCTCACTGCCCGTCCACAATGGCTGTGTCAACTGTATCTGTTGGAACGATTCTGGCGAGTTCCTTCTGTCCGGTTCTGATGATCAGCATTTAGTCATTTCTCACGCTTATAATTATAAGGTAGGATAGTATTAGTTTATTATGGGTTTAGGTCTAACTTTAGATTTAAGAATTCAGTTCATTCAGGAGTTAGATTATATATTTCTTAGATCAATTACTGTAAAAGTTTTAAGAGTGAACAGTCTACTAAATTTAAACATTTTATTATAAACTTACTACCTATTAAATTTGTCTTTTATAGAATTGTTAATATTGAATTCAGATAAATGTAATACTTAAGGGTGAAATATTTTATAACTAGCCTAATTTTTTTACTAATTAATTTGGCTTGAGGTTTTAATCTCAAGTTAGTGGATGATAGCATTAGGCCTAACATATTTTTAACTTCTTATATTTCACTGTATTACCAACTTTCATTTTCCAATTCGCTGTATTACTGTAAAGTTAATATAATCAGATTTTAAATATTATGTTTTTAGCTTAATGCACATACCTACAAAGTATTTCTAAAAGATACGTTCTATGACTATTGGGAAAAGGGGGGGTGTTAGGTCTAATATAAGGGTAATGGTAAACTGTCTATTCTGTCACTAAACTCTCATTTAATATGTAGATACATTGAAATGTATCTCCAAATAAATGAAAAGACAAATGTTCCACAACAATCACTTTATTTGTGAAATACAAATACAAGATGATGATTCAATGATTAAGTCATCATCCTTAGTTGTTATATGCACACAAATCTTACTGACACACTCCAGTGTGACACTCCAGTGTGACATGATGACTTTGTCATTCAAACATCATCTTGTATTTGTAGGCCTATTGCAGAAATAAAGTGGTTTTTATAGAACATTTGTGTTTTCAATCATTTGTTGATTGAAATTTCTACAAGTGTCACTAATTACAGTTGGTTTAAATTTATATTTTACTAACTATAGACATTTTAAATTACAAAAATATCAACTTTTTATATTATGGTAAAGATTTATTCAACTGTTTTTTAATCGAAGGCACAACAATCGTTGGTTCAAACATAAACTCAGCTGAATATTACAAGATTATATTAATAACATTATATTTTTAAACCAGCTGTTGTCTATAATACAAAATAATAATTTGTTGAATAAGGTATGTTATTTGGAAGCATATCTGTAGCATTTTTATTTTGTTTAAATTTGTTAACTACTATTATGATAATTCATCAAAGAATCTTTATAAATTGTTTTCGTGGTTTCAACCTTCTGGTCTTCCTTAATAGGGAGTGAGTAATTTTTAATTTATTCTTAATATTCTTATGTGATTGTTTTATTATGAATTAAATAGCAAAAACGTTTTACAAATGGTTTGGTTTATAATAATTTTAACCCTTCGCACGCTGAAAACGGATATATCCGTTTGACTGACTTTGTTCCAAACGCTAATAACAAATATATCCGTATAAATGCAAATCACTGCCCGGGGGATAGTTGTAGTTTTCTAAAGTTCCGCTAGCGTGCAGGAGTGTGTTGGTTGTTTATTTCTTGTTACCTAGACGCTTTATTTGGCGCGCTAGGTCATCTGACACAGCGGGGGGAGGGGTTTCAGTCCCACCTGGCAGCACTCCATGCCTGTTTGGTGTTGTCTACAGCGCTAAAAACAAATATATCCGGCGGTCGTCCGTCTACTCTTGGGCGCGTCACTAAGTGGATGTGCGTTTCGGTTTAGATTACTTTTTAACGATCTATTGCAGTAAAGTGTTACAGTAAAAAGCGTGGATCTATTTTGTTAAATATTTAGTCATTACTTTTTTTTGCAATTTATTTTTAGGAAGTTGTGTGCCGTTTGTGTAATTCATTCTTTTACTTAGTTAGTTTTATTGAATAAATATCTTTTTAACGATCTAGTAAAGTGTTGTAAAACGCGTGTATTTATGTTGTAAATATTTAGTCATTACTTTTTTTGCAATTTATTTTTAGGACGTTGTGTGCCGTTTGTTTCTTTCTTTGTGTGTTTTTGTTCGTTTCTTTTACTTAGTTAGTTTTATTGAATAAATATGGAAAAACCGGACGATCCAGATTTTGAAAACTTTGTGATTGGTGCTATGGACATATCATTTTCAAGTGCATTTAATGACACTGAAATTGACACTGACATTGAAGATGTTATTATAAATAATGTTATAAACTCTAGCGAAAGTGAAAGTGACAAATTCGACCAAACCTAGCAGACGGCCGAACCTCCCGCTCAACTTTCTGACGAACAAAACAGGGCAATAAATCACCCGACACCTGTAGCCGGGAAACCACATTTTATGGGAAGAAAGGAAAAGGGGTCGAGTCAATGCCAAGTATGCAAGAAGAGAGGAATGAGGAAAGAAACTATATACTTCTGCAAGACTTGCACCGCCAAACCTGCTCTACACCCGGACACCTGCTTTGAGCTCTATCACACTGAACCTAATTACTAGTTGGACTTTCATGGTTACACTCAATCTATAGCTTAGTTTAGTAACATTTCAATTTGTTTTTCAATTTTTTTATTGTATATATTTATTATGTTACATTGCAGTTTTTGTCTTATTAGGTATATGTTGAAAAAAGTTAATTTTTTCAGTGATGTTTTTGACTAAAAAATGGCTATGTATAAATAAAAAAAACATTTCTATGCTATTTTTTTATTTACTTTTACCATATTAACCAAAAACAAAAATTAACATTAAGGAAATAAAATTTTTTTTCTTAAAGTTAAATTAGCGTTTGGGGATATTTTGACACATTTTATTCAGCGTGCGAAGGGTTAAATGATTTTAAAGAGGTTTTGAAATCTCTTTTGTGATTTGTTTAAACTATTGTTTGTTCCAGATGTTAACTAATTATAAAACAAGCCATCGTGCGAATATTTTCAGTGCAAAATTTCTTCCTTGTAGTGGTGACACAAACATAATTTCTTGTTCTGGAGATGGCATTATACTTTTCACAGGTAAGTACCTTAGTGTAATACATATTATGTTGATTTCAAGGACTTTTTGTTCTAACATTTTTTTCCCTTAAAAGTATTATTATTTTTTTCCCATGTGATTGTTGATGTAAATATCTTTTTGCCAGATTTACTTCGGCCTTCGGAAACCCAACAAAATCAATTTAACTGCCACATTGGTACAACTTATGAGATAGCAACAGTTCCTAATGATCCTCATACTTTTCTTAGTTGTGGTGAAGATTACACCGTACGATGTTATGATCTCCGAATTAAAGAGAAATGCAATAAACCTCACTGTAAAGATGTAAGTTTTAATTTATATAGTCTACTTGCTTTAAATTTTAGTGTAATTTAGTTTATTTGTTAGGAATGTTGAACTCAACAATAGGAAATGAGCTAAGGAAATCAAAAATTTATTAAGTTTGTTGTTTTGTAATAATTGATTTAATTCTAATAGTAATTAATATTGAATAATAATAATTAATCTCTTTTCCCTTGCGAGTGAAGGCTGTCTCATATTTTTCTATTTATTATATCATGTTTATTTGATTAAAAATCCTTTTTCTAACACACTCACAGTTAACTTTAATGTAATAGCAGATATTTCTTGTTGAAACTCCATATTCAAGGATAAAATAAAGCAAAAGCTTAAAGTTTCAAATATTTTAATAGTATAAATGAGCTACAATTGTTTCGCCTTGCGGCATCATCGGGCAACTTTGAGCTGCCCGATTGAGTTGAGTTGCCCGATGATGCCGCAAGGCGAAACAATTGTAGCTCATTTATACTATTAAAATATTTGAAACTTTAAGCTTTTGCTTTATTTTACACTCACAGTTATCTGTCGAAATTTCTATAATCTTTCATTCAATAGTGTTACTTTTTAAAAATTTACGGTCTAATTTTTCTAATTATAAAACACATTTATTATTTACATAAACGTTCAATTATAATGAATGATGTTAAAAAATATAAATGATTAGAATAATGGTTTGAATATACCCCTAACCACAATCACTTGGAACATTAAATAAAATACAATTATTGTAATTTATTTTGAATATTCCTCTAAATGCCCTAATGCATATTTCGATAACATGGTTATCATCATCAGAGGGTCTTGATTCTAAACTATACTACATCTGAACTTACATTTCTACTTGTGAAATAAAACTTGCAAGAATAAACAAAATAAAGTACAATAATTGTGTTTTATTTATTGTTCCTAGTGATTGTGGTTAGGGGTATATTCAAACCTATATTGTGAATTCACCACAGTGCTCAAAAAGATTGTATCTAAAAGATTAGAAGTTTATTTGAACCTATTTCACATATTGGACAATGATTCTTAATCACCACCAACACAGTTATTTCTCATTTATTTCAAATAATCGTTATAACAGTTATATACCAGAGTCATCCATAGTAGGCCTATTCAGAAACACTTGATTTAACATTTTGATCTCACTTGCAAATTCATTATACTTGAACAGTTGCACTCGCCATGATGTAGCTTGGCACTCCTCCGAGAACACGCCTAACTCCTTAAAATCTCTGTCAAAAACTCTTCACTCTAGAGATGACGACTGATATCAAAAGTTCTAACATCACCTCTGATCCAGGGCCTTCTAAGCTATCATCTCTGATAACTAGAAAAACTAGCATAGAGTTAAAGATTCTTATAGAATTTCTATGTTGTGTTAATCTCTGGTCTTCACACCAAGTCATAGAAATGACTTTGAGGCGATCACACTGTGTTCTCTATAGACGCTTCTATGAATTTGTTACATTCTGTAACTCTCAGGAGCTATTCAACTTTGAATATTTATTAACACTTTACTGGATTCAACATTTTTTTATTTTTAAAGTTTATCTTTGAGGATAATCTTTTATATTTTGATTTTAAATGCCTATTTAAAGTCTTTTGAATCTTTCTTATTTACATTTACTACAAAATTGAATAATATTAAATTTATAGTCTAGCCTAAATCTTCCCAACCTAATTTAGTATCATTTTAAGGTTTTAGTTTATATTGATTTGAAAAGTCACATGCTTATAATTTATAAGTCAGTTCAGGGCCAGATAATTCATTAATTGACATCAGTGTTGTTTATATCGGTTATTTTCAACACTTTGCTAAGTTATCTATGCATTGGAAGGTGCTGAAAACAGATGCTTTTTTTCCTTCAAGGATAAAATAAACAATATTTTGTTAATCGTTTTACCTAACTAGTGTATGTAGTTTAGGTGAATTAAAGGTAATTGTTCCACTGTACTTATCCACCTTCTGTTGTCATAAGATTTTATTTTTAAGAAACAAAGCTGATTACCAGCATTTTAGGATCTAAAATGGAAATTTGAAATAATTAATAAAATTTTAATTCTCTTTTGTGGACCGTCATCTTGCATCACAAAGGCAAATGAAAGGTATATGACAAACCACCTGAAAATCTAATACCCAGAGATTCAGAGCTTCCTTATTTACATAATAATCGTACTGTGCATACACAAAGCTTTAGGTATCTAAACATTTTAGGTATTTATATAATTTTAGAACATATCATTAGGAGATGTGTAATCCAACAAATATTTGCCATCTAGGACAAGTTAGGTTAGGTTAGCTTGCATTTATTTACATGTTAGAATTATTATTTACACATGGCAAAGTTTTATAAATTACAATGTTATTAATTTATTAAATAAAGTCATAACCTAACTTGTACTAGATCCTAAATATTTGTGAATAAGTAAAACTTGGTACATGCACAGTGGGATTGTTATTAGAATAAAGAAGGTACCAAGCCATTGTTTGTGTACTTAGACTATCTATTATACTATATTTTTAGATGGTTTTATCTGAAATAATACCTCACAGGGGCAGTAGCGGCCGATGGTTAAGGGCAATGGGAGGGCTCTGTTTTATTTTCTACACGTAAGGCTCTGTTTTATTTTATACATGTTATCATTCACTTAACATTCACAATCACAAAGGGTTAAACTTAAAAACATAAACAAACAACTCGTGTGAGTGGCGAGACACTATTTAGAACAGTTGCGCCAACTTATTTTGCCCATCGAAAACAAGGTTTTTAGTAATGCGGAACATATAATTTATGGTGGCTGCACTGACTGATGTCTGCGCGCGCAGCTTCGGACTCTGCCCTAGAAGCCCATTACATGCTGTGTAAATGACGTCACGGCACCCTCAGCTCTGTCTGCTGCTTGCCCCATATGACTAAATACAATGAAACTGGGACGCTCTGGCCACCGTCCGAACTCCAGAATACATTCGTCAAATATTTTATATTGTAAAACTTCCGCTACAAATGATGGTGAAATCCATAGAGGCAATTCATAATTCATTTATCTCCAAAGAATTAAATACATATACTGTAGGTATTTACATTATTAAAATAATATTATCATTGGGGGGGGGGGCGGCGTCCGAGAGTCCTTATGAGTAAGCCGCCACTGCACAGGGGGTGACTTATAGTGAGTAAGGGTGTAGTAATTCTGATGGATGCTACCTGGATCTCCACCTTTCTTTATCTAGTCTTCTTTCATCTTTCCTATTAGGTCCCTCTTGATCAACTTTTGTTCTTTTCCAACTCTAATGTTATTAATGTGTTTGAGGGCTAAGGATCTCTTTTCTTATCTTCTCAATTTGTATATCAATAGGAAAAAAGTAGATTATTTTGACTACGGTGTAGGGGTCTACATATTGAGAAGTTAAAATTTGTATGTTATTGTTATTTAATTTTTAGTTCAATTTGTTAGTTTTATTTTAAGAACCATAAATAATATCACTGTTTTTGTTAAGTTAATGACAGTGATGATTTTCCCTTTAAATAAAAAAACATTGATGTAATAGTGTATACCTTTTATTTGTCATTCTTATACAAGATGATGGCAAATAAAAGCTGTAATAATTTTTAAAAAATGTATGCGGAAGTTATCTACAATCATCATAACTTCTTAAAGATAAAGTCTCGTATAATTTGCAATATATATATATATATATAATATTAATATTATTAGTTATATTACCAATATTAGGATGAATATTTTAACAATATATTTATTGAAATGTATATACTTGAAAAGTTTAACGAATGTTTTTGAGCTGACTAATAACAGAGTGGCATAACAGTGTATCGTGAATGGCTCTTTAGAGTATCTCTTGTCATTTGTCTCAAACTCTAAAATACTACAATAAGTGAAAGTTTCTAAAACTGTTCTTGTTCTGACTAAATCACAGAATGGCATAACAGTGTATTATAAATAGTTATGTGAGTAATATCACTTATAATTTGTCTCAAACTCTACAATATTACAATAAGAGAAAGTTTTTTTAAAATGTTTAAAATAAAACGAATGTTCTTGTAGGATGTCCTGATTACTTGTCAGCGAGCTGTTACTGCTCTTACTGTAAACAATGTAATGCCCTACCAGATGGCCATTGGCTGCTCCGATAGTACTGTTAGACTTTACGATAGAAGAATGCTCGGTACCAAATCATCAGGTAATGGTCATCAATTTGAATTTTATTTGTTTCATAAAAGAAAAACTTTTATTATTTACTTGTACTCAAATATTGGTTTCCCTTTTTGACACTTTTGTATTTTCACTTATATTGTTATACGTGATATACTATAATCTGTCTGAGGTACATTTAATTAATAACATTATTTAAAACGAACACCAAGTTTATCCTATGTGAAACTGTTATACTAAATATAATTTAAATTAAATTTATTTTTTGTTATGTACATTATTTAAATGTTTTGTATATATATGTTTCTGTAGGTTTCTGTATGAGAGAGAAAGTTTGTGAGAGTGAAAATAACTCCCTTGGTGAGAGAAAGAGAGAGAGAGATGTTTAAAAATATACACAGACAAATGACAGAAAAAACCAAACAATATATTTATTTCAGAGGGTTCAATCTATTTAATGAAAGGAGACAGAATAAGCAAAACTCCATCTTGTATCTAAGAGAAAACAAGCGGCTTAGTTTTATTTAATCCTTAACTGACGATGTCAGTTTTGTTACATAGTTGGTGATTTGAGAACTCACATATTATCAGAAATATAAAAAGTTTCTACACTTTTTTAATGCGGTCTGTTAATAAAGTAATGAGGCAAATGCTGTAGGGAAATTTTATGTTTAACTATTATTGTACACATGGTTTCTTACAGCCAAGTGAAAATCACAATAGATTTAGTTGCAAACAATATGAAGTGAGTATACACGGCTCTGTTTGTTTTTGCCTCCAAATAATAATGAAAATCATTTAAAACAACAATTTACAATAAATTTTTGTTGCTGATTGATTAAGTCGTTGATGGTGACTGATTAATATTATAATATATTAGTTCCATGCTGTACGTTACAGCACACTGCCATTGATTTAACATACTAAATAGATAAACCATATTCCTGCAATTTAGCGGCGCATTTCTGGTAACTTCAAGGACAGCAGAATTATATGCATTGACTCCTCCCTTACTAGCGGGAGTCTCATATTAGCATATGCTGTGGGACTTCTAAGATATAAATTCAATAATATTACTTAATATTTCAACAGATTTTTGGTTGAAAAGAGTATCACTGTTGTTTCATACCCTCCCTACAGTCCAGATTTTACTCCCAGTGATGTATGAAGGTGATCTTTCAGTTAAGGATCTGAATTTTGTATTTGAGGTGTGGTAGATGCAATTAGAGAAGAGTATAAAAGCAAATGGATTATTTTTAAAAAAAGTACATCACAATCACACAAAATAAACGTATTTGACAATCATTTTGTTAATAGTAATATTTGTTCTTGTTTATGTTTGTTTTGTTGTGCTGTATTGTGTGTGTTTATTGACAGTAAAAGTACAAGAGGAACAAAATTAATGGATTTGTTAAATATGGCTATGAGATGTTTTTGTTTAGGAATTCATTTCACCTTCAATTAAGTATAATGCACTTTAAATAAAAAATACACCAGTAATACTGAAATAAATCTGTTTTAGTAAATTTATCGGCAAGTGCAGAAATAATTTGCTACATAGACGATGAAACCTTGAAATTAATCAGTTAGATGTACTAAAATTGGAATATTTCAATTGGCAGTTGACCAATTCTTCCTTGCACAGATGTCTAACATTAACTCTTACAGTCTTGCCAGTAACAACAAATGTTCCTTTATTTTAATTACTCTTTATGGATGTATTAGCAATTTTTTTTGGAAATGTAGATATTATATTATGATGACTTTTTTATGCTTAAAAATTCCCTGTTGAAAAAGCATTTAAATAAATTGTAATTCTGTTTTAAAGAGGCTTTCATGAAATTGGTATTCCTATCAAAGAATGTCCTATATGTATATTTGATAGAAAAAATGTATATGTATATATAAAAGAACTTTGGGATGCTCATCACAAACAAAATCTTAACATTTTGATTTAAAAAAAAAAAAAAAAACTAAATAAAGATTTTGACAAAATTTTACTAAAATGTTGTTTCTAAGAATCTAAGCAAAATATAATGGTTAGTATACCCATGTTTCAAAAAGAAAAGTAAAGCAGGGCTATTAATTGAGTACAGATCATGACCCTCCCCCCCCCCCAGTACAAGTTATAAGAGCACCTTAAAATTCATAAAGACATTTATACAAAATTTGTAAAAAAAAAGTATCCAATTAGAATTAATCTCATGAAAACAAATACTGTAAATCATAGGTGGCCTGGATTGGGAAAGTAGAGGATACATTCTTACATTTTTTCTCCCCAAGATAGAGGGAGAGGGGGAAATGGAGGGGGAGGGAGGGAGAGATAGACAGTTTGTGAGACAAGGAATACATTCAGGGCCTTTCTGATTTTCACTTTCTTCTACATTGTGTCATTCAGCAGCATATTTTCAGCCAAAAATCTAAGGAGTCTTGCGTGGAGAGTAGGGAGCTTACTTACTTTAGGAATCCTCTTTTTAACACGTTCACTGCGGCGGGTTGTTCCGGAACAACTAGCTACGTCTCCAAAACTGCGGTGGTTGTTCCGGAACAACCACTCTCTTAACCAGTGTTTTTGCTTCAGTGTGTCAAGTATATTGACACTTGCTCTTAGCAGTCAACTCTATGTTTGTTTATTATTGCATTATCTGATGAGTTTAATTTATGCGTGGTTTTACGTTCGTGCATTTAAAAGGACTTTGAGAATTGATCATAAATATATACCCAATGAAATAAAATGGGAATTGTGGAAGTGGGAGAAACAAAAGTAATGTATGCTGAGATAATTATGGTTGGCCTTGGAAAGATCAGAGAGTAGTACAATATTAATCCACTGAACATGGAAATGTAATTGTAGCTTATCATAACAAAAGAAATGAGGAAGCAGAGAAACCTTTAGCGATAGTAAAATATAATGCTTTCATGAAAGGAGTAGACCGCTTTGACCAAATGCAGGCCTTCTACCCTTTAGAAAAGAAAACTGTAAGGTGGTACAGGAAAATGTTTATACATTGATCCAGATGCTATAAATTCTCACTACCTCTTCAACGAGCGTTATATGTTTGATCAGAAAAGGAAAATACTGCTTTCATAATTACACCCAATCAATTATTGTTGATTCTCTTATACCTGACTTTTCAAATTCACCAACTCCAAGTCCACGTCTGCGATCTGCTGGGCACATGATAACTAAAATATTAAATAAAAGACAACAATGAGTGTTTATCGAGTCTAGGACAACTAGGACTTTGTGCAGTCAATTGCTTTGACAAATATACAAAAAACAGTTTATGGTTGGTAGGGATGTAAATGTTGTTGTAAATAAGTTTTTTGTTGTTAATAAACCTATAATCCTATCATAAAAACAACATTTGAGTATGTGAAAACAATTGTTTCGTGAATGCTGGTTACATAATACGTAAGGGGGCAGCAGTTGTTCCAGAACAACTCAAATTTGAAAATGAGAAAATAAAATTTTTCTGAAATATGAAAATGACACATGGGAATACCAAAACAGACTTTAAGATAAGTTTTTATTATTTTTAAATTTCAGCATATAGGGTACTCCATTGGGCAATTTTCAGCAGTGAACGTGTTAACCAAGAAATTCTGAATCAATTGAGAGAAGCGATAAATATCTTGTCATAGTGCAGCTGAAAAATTCTCACTCCTCTTTGGTTCCATCTTTTGTGCTGCATCATTGAGGATATTCAGCGCAAAATAGAGAATATTCAGGTTCTACTATTTGGGCTTCTATTTGGTGGGTACTTGTGATGCATAACTCCTTGGAGTGAAGAAAATGATCAATATCAATTTGATGTTACTGCACATGCTGTGCTTTTTTTCCAGCTGGGATGTTGGACACGTCTTCACTTTGTCTTGGTTTCTGGGTTGTATATTTAAACCCATGACTACTAGTGATCTTAGTGTTCAGGAAATCAGAATCACCAATAGTGAAGTTCAACATATCTTACAAGAGTTGCTTCTGTATTATCGTTAACACCTTTGACATGAATTTCATGAACACCCCACAAGGCCAAAATGAAATGTGTTGAACCAGTGTTATTCCCACCTTATCCACAAATCCTTGGATGGTGACAGGGCAATTTGCATTTAGTCAATGACCTTGTCATTTCAGGTTGTTGATAGCCTTACTGGGATTTTAGTCACTCTTCAATAATAGCTTTAGTTTGCGTGATGTTAATGAGATTGTCACTGATAATCTGCTAAATCTTCCAAATGGTTTCCACTTGGGTATTTATTTTGTTGATGGTGACCGCGGTTTTGACCTCACAGGGTTATTTTCAAACACAAGACAATCATTGCACTATATAGTGCAATGATTGTCTTGTCACATATTGTGTATTGCCACATCATGTGGGTCGTTCAAATTTTAAAATATATTATTTAACCAGTGTATGGTTGCAGTTTTCACAGAAGCTAGTTTTTAATAAGGAGTGAAAGAAGATAATTTTCCTTGTGTTGGAAGATAATTTGTGTTATGATTTGTCATGGTTCAAAGGTTGCTCACAATGCTATTACCTATATAATATTACTAATTCTATAATTTTGTCATACAATGGGTGAACCTTGAAGATCAGTTTGTTGTTTAATATATTAGAGAAATCAACTTTGGAAAAACTATATATAATAATATGGTATTCTTCCAGTACATCGATTTTTAAAACTTTTTTGACAACTTTTCAATATTTCCATATTTTTTTTGAATAGAAGAGTAGATAAATCCAGAATCCATAAGATGTTCAGCAAAAGTTGAAATTTGTATAGTTATATTTTTTGGTAGATGTTCTTTATACCTTTGTTTAAAGCATTTCTATGTTTGTCCTACGTATAATTTCGAGCAATCATTGCATTTTAATTTGTATACTCCACTTTTCTGGTATTTATTAATCTATGATGTAGAATTTCTTCGTAAATTGTGAACTAAACTATTGTCCGTATGGCATGACAGTATATAGCTGTGTGCTTTTAAATTTGTTATAAATCTGGTGATAAAATTTGTCGCCGTAAGTAATACTAACATATTTAGGTTTAGGGATGTCTTTCTTTTTCCGTGGTTTCTTGAAAATCCTTATTTAAATGTTCTATAATCTTGGAGTTGTAGCCATTGTCCTGAGCTACATCTTCATTTAATTTAGAAGAGTGATTGAAGTATGTTAAGGAGATTTACATTATGTAACAACACAAGAAACCAGTTAAACACAACAAATATACAAATATACACAACTAAGATAAAGAAGATGAAGTTTGTGTACTTGATTTTATATTTTAGGGGACGTGTGTATATTAATATAGTCTATATCTTGTAAATAACCAAATGCTAAATCATATTTGGTTTATAATTGCACACAGTTTATTTATATTTATTAACACTTAACCACAGTTTGGAACTAGTATTGCTAAAAATCTAATTTCAATTCATTTTTTTATTTCAGGTTTTCATGAGTCTAAGAATGAACCTCGGCCTCTGATTGCTTTTACTGCTCCTGGAATGGAAGATCGTTCTTACAGAATTACTTCACTAGGTTTCTCACCTGAAGGTGATGATGTTCTTGTCAGTTATTCATCAGAACATCTTTATATGTTTAATATCAAGGTATATGTTTGTAATTTTATGACTGTCATATATTTTAGATATTTTTTAAATTGACAAAAAAGGTTTGATAATGTACTCAAATGAATGAAATTGCCAAGTTTAATACAGACTAACAATATTAGTAGTCAAACAACTCATTAGGATAAACATGGAGTTGATTGACAGTTGTCCCAACTACATGTTTCTCATTGGCCTGTACATAGTTTTAGATGAGGGGTGGGGCTTTATTTGTGTAAATAAAACTTTCTTGTTAATTTCATTGGTCTAAATTGTATTTTTAAATGAGGGGTGGGGCTTTTTGTGTAAATGAACTCTCGCAGTAAGCAAACACAACCCTATTTCCAAGAATTGAAGACAACAGTTTCCTATGAACAAAACTACTTTGTACCTAACCCAATGAAATGACCTTCACAACTGCAGCATTTTTCCTGTGTGATAGCGGCAGTAATGTAATTTTTCGGTAATTTCATAATAATCGGATTCACATCGTTTAATACGGAAACTTGTTTAACATTCCTTTGTGCGCCATTTCTAATTTTATAAACCGAACTTTTTCTTTGACTACAGTAGAACCCCTCTAATCCGCCCTCGGGTGGTCCGTTACTCCAGTTAATCCGACCGTGCTCGAGTTTGCGATATTGTGCCGACTCGCCGACTTGTCGATGACTCACGGCCCGTCTGGCGCCATTCTTTCCGGTTTGTTATCGCTTTCCCGCTTTAGTGCTGTGTCATCTCTCGTGTTGTTTCTATTGATTTGCTATAGTACTTGCAAAGTTTATATATAGACTTTATTATATAGACTTTTAAAAGTTTATATATCACTTATTTCATTTAAAAAAAATCTCTTTATATAATATGTAATAAATATAGACTTTTTTCGGATAATCCGACCTTTTTTGCATTTCGACCATGCCCCCAGTCCCGAAGGTGACGGATTAGAGAGGTTCTACTGTACCTGGTTTTTTTTACTACTTCGGTTAACCCAGAACTCGGTTAGTCGGGGCATGGATAATTGCAGCTCTACTGTACTTTTACTTTTGTTACAGCATACATTAAATTTGTGCAATATTCTTATAAAAGTTGTGTTTTTAATGCTCCCTATGTTTATAGTGTATGTCCAATACACTCCCTATAGTTCGACATTTTGAGACTTCGACACCCCCTAAGTCCATAAAGTGTCGAACTATTGAAGTTTTACTGTATAGATTTTTTAGAATGTAAGATATAGAAAAGTTTGATAATTTATTCTTTAAGATAATGATATATTTTGATTAGATTTTGTATGGATAAGAGTCACAGGCTTACCTTGGAAAGTGGTTCTTGGTATTACCTAATAGTAGACAAATAAGAAATTAACACACAAAAAACACTAAAGTTCTGAAATATTTTGTAACACTGTTCTTTTCTCTAGAGCGGTGTTCATCAGTAGAGAGTATTAACACATTGAGTGCGGCTAGGTCGCCGGTACCATATTTTTTGCCAAGCGCTGGTGGCGTGTATGGCACCGGTGGGGCAATACACTTCACTTTGTTACCAGTCCAACTGTAGCTCCGCAATTCCGGGGTAGGTATGATCGGCGGCATAGCGCATTCAATGTGTTAAAAGAAGACTGAATTGTTTTAATATAGGATGGATCTGTGCTGTGTTAAATCTCAAGCCTGTTAGGAAATGATTCATCTAAGATTAGGATCTCTAGATTTTTTATCCATTGATGAGATTAAGGATAATGCTACAGCAGTAATAAAGTGTTCTGCGAAAATTAATAATAATGTTTATGATGAACTTACTACAAGTTTTAAGATTTATGGCAAAGTTATGAGTTTTATGACAGTCTAAAAAGGTAATTTTAAGATGAGATACTGTAGTTTAATGTTTTGAGTAAGGTTAGTTTGAAGCCACAGATAGTTTTTCCCGAAAGGAGGTAGGCTTATTTTGCATTTGAAATAGTTATAATTGTAAAATTTTTTGGTGAAGTTTTGTGAAATAAATAAATTGACCTAGCAATAAACTGTAAAATTTAATAAACTAAGTGGGAGAACAGATTTTTTTTAATATAAAAGAATTTTGAAAATAAAGTAAAGAATAATGGGAGAAAATAAATAAGTACAATACTGCTGGTAAGAATGAATGTGCAAGGAATGCAGAGGATTAGCAAATATTTTAGTTGATACTGAAAATCTCACTACTACTCTAATAATAACATTGACTCAATTTGTTTGACACCATAAATACTTCGAAATAAGTTACAACTGCTCATTTGAATGCTTTTCATAAACAAGGTTTACACAACCATGACCAATGTATGAATGATATTATTTAATATTATAAAGTACCACTTTACAAATAATATTTAAACATATTTTATTATTTTTTGTTATTTCTTCAATAGTCAATGATAATATGATAAAAAGGGAGGAAAATATAATTAATCTTATATAAATCTTATAATCTTATAAAACAGTAACAACTAATGAAAATATTATAGTCAATCAAAATTTGTCTAGCATTAAGTATTTTTAGTCTAATATTAAAAGCCTGTGTGACTTTATTTAGAAAATTTAATGTTAATTTAATATTAATAATTTAAATGAAGATGTTCTGAATCATTAACCCTAGAAAGCTAATCTGTTCAAAAGTTACATTAAAGCTAAACTATTGTAAATTTCACGACAGGTTAAAAAAAAAAAAAAAAACTTCTTGTTATAAAATTGAACTTTAATGAATACACATAGTCAAAACCTATCACTAAAATCGTGTTTGCGCCAAATTTACGCATTTACAAGTCTTCGATGCAGTCGACACAGCACTTTCCGCGATGCTCAGCGCAAATCGGTTTGTTGCAGTGGCAGCAGTATACTGTTGTCATCCTTCTCTTGACTGACGGGCAAATCCCACAAATTGTTTGTGGTAGGTTTTGAGGAAGGTCCTGGGCCCTGCCTGGCACCGGAACTTTCAAGATATCAGCAATAGATTGGTGGAGTTTGCGAGTCAAAGTTGGGTACTGCAACCGATGTTGAAGCCATGGCTCGATAAGGCTCTGGTGTATTTGCATGGCAAACTTCCTTCTTGACAGTGGTTTCTGGCCGCTTTTCACAACATTAGTGACGTAAATGACATATGAATTTAAAAGAATAATATTAAGGCTAAACATCCCAGGATTAGGTACAAATTCTGCCACCACGGCGCAGCACCAAAATGGAGTCATTTTGTATTATTGTTTATTGGTGGAATTTTCGTCCGATTTTTATTTGAAAAACTGATTTGTAAACAGAATAATATTACAATTTACGCTACGTAAGCCTAATTTTAATTAAGTTATTGGTTAAAAAAATAATAATAAGATCTTCATGTTAAAAAAAGAAATATGCAAATCGCAGGTAGTCATTTTGTAGACAATAATTTTTAATTAATTTTACACTTTTAATATTTAAAATCGCCCGAGTGGTTAAATCGGTATCATGTTTTATACATTTAAAATAATTCCTCTTAGGGGTATGAGGGCTCGGGAGACACGAAACACTTGCAGGGCCGAGGTGACTCACTGTGGCACCCCCCCCACCACGTCGCTCGTCTTACAATCTTTGTGCTGGATGACTACTTTCCCGCCCTTCCACTCATGTGCTCTCGGTTATTAGTTACCGTGATTCTTCTTAGGGATTTGTTTCGTCATCTGTTTATAATTTTTATTGGGAACGTTATTTTGTTAAACTTTTATGTTCTCCATGGATTGCCCAGGAACAACCAAATCTAAAAAAACAGATTCCTCTTGAGGGATTCAATGGCGAAATATCAAGGGCCAAATTTAAATATTGTGTTTCGTTTTACATCCACCATTTTAGAGCATTTTAAAATTAAGAATCAAGACACCGCGATACTCGAACATACAATTTTATCCGTTCAACAATTCCCAAAATATACACAATTTAATAAACCCGCGTACATTAGCGTTTGCATTTTATTGAAATGCGATGACACGCCTTTATTAAATCATTTGTATCTCGAAAACTACTGAACGGATTTGAAATATCAAAACATTTTTGAATTCACAATTAAATTCCATCAACAGTTGTTAACACAAGTTATACATGATTAACCATGCCTTGTTGCATAACAACCCCATAATAACTAAAAACAAACAATAAAAAGAATCCAGTATATTATTGAACTATAGACTATATTTATGTGTATAAATAAACATATATAAACATGATATATGTTATAATTGTGTAACATATTTATAAAATTTTCCATTCTAAACCTTGAAATAACATCTCAACCTTCTATTGTCATTGCCAATTGAACTGTATAATATTTAATTGTATAAAGTTAAAATAACATCACAACATTTCCTTCGAAGACATCACATTTTTGAATCAGAGAATTTGTACATTCTCTTGTGAAGAATAACTGGGAATAAAAAACATTTCATATATCATTTAAAAATATAAATGAAATACATTTTCATTTTCATTGGATGTTTAGAAATAAGGAGTACAAGTAGGATGGGTTGAATTAAAATTAATGCAATTTTATAATAAGTTGTACTAAGTAAAATGTAATGATCGTTGAATTTACTCTAAAACAATTAATATTTTTAATAAAACTGTACATTGTTTCTGGGAAGAATATGAACAGTAATATATTACTATTCCAAAAACCCAAAACTATTCCATATTATGGATTTGTAATACATCTTTTATTTCATTTCAGTTTGTAACCAAAGTTTCCAATATAAATTAGTCTCCTACATAAATTACTACGTAACCATTCGTTATTGATTAATTCATACATAAAATATGTAACAAAATTTTTAATAAAGATAATTTTCCTTTTTAAAACTAGTGATATATATTATTTAAAAATCTGAGACAAATTTATATCTGATATACAAACACTTTTCGACGTAGTCAAAACAGATTAATAGTTTTTACATTTCATATAAAAGGTAGAATTCTTTAAATGGAGTAATTATTTAAAATGGCGAATAACTTATGTAATTTATAATATATATTGCACACATTCAAATAACGCAAAGAAGCAACAAGTATACAACCACATCTAAGAAATTGAAATGGACAAACGGACTGAACTCTAAGTTTATGAAAGGTGCTGCCATCAGCTAGTATAAGTTCTGCTAATTGTTAAGCAGCTATTTCTAGTTGTTAGGAGTGCTCTGCAACTGCTAACGTTCGTTAGCTGCTTTGCTAATTAGCACCACATCACTACAGGAGGGGCCTCGCGTTAGAGCGGCTGGGCAGTATGGCGGTGCGCCACGCGGAAGGGGGGCGCGGGGCGTGAGAGAAATAATGATAGTATATTTAAAACACGATTCCGATAGGACCATTTGACCGATTTCATATCTGAAAACGGCAAAATTCATTTAAAATTATTATTTAAAAAATGACTACCTGCGATTAAAAATAATGATAATAATAATAATATTTTTGCTCAACAACTTTTTTATAAAAAAATCTAAAAAAGTTTCACCTTCGTAGCGTAAATATTTTATTGATATTATTTACAAAATAACTTACAAAACAAAAATCGGACAATAATTACGCAAATTATCAGTAATGCAATTTTGCCGCAGAGGTGCTGCTATCTAGCGGGCCAGAAACACAACTTTTTCAGGGATGTTTAGCCTTAAGCATGCCATAAAATACGCACAAAGGCCACCTTTTAGTCTTACGGCTGCACGACATTTGGTGACACATTTGGTCCATCGTATCAACTGCCCCTTTTGTGATATTGTAAGCCTTGGTTACTTGAGGTTTCTTGGAGACTTGATCGGTTATAGGCTTTTCGTGGCAAGTAGATAGTAGCGAAACAATTTTTGAACTTTTCACCTTGTAAGAAACTATGGTTTTAGGGCCATCAAAACAAAACATGCTTGTTCCTATGGCTCTGCTTTTAGGATTTATCATTTCGGGTGGAATTTCTCGTTTATTTTTTTTTAGTGTACCTACAATTGTAAACTTGTATGGGTCTTCCAAGAGTGAGGTTGCCAACGGTATCGATTGGAACCAATTGTCAACCGTTATATTCCGATTGGATCCATGACAAGTTGTTGAAAGCTTTTTCACAAAAAACTCGGCTTGAGGTAAACCTTCCGTGTCCAAAGTTTTTCCTGTGTAAGGAATGGAGTCAACCATATATTTTGTGGCGTTGTCACACATTAAAAAATCTTGATCCCGTATTTATCGGGCTTGTTCGGGATGTAAACCCTAAAACTACATCTTCCTCGGAATGCGAGCAACTGTTCATCAATTGTAAGGAAAGAGCCGGGTTTGTAAGAATTTCGGCATGTAGCGATAAATAAATCCCAAACTTCCTTAATATGAGTAAAGTTGTCAGTTTTCTTCCAATCAGCACGAGTGTTATAGTCATCGAACCGTAAGTACTCCAACAAATAATCAAAACGATCCCAGCTCATGGTCGCGTGGTATCTCCCACCACTAATCTCTGGGTTGAACAGCTCGTTTGATGGCAAGTGATTGTCCTTTTGGCCAGCAGAAAGAATCAATAACCCTAATGGAGCATCAAATTCAGTATTACTCATTTCACTAACAGTTTTAGTTTTTGTCTTGTAGTGTGCGCTCTTTCTTGAATTTTCCAGTTTGTGTAGAAAACTATTATATTTTTTATTTCATCAGTTAGAAAAAGTTTTTAGACTTCTACAGGTACTAGTTTGTTTTTTGCAATATCAATGCATCCAGGTCTTATGTGAATAATATTTCTAGCTACTGAGGATCTATTTCCAGCAGCTGTTGGCTTGTTTGTCCACTGATGCCCATTTTTCCCTATGAGACTAACTTTCTCACAAACCACTAAGTTTGGATCAGCTGTTGTGGGCCTACCTTCTGTGATACTAGGAATACCATGTTGCTGAGTAGTCGCGATAGGTCGGGTTACAACATCAACAGGCTGCAGTGTAGATGTGCCACTAGTGGTTGGTTGCGTTTCTACAGGTGAATGAACAATAGTAGGACTTACATTAACCGTCTTCTTCTTCTTCCTAACTGGTTGTAGAGGTTCTTCTTCACTCAAACTGGAAACATCTGTCAACACTTGGTCTTCATCAGAGCCATAATAAGCTGGGTCTGCATCAGTGTCATCACTGTTTATAATGTCATCATATTCCACATGATCTACTTCATGGTCTGATCCAGATTCGTTATCAGATTTATCACTTACACTATATAGTAAATACTTTTCAATTTCACTGTCAGTGCACTTCCGACTCATTTTTAGAACTTATTAAAACTACTAAAACAATTAAAACTTACTAAAACTAGACACGAGAGGAAAATATTACTAGGCTACTGTTCAATCAATAATAATCTACTATAAACAAAATGGTTAAAAGGAAAAATCCAAACGTTAAAGCTAAACTATCGTAAAATTTACGAGCGACTAACAGCGGAACTAAATTGACAAACTGCACCGAAACGCGCCAAACACTGACTGACTGAGAGGCCCCAGTGCGACACGGAACTGGACGGGCGAGTCCATTGACGCAGGTTAAGAGGAGGAAACTAGGCAAAAACAAAACACGCTCGTAATTTTTACGATAGTTTAGCTTTCTAGGATTGAAATACTTGTACAGAATATCTTATTACTTACCGGTACTTTTCTATGATGATATTTTATAAATTAAAATTTTTTGCTAAATCGGAGTTATCTGAATTGGTTGACTCAGAGTCGGACAAAGTATGTGAATCGCTTTCAGAAAGTGACCCGACTGTAATTATAAAGTCTTCTATTGTATTTTCGACTGGCATCTTTCTCCCAATAATCATTTTCCAATATGTTTCATCCATTTTTTCGCGTATTACTCTTTTGAGTCTAGCCCAAGCTAACTCGATGGGATTTAGCTCACACATACAGGGTGGTAATTTTCCTCTTGTTCTGACATTTTTTCCATCTGAAACCCATTTCCTTTATAACTTTCCGAAGACTGTCCCGCTACCAAGGAAAATGAATTAATAACTATCTACACTGAAATCATGCATAGCCTACGCTTATGATCCACTCATAACTGTGGAAAATCCCAACCTGATATTTTCTAACCGATTAGTATGGTAGTTGTTAATTAAAGGGACTTTACTATTCTTGTGATCGTTAGACAGTAAATTGGAAGAAATGTGGGGGTTTTAGGAATAAATAAATAAGTTTAATAAAATAAAAGTGGAGGTTTTATTATTATTACCTATAATAATTTACATAAAAGAATAATTTTATAATAAAAATAATAATTGAATATATGTTGTTAAAAAATAAAAAAAATTTTAAATACTTAAAAATAGCATGTAAGAAGATGTAAACAAAAGAAGAATATTAATTTAGGTTTGTAGATATTAAAAATTGTTATATAAATAGTATAATTTGAAGGTAGTACTAAGGTATGTTATAAAATAAGTACAGATTAGATTCATAAGTGGGGAGAAGGAAAGGAAATCGTAAGATATTAATTGCAAGGAATATCCAATTTGCCAGCTATAGTAAAATGTCTTGGTTTGGAAGGTTTGGTAAATCATGAATAGGGATCCAGTCTGCAAGCTGTGTCAGCAAAAACAATGTGGGTGTTCTGGTGACTGATAAACACTAAGAGTCATGGTTAGATAAACAAAGATAAGGCAGTCTGCAGCTGCAAAGAGTGTTGACTCATATAAACAAACTCAAAATTACAATACTAGATATTGATAAAGAAAAGCATATTTGTGCCCTTTCTAAGCAAGACTCAAGATTATTGTAAATATTGATATGCTGTGTTACAGCAAGTTGGATCTGTCTTTATATTATGTACTATTAATACTAAGAATAATTTATGCTCCTTAACTTAATATGTAAATAAAATAAAAGTAATTAATTGTAAGAAAAATACTATTTGGTATATATATGGTAATACCTAGTGTTATATATGATAATCTGAATTATTAATAAGCAAAAGAAATAGTTTATGGACTTAGACCAAATACTGGGCCAGGTCACTTTTGACAGAAATATATGTCCATACTTATTTCATTTATGCTTTGATTTTTTTTTTTTAATAATTGATAAGATGATTAGGTTAGGAAATTGGATGTTATGTTGGAATTTTGAAATAATTTCTGCTTTTTCTACTTCAAGTTATTAATAACAGTGAGTCATATTAAGGATTGATTACATATTTAAAGATTTTGAAATAATTTAGATTATGGAAGAAATTTCTATAGTGTTCATTTTGGAGTGAAGATAAGTCATCAGGAAGATTAAATGTGCCTTATGAACTTAGAATAGTTTAGATTTAAAAGAAATGTTATTATAAAGGAGTTCACTTAAATATTGTAAATAAGTTAGACCTTATTAATTTTATGAATAAATAATAATCTGTGAATTACCTTTTCTTAATTGCATTAAATCTGATAGATTGATACCAGGGTCATTGTGTTTACTTGGACACAACTTATGACATGTTTTTTAAACAATTTTTAACCCTAGAACACTTATGTCCGGGTTTAGTCACACTATCACTTAAGTATCGTAAATTTGACTACTCATTTTTGTTTTTGTTTTTACTTCACGGAAACCTAATTTAAAATTTGTTCGTTGCTATAGTTATGTTTTAGTACTCTTTAGATTTAGGAAAAAAATTGTTTTAAAAACTTATTAGTGCAACTAGTAATAAAAAACTATAAAAATGAATGACTACTTTTTTGAAAGGAAAAAAACAAGGGTTAGAAAATATTTTTATAAACTATGTATAACAGTATTTTTATTAAATGAAACACATATTTATCTAAAGTATACAGGTTGTACAATCTTATTTTACTAATTAAACAAGGTTATAGTAAAACCTTAGTAAAAACAATGGTTTTTCCCTCTACAAAAAAAGTAACGCAGTCACTTATGTATCGTCAAATGCACGACGCGAGCACAAATAAGTACAGACACATGTGGCTGGTAGGGGTGAAATTCCGCGACTGGCCTTGTCTATTAGAGTAAGGAAGGTACTGGGAGGGAGGATGCGCGGTCACCACTTTTCTGTTAAATACGCCGATTTTGGGTTTTGCATGTCGTCATTTTGACGACACATAAGTATTCTAGGGTTAAGAAAGAAATTATAAAATTGTGTGATGTAACGTTACTACTTTTTTTTAAATGTTTCACCGAGAGTAGAGGAAACAAAACACCTTGCTCTCGCTAGTAACTATTATAATTGTAAAATTTTTAATATTGTTAGAGTCTCAATAAGCTAAAGGGTAAAACCATTCAAGAAAGGGGTAGCAAACACTCTTGCCCTGAAATTTGATGGTCTCTGAATAGAATCAATTAAAGAGAAAGTTTTTATTTTTTGAAATTGTTGGATACAAAATAAATGAAATTTGGATTGTTAAACAAAATTAAAGGTTATTTTTTTTTTTAGATGAACTACATGTTTTGATGCTCAAATCATGTACTACATCTAGGGGGTGCTGTATCATTCACAATTCTGAGATCTTTATATCAAGATATATTTGATTGGGAGAAATGGAATAGTTGCAAGGTGTAATGTGAAAAATTAACAAGCATAATGAAATTGTAAAAGTTTTATTGCTTGGAGTATTTGCGTTCAAAGACAAAAAACTATAATTGAGAAGTTGAATGTGGACAGACAGACGAGATTTCAGAGTTTTTAAACTTACAGGATTATGTATGTGTGTGATTTAGAAACAATCAGAAAACTTATAAAAAATGTTAGTTTAAGATTTCATAAATGTAATAAAATTAAGTAATTTGGTATGTCTAATGAAATTAAGGAAGAATTATATTTTGTAAAATTTTTGGAAATAGTTTTGTTAGAAATTAGAGTACACAGTATTAACCAATAAGAAAACCGATAAAAGGAATTGGATATGAAATTAATTTATATTCTAAAAGAATTTTTAATATTTATTCGGAATTAAATTTCTTTTTTGGAATTATATGATTTATACTAATGTTTTCAACTTTTTTGTGCTTAGTGTGGACATGATATCAAAAAAATATAGACCACTATCGAATGGGTCTCCGAGAAGAGTAGTTCTGAATTAAAGAACGCTCAAACTCCATCATAAACTGATCGCTTGATCTTCCAGAGCGACGATCAATGCCCATTGTGTAATTCAGTACTGAAAAATAGTTTTTTAACATTGAACTTTAAAGTAAAATCAGTGAAAATTACATCTTGGTATGAGCTTAAAATTGAGTTTTATAATTTTAACATGAACAATTAACAAAATTGAAGTTTTTTACTTTAACCCTTAGGTGGGCACGCTGGCGGCAAATTGGCCGCAATATTTTATTTTCACATCTTACGGTAGGTATTGATGGATAAAAATTTTCTAGGCTTTGAGTATTTGTCAATATCACTATAAGGAACAGGAATTCTATAAAAAAGAATGCTATCTTATTTTCAGTCCGTCCGTCTTCAGCGATGTAGTCAGTCTGAGCCCAGTTGCCGCGGCGCGCCCAATCGTGTAACTGCTCTTACTGTGTTTTAGAATACAAAGTTACTTTTATCCTTCAGGTAGTTTTGTGTTTAGCGTTTTAGTTTAGTGTTTTGTACAGTGTTTACATTCTATATACTTTCTCCATTTTTATACGTTCTCATAAATTAGTGATTTATAGTGTTTTTTTTATGAACTTCTTTGCTGTACAATAATGGATCGCTATCTCAATCGTAATGAAATTGTCAATGTTTCTGTAGAATATTTGTCATGTTTCTTGTATAAAATTCAATACTTTTTTAGACCAGTGTTTATAATTCATTATGTTGTCTATGTTTTAAATATTACATAACAAAATATGAGAAATAAAAAATAAATTTTAAAAATAAAAAAATAAATTACTGTAAAGACATTGAAAAATAGAATAAATAATTAAGGAACAAATTAAAATAACAAATAACATAATGTGATGGCTTAAAATTAGTTTACGTGAGGACAAAAGTAGAATTACGCAATGCGGCCAAATTGCCGAAGCGCGCCCGGTCGTGCTAGTCGCGCCCACCGAAGGATTAAGAGCTGAGAGTAATATCTTTATTAATAAAATAAAGAAAAATCATGTAAAACGTAATAAAAGGACTTTTGTAAAGAAAACAGTCATAATCACTTAAATATGAAAACTATTGTTCCAAAGAGTTTGAGTTTAAATGAACTTTCAGATCGAATGTTGTAAGTAGTGAGAGACATTTTCTATTAGTGAATAAAATAAGAAAAAGAACTTTATAAACTTTTATTTGAAATTTAAACCTTATGTACAATTTAATATAAAATATGTTTGTCATTTATAGGAATCTTGTTCTATAATTAGTTTATTATAAAATGTATGTATTTCAGAAGGAGTTAAGCAAACCGCTTAACCAAAATATATATTTTTAATATATATAATATTTTGTAAATAATATAATATGTATTTCAGAAGTTTTTCATGATCATTTATCATATTTATACGAGTACATTTTCTCGAAATTCACGACCCAAGAAAACAGTAAAATAAATAAGTGTTTGTGCTCACAAGCTCGAGCCTGACAATTTAGAGTAAATTCTTCCCAGTATAAAATTAAAAAACAAAATAAAATAAATAAATTCAGGCCTTTAGTCATTAGAAAATTTAAATATAATTCTAAACTTTTTGGCATAGTTTTGTAGCTAAATATTTGTAAAATAGGAACAATTGAAATTTAAAAAACTTAAAGACCATGTAAGGCAAAATGAATCTCATCAAAAAAGTGAATAGCCTGAGACTGTACAAACAAGAGGTCAGCAGTTATATTCTAGGGTCACCCTATTTCTAGCAGCTATTGTAGTTGCCACAATATCAAACACAACTTTAATCGGAACTTCAGAAGCTATGCTTTCATTTCATGCAAGAATCAATCTCATAAAAAAAAAAAAAAAAAAATTTAAAAAATCTCAGAAAAGAATCATGAGTTTCACTACTTGGTAGTCAGGTTGCCATTTTTTAAATTTAGTTGCAAAAGCAAACAACAAAAATTTCCTACATGGTTAAATAAATGGTGCAAAACATTGCTGAAACTTTCTCTCTCACACATCACCTAATCCAAATAAAAACTAACCAAAACTAATTATGAATTCATTTTCGCTTTCTAGTAACCAGATCACTATAGAATAAAATAAATGTTGAAGTACAATACCTTTTTTATTTTTGATCCTTCATATGACTTCTTTTAAATTTGGCTGATGTGTTTTGAGATTTCTATCCCATCATCAGATGAAGCTTAATCACTCATGAGGTTGTCATTTGTTAAAACAATTACATAACACAAAAATAAACACACAATTGTTCTGTAGGTGCACACTCTGTGGATTGTCATCCGGTAGCCACAGGCTACGCACCTACAATATAATTGTGTGTTGTATAATGTTTTTATGTAATTGTTTTAACATATGATGACCTCACATGAGTGATTAAGGTTCAACTGATGATGGGATAGAAATCCTGAAACACGTCGGCCAAATTTGAAAGTGGTCATGTGACGGATCAAAAGTAAAAAAGGTGTAGGTACTTAAACATTTAATTCGAAACTAAAAAATGTTAGTTTGGAAGTTGTCAATTAACACCTTCACTGCTGATGCGAAAAACGATCTTTCCACAGGTGCTGATTTAAAAAAATTAAAAACTCATTACATTTAGTACATAATTACTATAATATAATTAAACAAAGCTAAAATATATAATTTTTAAACATATTTCACGGAAAAAAATTGACGCACTTGTACGTCATTAGCATAATATAGCATCCAGTTTTCTGTTATATGCGGATGACCCACATACGCGTTCGTATGATTTAGAGAGGAAATAACTTCGGAAATGGTACTAAAACTACATTTACTTATGTTTTTTTTTTACCTGAGCTGTTCACATATAACATTTTATTATTAAAATAATCAATAATTGGCCTTATTTTAAGTAATCTGTCAGTATTATTAGGATCATTTACAGTAATTTATTTAGAGTGCTATTTAATCTTTTTAAGATATACATACATAGTTTTAGTCTTAGCAAACACTGACATGAGGAAAACGAATGAAGACTTTCTAATATATACACATCTAAGGCTAATCTGATATGAAAAAAGTCTTATATATCTAAAGTCTTATAAAGTATTATATATATATATATATATATATATATATATATATATATATATATATATATAATTACTTACAAGGTTTAGAAAACATATGTAACAACGAACTTACCCTACTGTGTAATAAATACCCCTGATCTTATAATACAATTTAACATTTCTTACAAGGCACAAGAAACCAATTTTGGGCATTACATTTGGGGAATCTACTTCTGTTACATTATATGATGGAGCTGAGTAATTAACATGATGGGATCGATCAACTTGTTTTGTTTATTGTAACTCATAATTTGAGTTTCCTACCGTAAAACCAAAAGAAAAAATTTATAGTAATAATTTTTATAATTTTTTTTTTTAAATGGAGGTGCCAAGGACTGAGATCAAGGAACCATTTCTACAAAAATGCTGTGTCGAGTATCTCAACTAGGCTAAAGTTATTTAAATAAAATGTGGTGAAGTTAGAACGTGTATACCATAGCAATGTGTTATATTAAATATAAAAGAAAATTTCTGTTTATACTTTGGAGAAATAGATAATGTCATTCCCAAAGCTATTTTTTTTAAATCCTGGCAACTTAAATATAATCAAAAGTTGACATAACGGTTAGTAAAATATATCTGATTTATGAAATCAGTGTTAATTTAAAATTCACAATGTGAACAATATATAATTTAATATAATCTAATATATCTCTTATGTTTTAAAGGACCATCTAGGTATTGAATTTGAACCTAGTATTGAAGGTGGTAGTAGAGATTGTGATGTTACCGTAGGCATTGATAAACCTGCTAGTGGTTTTCCTCCTGTCAGACGATTACGACTTCGTGGAGATTGGTCAGATACTGGACCTGATGCTAGGCCAGAACGTGAAGTACGAAGAAGTGGAGGTAAGAAAATGACTACAGAGTTTGTCTTAAAGTAAATAAATTGTGTACATCCACACATGAAGGTAAACCCCCTTTTTTAATAGCAAGAGTTATTGGTTAAAAAAATAAAAAATAAAAACCATGGGTACTTTCATGGAAGTTGCTTTTAAAAATAAAAAGAACCTAAGTGAGGCGCTAAGCTATTGGGTTGGGTATAAGTAGGATTTGATGAATTCTTGAAAAGGGTCTTGATGAGCTGTAAGGTATTCATTGAGATTTAGGGTGATTAAATTGGATAACTTTATAGTCCTGAAAAGGGCTGTGGGCATTTCTGGCAGGGAAAACACTTTTCAGCATCAAGATTGTATAGTTGTTAGTATAAGAATATAACTCCTAGTTTTCTGAGATAACTGTTTGGTACTCTTAACTGCTACAAGTAGTAGTCTTAGTTTAGACTGCCCCAACGTAACTGCCTAGCTCTATGCTATATCATACTGAGAGATAAGTGGACAGAACAGTGTAAAAGAGAAACAAGTGGTCGTCACCTCCATTCTGTCTTAAAATCTCTAAATTACATCAGTATATATGTAGTGATGTACACCATTCTGTTTCAATGTTTGCAGCAAGAGCAAAATCTGGACAGATTATCACCCAGGCTTAACGCATGGAGTTAGTCTTACAAGGATACTCATGGTTTTAGGATCAGTCACTTTATAAGAAAAGTCTTGGGAACACCAGATTTTTCATCAAAAACTCAGGACCATTTTGCAGTCCTGTAATATTTGTTTTGTTTTCATTGTTGTTAATTATAATTTACCAGACTTTGTAATTGTTAACTTGTTGTAGGGCCATTTTACAGCCTTGTACTATATTATGTTGTTTATTTTCGTTTGTTATCTAGTTATTGTTTTTAACGTGTTATTTGTAAGATTTTAAGGTGGAGCATCTTCATGCCCAAAATGGTTTTTCGCCTTAAAACTCCAAAAAAATCACAAAAACTAAAATATCATTTATGGATTACTATACCTATGCCATCTATATGTAAGAAAATAAAACCCAGGACGTATATTTTAACATTTTTCATTGTTTGTTATAGATGTGGCTCAGGCCAGACCTACATTACATGCCACCTTGATGCAAAGAATGACAGATGTTTTATCTCGTATGTTGAATGATCCTGCGACAAGAGCAGCTCTCAGCCATGGTGGTGAGGAAGATACATTTTCTGAGGATGGTAATAACAGGTAATGCAATTTTTGTTGCTGTTTTTAACAGTATATTTAAAAAAAAATCCAACCTATTTGCTCAAATTTTTAAATCAGAAAAAATAGATTGAAATAGAGTAAATTTTGTAAATATTTATGTATATCGTAAAGAAATTATTAGATTATTTTTGTCATGAGACCTTATTTATTTATCATAAAGTGTTTATAACTTCTTAATTCTAAATTTACTTAAATAATACAATTTGTCTAAATTTTTTAAATAAGTCTTCTTCTGTGGCATTACAACCTATATAGAGTTAGGGTCTCCTATAACTTCACTGCCCGTCTTCCCTGTTTTGCACTCCTGGTTTCCAATTTCTCAGACCTAAAATATGTTGGTTACTACACCATCCTCCTATCTTATTTACGTCTGCCAATCTTGGTAAATATATGGTCAAAAAGTTCTTCATAAGTCTTTTTTGAATCTGGTCAGCATGGATCCTTGCTACTATCTTACAGTATATGGTGTTAGGTTCATTAATTTTACTAGGATTTCTGCCTTTCACTTTAAACTAAATAAATTAGTGGTTCAGTTATACAATTAATCCTTCTTTATTATTTATTATAATCTGATTATCTCTCACTCAGCTTCATCATAGACTAATACTAATACTACTAAGAATCCAGAATGATTCTAATTGTTGTGACTGATTGTCCTGATTCTACGTTAATAATTTAATAAACTGACTCAATAATTAAAAGTTCTTTTAGACATAAAGTTTGGGCACACTTCTTGCAACTCTCACAGATTCTTGTATGAAGGTCCAATACCCTTGGAGACTCTTTCTCTCCAAGTATGTCTGGCTATCTTCCAAACCTCCATCAGTTGTCCACTTGATCAATTGACCTTGTTTTTTCTCAGCTTTGCGTTTATATACAACTGTCACCTTAATGACATCCCTCGTACTTTCAAAGTAAGGAATTTCATCCGTTTTTCAAAACTTGTGTTGGGGACTTGGTGTTTACAATTGTAAAATTCACCACAGTACTCATTGTTCATCTATTACTCTGGGTTCTTAAAAAGAACTTGAACTATATTCCTAACTAAATTTATCCCTAATTCATAACAATGGTATGGTATACATTAATATATGATGACAACATCTACATCCCCGTAGAAGTCAGGAAGCTCTGCATTTGTTTGTCATCTCCATAAATTTTTTTCTCATACTGCACTAAAACCTGAGCAACTCATTCTATTGTGCTTTTGACAGCTATCAGCATTCAGATAAATATGTCAATAATTTACTTAATCAAAGTTTTGTAGAGGGCTTTGTAGCACAGCTTAATATGTTACTCTTCATATGCTCCTGCAAAAAACAAACTAACACAAATTTGCTCTCATTATTTTGTGATGTATCATAGCTCTTATATAATTATTTAAATTATTAATACTTAATAACTAATTGTTTTCATATTTACTAAATATTTTAAATATAATCTTAATAACAATTTAAACAATTTTTATCATTATTTTTAAACAACTTACATCTAACAACAATATCTTAATATCTAAAAACTCTTAATTTTCTATGAATCTACCAATTACTTAGAGTTCTTTTCGATAAAAGTTTGATTATTCAATAACTGCACTTTTTATACATACTTTTGTGTCTGTCAAATGTAGTCTTTGTTTGTATTTTCTTCTATGTGGCTACATGTTTCGCTGCCACAGGCAGCATCTTCAGGCCAACTATTATGTCCACAAAACACTCACAATTACACAACACTTGTAACAATTATTTTTATACATTTTCTGTACCCGTCATATATTAAATAGTTTAAATAAATTATGTTTAACATAGTTACACTTTTGAGGTACCTCTTTCTGGTGTATTTCGTTTAAAACTGATTTGGAAAGATGATGTGCAGTTCTGTTTAATGCTTATCAGTTTGTACTTTGTGCCCTATTAGATTTTCTTGTGTCTTCTTGATTTCATGTTGTTGGCAATATATCAGATCATAAAGGCAATTGGAAGCAAAATTCAATTTTTCATTTAAAATTTTTTCTGGGTTGCTTTTGTGGTGCTTATAAATTTCATATTCTTCGATGACGTTCATGGTGTGTCCTTTATTTATTTTATGTATCACTGACTTGTTCTCCTGTATGCTGGTGTAAGAATGTTTGTTATCAATTAAGTGGTCCGTGAATGCTGAGTTTGTAGTTCTATTGTTTCTGCTGTTAGGTATATGCTCTTTAAATCTTTCTCTAAATGTTCTGCCTGTTTGTCCAATGTAATATTTATCACAATCACTGCAATTTAGTTTGTATATGCCACTTGTGCACTGTCTCTAGTTAAATTACAATCGGTGGACTAATACTTCAATTACGTAAAAATGAATTTTATAAACTTGGTGGAAATAGTCTTGCCTATCACTTGGTAAGTTTGACTATTATAATTTATGAAAAATGAACTAAATTTATGTACAACTTGTCCATAAACTTATTGTTCCTACTAGCCCAGCTGTTGAATAAGAGGTGAATCTTCTACTTGCAACTTGTACAGTCCCTACCTTATTCCACTATTTTTCTGATTGGTTTACTTTTAAACCAATAAGAAAATATTTTGTTCTAATTTTATCTTTTACTAAGCGGACCTTAAGATTTCAACGCTTTATAATGTACTTCTTAATAAACATAGTTAGAAAACAAAAGTTTATTTACAAAGGTTCCTGGTCGTTATCTTACGCTATCATGATTAAAATTTTAATATATGATTAACATAATAATTATTTCTTTGGTTTGAATTTCAACACTCCACATCATTTATTCGTCTTTCCAAACCAAATTAATATGTATCCAGAATCAACCACTCTGCTAATCGCTGATGATTTTATAATTAGTTTAATCTTCTGATTATATACATCACTCAACAAAATTCAACTTTAATCTACAGGAAAATATGAAATGTTACAATGATAGTACTCCAGAATATTTCTATTCAACTAGTTTTGTGTATCACTCAGTTGTTGTTTGTAAACAAGAAATGGCTATATATGGTAAATCGGTGCAGATGAATAAGTGAATATTTTAGTAGAGCTAACTTTAGTAATCAGATAATAATAACAGTGATAACAGTGATGGTGAAAATATAATGAAAGTGAATGATGAAATCAGTGATTTGGAAGTAACCCTAGGAAGGTTGAGCCTACTATTGGATTGTGACAATTCAAACTTGTACTCATGAAATAATATAAATTTAAGTGCTTGAAATTGTTTAAATTTTATTTAACTATAAGCTTGATTTTTTGATTCATAATACAAAAGTAGCTGTATATAAAATGTTTCAGCGCAAAATATAGGAAAGCTCAATTAATAAAAGTTAGTTCTGTACTAATATTATTTTCTTATTAAATTATACTGCATGAAAGTTGTTGTAATCTTAAACGTCACAGAAAGTCAATATTGTCATATATTTATCAGTTTGATTACATAGGGAATGTGATATTGGTATTAACATTAAATCTGGGTTAGCCTGGTACCTCTACCTCAAATAAATCGGGAACTCAAGAGATTTTTTGATCTATTAATTAAAAAAATATCTCAAAAGGGACCTCTTTATGTTTGAAAACTTGTCAAATAAATTGTAAACTACTTAATAGCTCACCCTTATTCATCATAATCTTAACTTTTATTATGTTACACTTGTAGCATGATAGCTATTTAAAGTGATTTAACGTTACTATTATTTTTTCAATAATTTTATGGTGGTGTCAGTATGTTTTAATCTATGTGAAATATTTTGTTAAGGTCTAAAGTGGAAGTGGATGAAAAACTAATTTCTGTGTTTTTGTCAGCTCTATATATATATATATATATATATATATATATATTACCACAATTATTTTAAACTTTACATTAAATAATTTTTATAAAAGTATTTCATTGTCAAATTATGCTCACAATACAAATTTCATTATATCATCTACATGTGTTAGTTGTAGTGTTGTAAAAGTATTATTTTTGTAGTTTCTCATGACTTCAGAACAGATATCTTCAAAAACACATTAAATTTTTAACAGGACTTTACACTACGTTCAATGAGAGAAAATGATATTTCACAGATTTGAGTCTTAAATGTTGCTTCGATTATACTTAAAGGGTTTTAAAGAAGTTAGTGCTTGTAATGTAGTACCACTACTGGACTACAAATTATCAGTTTTTCATTTTTTTTAAATATTTGTAGAGTTCATATTCGTGTGGGTTTGATCACTTTAACTTTATTTATATTCAAATAAATGTATTTATTTATTTCCATTACCTCGCTCATACTTTTTGTAAACAGTGAAACAGAAGGAGCGTCTGTTGACGATGGTACCAATATAGTGTGATCACCTATATAAAAAATAATGCTGTGAATTATTATTTCCTTGAAGTTCTTATGATACCGCCCCTGTGCGCACTTATCTTTATAAATCCATTATTCATATTAACGCTATATACTCTTATATTATAGATTTTCTTGGAAAAGTTATGAAAATCAGCAGGATTTTCCAGGGAAATAGGCAGAGGAAAACAGGAGAATCAGGAATTCTAGTAGCAAGCGTTAGGTACTGTTGTTTCACCCAGCTAAAGCTAAAGGTTGTGATGATATGTTATGATATGATAAATTTTTTGACTGTGGCTTTCAGCTGGTTTAATGTTCATCGCCTTCAACAAATAGATAGTAGACCGCATTTTATTCACTTTTCTGTGTGCATCTCAACATTATGAACTTATGCCACGATGCATATGAATTACTCAAATATCTTAAAATAGTGGTGTCTTGGCAATTAATCAACTAGGCACGCTTGAACAAGATCTCCATTACAGCAGTGGCAATGTTTAGAAAAGAACATATTTCTCGTATTTCTGGACATCATCATCATGCAAAAGATTTTCATTAGATAATTTTTATGACTGACAATTAATGCACTAACTAATAAATGGCCTTAATGCACTAACTTTGATTGTGATGATGTTTTAATTTTCTCATTTATTGATGAGGAATTTTATTTCAACATTTTTGAATAATCAATTGTTTATCACACACACATAGGAGGAGGTTTTAATTCTTGTTCATTATAAATCAAAATTTTATCAACTACCAATTTCCTGATAATCAATAAGTGCAATGATTTTTTAACATTTATTGTTTGTAATGTTTGAAATTAATGTAATCTAATTAAGAAACGATCATAGTTTATGATCTTAAAAGAGAAAAAAAAATATTTACCAAGAAATGTTAATTCCAAATAGATGTTTTTGTTTATAAATTTAAGTTCTTAATTAAAGCCATAAAAACAAATATATTTTCTTATTTACTCGTGGATTGGAGATAAAAAACTTGTTTAAATAAAAAACAGTGATTGTCTATTTTTTCTGTGTTAATACATTTAAAGAAGTCATTTTGTAATTACAGGTCCAGAGGAGATACTACTGAAGAAACTCCTGATCGAGGGGTTGTATCTGTGGCTATAGAAGGACTTTATCAAAATGAAGCTGATACTCAGGTTAGATTTGTAAATATCTGTTTAAGCCAGTTTATTAAAGTGTTTTAGCTTGTTACGAGTATAAAATCCACCAAAAGTAAGAGTTATTTTCAGAGTTGAGGAACTAATTACAACAGTTTATAAAGACATGTAACAAATTCATCAATTACAAAAAATATTTAACAATTTCACTTTATTATTACATTTAAACATAAGTATTTTTCTTATTTCTTTACTTTAATATTTCATATGTTTTACGATTGTAATTTTGTTTTACCCTTTAAAAAAAATTTAAAACACTTTTTTTTTATGGTACCATTTTATACATAGATAAAAACAACACTTTTATTAATTTTTTGGCCAGAAAAGTTTTATATAGAATGTCCAAACAAAATATTTTATTTTTAAAACTAAAAAAAAAAAATTTTAATAGGTAGCCCCTTTGGGACTGGGAGCCAAAATTTTAGCTAGATCTAACATCCTAAACCTACTACCTTATTTCAGACTCTGCAAGTTAATGTTCAAAGTTAGATTTTAGAAGGTTTTCTACACAGATAATAGTGAGAGAGACAGAAAGATTGACCTTTGATTTTAGAGATAAAATTGTTAAGCCACAAAGTACAGATAACAAATCTGTTTCTAGAAACTAGATTCACTAATGAATAATATTATGTTTTACTATTGTTATGTTCTTATAACAACATAACGATAAGTAAGATTATTTCATATTATGAACAGATACAAGGTTTCCAAGGTTCAGGTATAAAGATGGGTTGTCATATGATTTTTTTTGTAACTGATACAGTGTAATAACTGGTACCGAAACACTTTTTGAATACTTTTAACCATAGCCTTTGTGGACAAAAAGAATACACATGAACTCATATCTATATATGTAAATAAATAAATATAATAATCATTGTTTAGCCTTCAAACTGCTTATAAATTATAATACATACCTTGTGATAGTCCAATAAAAGTTCTTCTTTTATGTAGATTTGGTAGCATTATTAGGCCACTCACTCTACATTTATATATATTGTTGTCATATCACTATCATGTATTATTAAAAACACAAACATGTAACCACAAAAGAAAATTTAAAAAATTACATCCACTCTAATCAATGAAATTTATTCATTAATATTATTTATTTTATTATGTGAAAAGGTCAATTAGTTTCATCTTTCAGTGGATATTTTACATCCAGAGGATTTTTTGGAAATCAATAATCCTACATAATTTCGAATTATCTGTTTGACAAATTCGCACAGACAAATTCATAGTAATTTTTAAGAAAAAAAACTTATTTTAAAATTGTCTCAAAAATAAAATAGACTCTGATCTCCGTATTTAATGTTCATTGTTTATTATTTTAATTCATTAATATAAAAAGTTAATTTGTTTTACCATCTAATATCTCGCTATGATATATATTTATGTAAGTTGACAGTTTCTATATACCAATTTCATTCATTCTTATCATTTCAAAACACATCCACTTGAGTTGATGACTCTAAATATGATCTTTTGAGTCTCTATTCTAATGACAGCTAATTAGCCAATGCCTCGTAGATTCGGATCTTCTTTAACATAGATTTTGGTTAAGCTGGACTTGACTATAGATTATTTCGTGAAACCTGTGACGTTATAACTATAGAAATCAAATATTTTGGTGACATCACTGCTTTTCGCTTACAGATCGTACCTAGGTTTTTGTTAAACTGTCCAATTATCTAGTTCTGTTTGCAAAACATAAATGTAGTATTAATGAAAATTTATTAAATCCTTCTTTTCAAGCTAAATTTATTATACACAAAATCATAGTCTAAGTCTCACAACAATTTTACATTAAACTTTAACATTTGACAATACAATAAAATCAATCATAATAATTCTTAACCTAGGGTACAACCTAACTTTTTAGAGACGCTTGTAACAAGGTTACTTACAATGAAATTTCAATAATCAAACACATACCACGATGTAACGGTTGTAATTCCTCAATAGTTGTCAGGTGCATATGTAAAAGTAAACAGAAACAATGTAATATTTTTCCAAACAGTAAACATGGTTATATCATTTTATACAGAACCAACAGTAATCAGCAACAAAACTTGAATCACAAACTCGACCATCATAAATTATTAAGTGTTATCTTATATAAACTTAATTGCAGCGTTTGTGATAAACTTTGTATCAGTCAATCTGCTAAATTCTTTAAAAGAAGATTTAAGAAGCATTCACCAAGCAGAAAAAAACATAAACACAACCAAACTTCTCATATACTGAAGATTTACCTAATAGACAACACACAACTACAGCAGTATTCATGACATGTCCATTTTACATAAAATGAGAAAAGGATACAAAATGAACATTATGGAAGAATTTTAGATGTACAGACACTGTAAGAGTGAAGCCAACAAGATATTAAATAACAAATTAAATTTCACTTCCAATTGAATATATACCTTAATATTTAAAAACTAAAAACAAACTGTTTCACAACAATAAATCCTTCTTTGAGTATATATAAATTAAAAATCAGATTTTAAAGGCTGGCATATTAGAAACACCACTCTACTTATACCTTATTCGGTCAACGTGTGGCCACAATACTTCGACAAAAACATTTGAAATATTTATATTAATTTGACAAGTGCAGTTTTCGCGAGAAATGTTTGTGTTTTTAATAATATATGGTAGTGATATATGTATGGGATGTCCTACGAAGAGGACATATTTTAAAATTAATATGTCGGAAATATTTAATACTCTATAAACTTGATACAGTACAGTTATGTTATGTTGCATAGATATGTAAAAATTATACCCTCAAGGTAATTTTTTTATAGTCAATCAAAACAAAATGACAGAATAACAAAATAATGGTACGTTTTCACCAAAATGATTTTATTTGCATAACCATTAAACATTGTTGATTTCCAGATAACATGAAAATAATAATTTTCTCATTAAAGAAAAGTAAAGAAAAATAACAGTAATAAATTATTATTAATGATCCAAATTTCACCTTTAATCAAATTGATGTCCATCAATAGCTATGTTCTGATAGCAACGAAACAAAAAGGTGTCATAAGTGCTTTTGAAAAATTGCCAAGGTACCAACTAAATTCGTCTTCAATCAGCCTCAATAATTCATCATCTGTTGTAATAGGGTGAGAATAAACTTTTTCTTTCAAATAGTGCCTTAGGAGAAAATTACATATTGGGGTGGGGATATCGTGGAGCGATCCATTAAGTTGCTGCCACGATCTATCCAACGGTTGGGAAGATCTTGATCTCAAACTGCTTTGGCCACTTTAGGATAATAAGGAGGAGCTCTCCATCCTGTTGGAAAAAAACATTCCTCATCTCCGGCTAAGTAAGATAAGGAACTATGTGATCACGTAATTGATACGTATCTGTCTCCAATCATTGTCTGATGGGATATGTCATACAATAAAACACCATTCTTGGTGATGACAGTCCTATGATTTCAAGCCCTCTTTGTGTAACATATATAGATTTTGTGTGTTATAATAGTTACGTCTGTTCAGTAAAATGTAACTTACCACTCAGCATCTTTGTTAAGTTTTTCAATTATCTTTGAACAAAATTCCGCTAGTTATTCTGAGTCATATTCCAGCAGTCCGTGAATTAATGTGTTTTATACAAATTTATTTTGTTTTTGTTGGCATATCTTTGAACTGACAACGTGGGTATCCCAGTAGCGAATGAAACTTTTCTAAGTAAATTAGGTCTGTTTAGAGAGTTCAGTAAATTAGCACACATGCAAGCTCTTCATTTCTGTGTTAGAAAATCTATGGTATTTCTTTGAAACTGATCCAGTTTCTAGTAGCGTAGTTTTCAATTTATGAATTGATTTTCTTGATTAAGGAACCACATTTGGGTAGGTTCTTTGAAAACATCTTATTGCTTCATATTCATTTTAAAAGCAATAAACCAAAAACAAAAGTTTGCTTTTTGTTTAATTGAAAAATTCATTGTTTCAAGAGTAGATATCACACATAAACCGATTGAACATAACTATCAAATTGTTTCATTGTTGTGTGTTGAAAAAAACAACAGTTGATCAAAAATCAACAGATGGTAATGCACATTTTTATTGCATTGCTGGAGAAATGGTTGTATTAAAAAGATTAATGTTCTTTTTATTATTCTGTCCTTTTGTTTTGATTGACCATAAAAAAAAAAAGAAACTCGTGGGTACTTTGTTACATAAAGTCATGAAATAAAGAGTTTATTGTATTTAGGTTTAAAAAAGTCAGTTTAAAATTATCCTTTCATATTTTTAAACATCACAATAACATTAAACTTACACTTTCCAATATATTATAACTATTTATTTATCTCAATAACAATTAATGTAAACAAAGTACATACAATTATTTATAAAGTAAATAACAATAAAATTATTATTATTTTCTTATTATGAACCTAACCTCTTGTGATTCCATTCTAGAATTCAACATTTTCAATAGTTAAAACTGTGCTAGAGGTTTATCCTCTTCCAAATTGATGCTGCACTTTTACAACTAGTATCTAATGCAATTAGTATGAAAACTGTTCATATATGATTTTAAGTACAACATTTTTTTTTTTGATAATATTTATCAATTATCATAATTTTTTAATTAGAATCTGAGAAAAAAGAGAATGCACTGTCCGGACCCTAATCCGAACGGCCCCCACTTGTCGAGCATTCTATTACCCTTTTAAATACATTGATCCTCCCAGTTATATGTTGTTTGTGTAGAAACAGTCACAGTTCTATGACTGATTTGAGTGTTGCTTGGTGTTGTTCTGTTGTGCTGGATTAATTTTGCATTTTATTTTATTTTTATTTATTTATTCAATTTATTATTATTTTTTTTATATAACATACCTTCCTTATAGAACTACAAAATGGACTTTTGTTTTGCCTCTTATAATCTGTAAATTGGCACCTCCAAAATCAAAACTTGGCAGTGATAGAACTTTTAATAGTCAAGCTTAGGAGATTGTGTTCAACGTCTACAATTATATGAAAAATTAAAAACTGTGTAGTAATTGTGATAGTGGAGATTTATACCAACAACGGATTTCTGATGCAACTGGTGTAGCAAGAAATACAGTTATTAATATTCTTAGAGTCCAAAAAATGCAATCAGGTGAGAAAGAATCTTTTCCAACTCCAGGCAAAAGAGACCAAAAAGTGTGACCAAATGTCAATTGGACGATTTTGACAAATTGATAGTTTATAGAACAATCCATAATTTTCACAAAACCAATAAAGAAAGGCCAGTTGTAAAAAATTCTAGAAAACCTAAAAAATGACATCAACATTAACATGACTCCTAGAACTTTGAACTCTGAGCAATAAAATTAAAGAACTTTGTTTACAATGGAAAAAAAAAAACTGAAGACAATTGAGAGCTATTAATTAAAAGACACGATATGCGGTTTTTGAGTGCAAAATACCTAATTTACCTTAAGAGTTATAGGGAATAGGAAGGCAAGTAAAATCTTGACAACCGAAATGCAAAGTAAAGTCCAGCAAAATAAACCCGTCAATAGGTTTAAACACATTGTTTGACCAAAAAATTCTACAATGTTTACTTTTCTTTAATAGAAAGTTTTGTTCTAGTTTAATATTAAAATAGCTTTTAAATTAGTACAAACAGCAGATGTTTTTCTATTGCAAAGTACATTGTCAGTCTCCTACCCATTGAAGTTTTTGAAAAGAGTAGTATACTGGCTAAAACTCAAACCTACTCAAGTGGTTGGTGTAGGTCGATTCTCAGACTACCTATCATATTTCATAACCATATACAAATCATGCTTACATTACTCGTGTAATTAGGGACTCTTTAATAACAACATTCTTAAAATTAACAAAAATATTAATAGTACTGAATAAATTTTATAAACCTGAGAAGGCATCATATAGGTCTCCTTAGGTTGGAGTGAATGCCTTATACTGTGTATAACTGCTGACTATTCCTTTCTTTAACTTAATATGTAGTATGTACTGAGTTGAAGCTTTCATGCTCCAGTCATTGTGTGATGTGTAAATGAAATATTTATGTAATAGTATGCATAACTTAGTCAAATATTATAAACATTTAAGTTCTCCATTCTTCTTTTTCAAGTAAAATATTTTCATTAAAACAATGTACAATATTTTCAAACAAAATTCAGTTTGTTGTAACTCATATAATTTATATTTTTTCTTCATTAAGCCGTAAGAGGTAGTATAATTTTTTTAACTCAGGAACTCGTGTATGGTCTAAAACACCTCATATTTTAAAACATGTTAAAATACTTACAATACTTTTTTTTGGTAAGTTAACAATTATTATTAAGATGTTTATAAGAAAATAAAGATAAACATATTTTTTTTTGCATTAAAAAAGAATTTTAAAATGTATTTCATTAAGTTTTTAATTAAAAGGCAGTTTAATATTTTAAAAATGGTTTTATTGTATTGTTTATTATACATAAAGACATATTTATTGATACATAATCAGTCTGTCAATCCACTATTCCCTAAATGAATTATACAAATATATTCATAAAATTATTAGTGAAAATATAATCAGTATGTAATTGAATACTGAATGATACTATTTAGAGAACTAAACTGATAAAAAAAAATTACTATTTACTATCTAAAAAAAAAAAAAAAAAAAATTCAATAACCATGTAATAATTAAAATTTGGTCAATTTTGTTTACAAACAATACAATTTTATACAAATAATAAAACAAGCATAATTTGCATAATAAAAATTACATAAAACCAACTAAACACAATAAAAATTTAACTTATTGAGAACAAACTTATTTTAACTTATAAAATGTAACATAGACATTTGTATTGAAACTATACTTCAGAAAATTATTTTAAGAATGTAATAAAAAGTAAATATAAATATAATACTACAATGGAAAAACTCAGCTATTCTGTTGTACACTTTTTAATTAACACACTTACCTCAAACCCTGTAATATTTATTACAAGCTTTATTTTCGAGAGTATTGAGTGGATTTAGACGGTTTACGGGATGTATAGGCTTTTTCAATTTTCACCTGAACCTCTTAATCCCTTCAACAGTTTAGGTTGGGCCTAAACTATTAGTATCCCTTTATTTAATGCTTCCAGTAATTATTATTAATTTTCCCTAGGTTCAGGGAGCTTACGAGCAATTTTTATCTTTTTTATTACTTATCTCAAGAGCGAGTGTTTTGGAAAGTTCCTTGATCACAATTAGTCACTTAGATGTAGTTGTTAACCTGTATGCGGATTATTAAAATAATTGCAAGCATAATTCTTAGTTATGAAATTAATTTATATAAATCACTTTTTGCAACAAATTAAATTTTCATTGATATTTAAACACAATTATTTTTTCATCAACTTTTTTATAAAATTATTTTCTTTTATAAATTCATCTTCTATATTAGTATAAAACAAATAAATTCTTAAAATTAATTGCAGGTTGGTATTTTACCAAAATTTAAAACCATTAAAACTTTTCTAAATTTGATTATTTATTTTGTTCTAATTTGAGAATTTGACTTTTCAACAATTCTTTTTCTATTACAATTAAAATTTCCACACATTAAATATTTATTAAACATAACATATCAATTTATTCACAATAAAAACAAAAAAAAAATCACAGGAAAAACTATTAAAGGATCTGAAATTATTTTTTATTGCACTCAGTAGCAACTCTCTGTTCTATCAAAGGTTATAAAAATGTCAAACCTTGACTGACGTGATAACTTTCCTGCAATTTTCTGTTTGTGGAGTAGATCTGCTTTATTAATCTGCCATCAGATTCAGTCCATTGGCACAGCTAAGTGCAGTCCAATTTGGCAGTCCTGCTTTTATCATCCCTTTTCATGTGACGTAAATCTGTCCTTCTATTTGACTCCAATATTTAATTGTTTCTACCATTTTCTTTACTTTATACTGACTTGACTTAAAAATTAATTCAAGAATCTGATACAAACTGTTGTGAAGTAAGGTAATCTTCATCTTTGGAAGATTATTACAAGAGAATCCTTTTAGAGGATCTGCAGCTCTATTTATAGTCGAAATACATCATATTTCTTACCAATTTTCTTCCGTTCTTGGTGAGATATGATATTTGCTTTTTATTCCTTATTAATATGTTTAATTTATTTTTTCTGTCTTCCACTGTGTTGTATTATTTATTCTGAATCTTAGCATATTAATTTTTCTCTTCTAAACCCTTTAATAATAATTACTTTTCCATTAATTAGTTTATATTTTAATTGTTGCTGTCAGTTGGCTTCATGGCTCCGCCCCTCGTGATGTCATGGTTTCACACACTTTCTGGTCCTGCAAAATTAAACTTGCACTGGGTTGAAATCTTTTTGTTTTATTTTAAACTTGTATAACTTGCTAATTTTCTGTAATTTTTACTTTTTGATTCAAGCATCTTGTTGGTCTTGACCGTGGCTTTCTTGACGATCTTGATTTGTGATTCTAGGTGTTACCATTCTTCTAATATTGTTGATACTAATTTTACGTAATTTTGTAATCCAATTTTTGCATCTTTGTTCTTAACTCACTGAAACTCTGTATTTTCATAGAATTAAGCGTATAAGTTTCGTAGCCGCAAGGAAAACATTGTCCAATTTCCTTATCTATCAATTTTCACACTTTTCCTCACTTCTTATTGCACTCTCAATTATACTAAATTTCTTTTAATATTTTGACCTGGGATTTACATTTTCATTTTCTTTAATTATTATTATTTATTAATCTGAAATTTTTATTCTTTATCTCTTTCCATTTTCCCACAAAAGGTGTGGAAACTATTAATTTTTTATTTTGGCGTGGAATTTATTTTTTACCCAATTTGTTATTGCATTTATATATCTTAATATCTTTGTATTAATTACTTTATTTAACCCTTTAAGGAGTACCACCAATCTGGAAAAACGGCAACTTCTATACCAAAATGAGTAATGAAAAATTCCAAAAAACGTCTTAAGGAGTAAGAAAAAAAAACTCTGCAAAAACTGGGTTTGGTTTTAATTATTTACCACAAAATGCAGCAAAAAATGAAAAAAAAAAAAAAAAAATTTTAAGAGTTACCAATTTAAATTTTTTTTACAAGTAGGCCTAAAAAATATTTTTTGTATGGGGGTAGATGCTCTTCAAAATAGGGGTAGATGCTAAGTACTACATTGCAATTTGAACATTCAAATGTACTGTCTTTCCTCTTTTTTGTTCTGTTTGACGTGTTTGCACACACAAAACACCTACTTTGGATCTTCCGCTTCTGCCCTTCTGACGTTGGAGTAGGCCGAGGGAAGTGACGTGCAGTGAGATGCAGAGGCACCGTTAGAGGCCGAAACACAATGGCAGTTTCTATAGGCGTTATTAGGATTGGGTTCTTTGCAATCAGTGGTTCAGTTATATTAATTAATCTTTATTGCTGCTTATGAGACTTGGGTAACATTTTAAACACTCTAATACTTCAATACTATATTCAATACTTTAAATACTATACAACAAAAATAAGAATATAATACGACACTTTAAATAAACAATACAATAATAGGAATTTAATAGGATACTTTTAAATAAGCAATACAATGATAAGAATTTAATTAAATGAACAATATTCAAACTAAATATTCATTTCACTAAGCCCAAAAGTATTCCAACTATTGTTACTCTCTAATAAATGAAATTATTAATTTATTGGTGATCTTATAAATATAGAAATGCTTGCTTACTGGTGTAGAGTTGATTTCCTGGGCTAATAAATTTTCCGGAGTAGAGTTCCTGCACCACGGCTAGTGACACAGCTGTGTATCTTCCAAAGCTCCAAAAGACCAAAGACCCCCTCCAAATCATGCTGACCGCTTATATATGTATCGTGGCTTCTGATGCTCTACTTTTGTTGCAAGTCAAGCATTTCAACACTTTTTCAATTCTTTCGCAATAGTTGGTTCATTCTGAGCTTTGTTAATATTAGTTCTTCCTAACATAATTTACAAATTGAATAATTAACTTAACATTAACCTATTCCTAACAGCGTGCTGTGTGTTTCAAAGATTTGTCTGATTAGATTCATTCTAAAATCAAGAAGTGGAACTTTTTTCTGATGGTGGATATGAAACATATGAAATGAATTCAAAACAGAATGTCCAAAATGTAGAAAAACAACTTACGGTACCATTTATTTGATTTTCTTGCAGAGTTATTGAAAGAAATCATCATATCTGGCTTATCTACTCCTCCGATTTTCTTGTTATATTTATTCTACTACACTTACAGGTTTTTGTACAACATCCCTGTGCCTTGTTACATTGACCATTTCATGTTTGTGCACCATTGATAATATAGTTACACAGTGTTTATCACACCACTTTACGGCCATCATACACTGTTCATTAGCACGTCTTTTTAGCACCATGTATTATATCGCAACTCATTTTTCATCACACAAACAATACTACTAAGCCACATAACATGTTTTTGTACACTTTTTTTAAAAATTATTTATAAACATAGAAATTAATAAAAATGAATTCATTTGTAAAACATTCCAGAATGGCATTACTCTTTTCATGATAATTTGCCTTACTCCTTAAAGGGTTATTTTCTTTTGTCTTTTATTTACTTTTATAAGTAGCACATTTCTGCTAACTTTTTAATTAATCATTATTCCCGATTTTTTTCAAGAATAACATTTTCTTATATTTCCATGTAGTTTATGAAAATCCAAGTTTGTTGGATTTTGAACATTTTGCCCTTACTTAGTCTTTAACTTTAATTATGTCAATTATAAAATATTAGTATTAGATATGAATTGCGCACAACTTGTATTATAATTATATATTCTTAAAACTTTTTATTTCATATTATCAGTTCATCAAATACTGATTTTTATTTCAAAATGACTTACTCAGACACTCACCGTTTCAATGGGTTCATGAATCGTGATGTCAGAACGAAGTCATAGTCCACTTTCACAAACTCGTTCAAAGCAGCAAAGCTTTACATACAACGATATTACCGTTGTAGTACAGATCGTGCCAATTAACATGGAGGGCATACAGGGGAGTGTGCAAGTCTCCTATTCCGACATCCACTAGACTGAAGAACATTTCCCCTATCGCGGCAGTGTACAGTCAGTTGCTCCACGTGTCTCTCTGCCGCCTGCCTATGACACCTTACAATTACTAAACCAACCGTAGCATAGCGTGGCTAGACCTATAACTGAACCTATAATGCTAGAAGAATATTCCAAAAAGGTTCAGGACCTTCATAATTGTAAAACTTTTATGAAAATAAAAAAGATCCCACTAAAGATAAAGCAAAATTAGTAAAATCCGCAATTACTAATAATGGATGTATTTTTAAAGAGAGCCATACAAGAACACTAACTGAAATGAATAATCTTGCACCTAGATTGTTTGGTTTAATGAAGTTACACAAGCCTAATGTTCCGATTCGACCTGTAGTTTCTTTTGTACAAGCTCCATCTTACAAATTAGCTAAGTTCACTAATAACTATTTAAAAAATGTGTCTAAATTTCAACCAAAGTTTGGCTTAAAAAATTCATTACAGTTAGTAGACAAAATAAAAGATATATCAATACCACATAAGGCTAAATTAGTTTCATTCGATGTAAAAAGTCTTTTTACCAGTATACCTAGAAAGGAATGTTTAAAAAGTGTAGAATCTCTTATGGATAGAACCAAAGTAGATCCCATAATGGCTAGAGAACTTTTGGATGTAATTGAGGTATGCTTGGATCAAAATTATTTTCAATTTAAAGATAAATTTTATGTTCAATGTGATGGTTTGGCTATGGGGTCCCCATTGTCACTACTGTTGGCAGAAATTTTTATGGACAATTTTGAAAACAAAATAATTAACAATAACCCATTTAAATCAGTTATTATTTATTGGTATCGTTATGTTGATGATGTAATTTGTCTCTTTGATGGCTTTAACCGCCAACTTCAATTATTTTATAAGTACCTTAACTCAATTGACGATGCGATACAATTTACCATGGAAGTTGGAGAACAAGATCAAATTAATTTCTTAGACTTAATTATAAAAATTGAAAATGGTAAACACAACTTTAGTGTTTTTAGAAAACAAACTTTCACAGATAACATTATCCATGCTTCATCTCGGCACCCTTTAAATCATAAATTGGCAGCTTTCCATTGTATGTTGTATCGCCTCATCAAAGTTTCAATGTCTGACTCTGAATTCAATAAAGAACTAAGTTGCATTAAACAAATAGCTGTTAATAATGAATATGATGTAAATATTATTAATAAAATGCTAAAGAAAAAACTTAAGATGAATGCAAGGCAACTTATTTTTCCAACTTCAGTTAAAAATAGCGCTAAATGGCAGAAAGTTAACTATCTAGGAAATGTTAGCCAAAAAGTTGGAAATATTTTAAATAGGGAAACAGAGTGTAGGCCGGCATTTTATTTTAGTAATAGTTTAGATAAGATTTTAAATAATTCTAAAGATAAAATTAACAAAATGTTGAGAAGTGGTGTATATAAGATAACTTACAAAATTTGTAATTCATGTTATGTAGGTCAAACAGGACGTAATTTTAAATCTAGATTAAGTGAACATGAAAGAAGTTGGCGGTTAGGATATGAAGATTCCAGTTTTTCAAATCATTTAAGAATACATCAAGTGTCTGATTTTAATTCCAGTGTAGATTTTAAAATATTACATTTTGATAATAAAGGTAGGAAATTTAATGCTTTGGAGAGCTTAGAAATTAAAAGAATAAGATACTATAACCCTAATTTAGTTTTAAATGACCAGTTAGATTTGTATAACTCTCCATTAGTAAAACCTTTAAAAGTTATTTGTACTTAGAACAATCAACTGGTTTTCCCAATATGTATTGTTTCTATGGTCATTGCCCAGGCCGGGTATTTCCCCAACCTTCCATTCTTTGTATCCTAACTCCCACCCTCTAGTTTTAAGGTTTTCTTTTCTTCAGTCTGTAATACAGCCTCGTCAATGCCTTAGCAGGCGAAACCATTGGTCGGCTAGACTAATAAAAAGTGGATATTACAGAATAAAAAAATTGTGTTTTATTATCTTTAAACATGGAATTCCACCAAGACCCATCGGTCTCAACAGTAATTAAAATTACACACATGAAAGTATATAATTTGTTTTTCTTTCTTAGTTTAAGAAATTTTCCAGATGAAAAATGCCAAACAAAAATAAACCAACTTTTCAATTAATAGTTAAAGCTAACAACATTTGTATATCTTGAGTCTACTTGATATGTTATAATTTACGTTTCATTTCAGATTATATTGGCAATGATGACAACTATCCAGGTCCACGTGGAGCTCATAGATTAAGATATAAAGATATGTAGGCTAGTTTTCCGAGAGTGAATACGAGCCAAGCAAACTAAATATTGATTAACATACTAAAACGACTTATTTTAGCCTAACAGTTTTAGTTGTGTTGAAAATTATTAGGAAAAGTTCTCAAATATTTAATAGTAATATTTCATAGCCCAGTATGTTTTTATAATTTAGAAGTTATACTAAGAGTTGGCACTAAAGCTAATTAGTTTCCGGCCATAAGTGTCATTCGTTTGTCATAATTATCATTTTTTTGGTAGCCAATATACTTTTTCACCTACACAAAATTTTTTTTTAAACCTGCTGTGTCCTCACAATGTTAAATGTTGAAAATATGATGTTTGATCATATTTCATGTTAGAAAAGAGTCTTTCCACTGACATGCCATGTCTTTCCTCTGCCACTAGATTTACAAATTTCTAAATAAAATTAAAACAGAAAGTTTCTGTAAATGCATCTTTGCAGAATATCATGTACTATTTATAAGGAATTTAAGAACGTAAAACATTATTACATAGGAAAAAAAATTGTCTTTGTCATTTTTACTTCAAAATAACACTGTAAAATATTTACAGAAATATTTACCCATATATCCAGAGAGAAATGTCACTATTGGTCACTTTTTGTGAGTTTTACATCAATATTTTAACTAATTTTTAAAGACATTAATTGATGTGAACTGTGTTTATTTTTTTAATTAATGTGTACTCTTTCTTTTGGTAGCAAGCAACCCCTCTTCCAGCTCCGGAACAATGGCCATCATCATCTGGAAGTTCCATTACTGAACCTACCACAAGTACAACTACTGATGAAACTGTTTCTCTCCCTTCGTTTGAATCAACATATTCATCCTTCTCTTTAATTAAAAATTCATCTCAAGTAGAAAATTTTCCATCGACATCTGCATCCACATCAGCATCTGGTTCTGTTCCCAGACGTGATGAAAGTCTCACTTCACTCTCAAATCAGCTTTATACAATGCGTCATGGGTTTATTGAAAAGTAAGTCAAATTTAGTTAGTTAACCCTTTGTAATCATATATACTCGTAATGAATTTAAATCAAAATAATACTTTTAGAATTTTTTAAATTTTTATGTTGCCGACTTGTTTCCCATAGTAATTGTTATTTTTATATCTTATGTCATAAGAGCATGGCTTTAGATTTATGCATATTTAGCAAATATAAAGTGTATAAGTACAAATTCTGTTTCTGAAAAATATCACTTTTGTTGAAACATCCCTTTATATCTTTAAATAAATATTAAGCTTGACTTGTGAGATAATATTAGATTAAAAAAAAAAAAAAAAAAAAAAACTTGAACACAAGATCTCACAAAAATTATGTTACTTAATCAAACGTGTTTCAACAACAAAGTCGTCATCCTCAGTTATACATGAGCTACAATAACTAAACTATAACTCAGTTATAAACGTAATTTTTGTGATATCTTGAGTTCAGAGTTTTTTTTATCCTTTATAAATTTTATTTTTTCATAAAAGGAATAAATTACATAGATGTCTATTGCCTACCATTATCTGTCACAATATCGAAAGGAAGATAAAATCTTGCCAAAAATATTCTTAAATGATTAATTGCATTAGTTTAAGTGACATTTGAATGCATAAGTATAATTTTCAAGAATTTTGAATATGTGTCAATTATTAAAAGATACATACAAATTTGAATTGGTCCAAAAAATCCTATTTGTAATCTTTCCCAAGGCCCATTAGGAATATTCAAATTACATAGTGAATGTTTTGGAGGATTTCCTCTCACACGTATTTGGTACTTCTTCAATATCTTGATCTATTTTAAGCCACCAAAATGTTGATCTAGCTAGAGATTTCATTTTTACAACTTTAAGTCTGTACAATGAAGTTCATTTAACAAGGAATTTTTAAACTAGTTGGTATAACGATATGAAAACCCCATAAAATACAATCATTCTCTACTGACAATTCACGTCTTTTAACTTAAATCTGAGGACCCATTTATCATATAATCTATCACTTTTCATCATTAATTGTATCATTTGTACTGATTTTGCAGAAATAGGAAAACATGTAGTCTGTAGACACCATCATGAAATTCATTTTACATTACTGTTATCATTGTAAGTTTGTTTTACAGGAAATCTAGAATCAAAGTCATTAACATAATAAATTTAAAAATCACGAGCACTTAAAAAATGAGCCCATCTCCATAAGTGGTTGGCCGCCATTTGTGGTATACCCTTGTTCTTATCAAAAATTAGGAGCCATATAAATACAGATTAAATCATTTGATTCCAAAAGTAATTACAATAATATTACAAGTGAAAAATATACGACCTAGACTGGGAATCGAACCCAGGACCTTTGGTTTTACGCGCCAATGCTCTACCAACTGAGCTATCCTAGTCACTTCCTAGTACAGGGCGTAGACTTCTCACTTGACTTTACGTTTAATTGCTGCAATTTTGAGTTTCCAAATTAATTACCTTGCATATGCGACATTGAAATTAATTTTTACTCATTTTTCAGCCCTTACGCATGTATTTATTGATTTTTTAATTATTTGATTTTCCCGCTTATACGTTTTTACTAGCAAGTATTGAATGAACTCCTAATTTAAATGTTAAAGTACATTCAGAAAATAAACTTAAAAAAAAAAAAAAAATGTTATTAATTAAGCCTGAAATGAATTGATCCCTAACAGAAATATCTCTTTTCAAAGTCACAATTTATTGCTGCATTTTTTAAACATAATACAAAATCTGATATAGTTGGTTTATTCACTTGACTTAATTTGTTAAATTTATATATTTCTGATATAACAGACGGTTTGGGTTGAAAGTGATTTTTCATTAGCAAAACTGAAGTACTATAACTTTTGTTTCCTGGGTTGTCCGGTTGAGAAGCAGTTGTCCGGATTTTTTACCAATAAGGATTAAAAGAAAAGCAGATTTCTTGTCATCAGCAATATCATTAACCATAAAAAACTGATCGTCATGCTACATAACTGTCCAATGTGGTTTCACTTTCACAAAATTGTTCGATTGAACAAAACCGCGCCATATTAGAAAAGTTTTTTCGTCTTACAGTTTTTCCTGTTGTGCTTGCTTATCCTGCATTTTGTCAATACAACAGTAAAAATAAATCATTGACATTTTTCGTTATCATCGTCGCCAATTTGTAGTATATTTACCCTTAAAAGTAGAATTTTGGAGAGGAAAATCACACATGATTTGATGTTGCTGGTTGCCATAAGAGTGTTTTTATCTATATAATTATTAATGTGGGCTTGAGGGAATAGTTTTTGTTGCAGTTTGTCTGTATAGGGTAATGGTACGATGAAATATGATGAGCTAGGGGCAGACCTCTTGGGTGCTAAGGAATTGCAAGATATCAACCTTGTTTATGTGATGAGAATATGATTTAGGTAGTATTGTTCTCTAGATGAGATAGTGGCCCATGATGCCTTAATGTAATGATGTCTTAAGGATGAAATGGTTGTCCTATTACAGAATAACTAATTCATGAATAAATATGTTTCTAGGCATGGAACAGAACCTGTAGTCAACCTAACTTATTCTGACAAAAGTTCTACTGCTGCAAGAATATCCTTGTCTGTAGGTGACGAGGTTAATAGGGGACTAGTATCAACTGACACTATACAAGGTAATACAGGGTGATTCAGGAGAATGGGAAAATTATTGTTTTAAAAAACAAAAAAAATTAATAAATTTATTTGTCATTTAATAATAAAAAAATATGTAATTTAAGTATACATTCATTAAATTAATTTTTTGAAGATGTCATCTTTTAGGTAAGCTCCATTTCTGCATGAACATCCGTGCTGTCTTTTAGTGAAATTGTGCAGGGTTCGAAGTAACATTTTAACATGAATTTTGGCACTTGCTTTTGTACCTGCTTTCAATTCTTCTGTTGTAGCAGGTTGATTGCCATATACTTGGCTTTGTGATAAAGGAGGCCACGGAAAGCCACCGTTTCTCGAAATTATACAGTTGCCAAAGAATTGGTGCCATCAATATTCATGCTATGTGTAACTAATCCATCTTATTGAAACCAAGCATTGTCAGTCATTTATAAAAGAAAGAATTATAATTTAATTTAAAAGGAAGAAAAATTAAATAAGTTAAAATAAAAAAAAAAAATTAAATTTTTTGTTTTAAATTGTTATCTTAAAAAGTTGCTAAAATAATAATAAAACAGATTTTTATTTAGACACATTTAAATGGAAAGATTAAATTTTTTTATAAAATAATGAATTCTGTTAATTAAGTAGAATATTTAATTTTCATTTAATGTAGATTTAAAAATTTTAAATTGCTCAAATTGACATGTACAGATTTTCATGAAATTATTAAACTCACATGTCTTATTTACAATTACTTTAAAACATATTTGAGAATTATAATTTAAAAAAATAAATTGCAATGTTTTTTTTTAAGATAGTTTTTTTGTTAACTTCAAAACATAATGTATTTAAGGTTGAATAACTTTTACATATTAGTAAGCAATTTTAACGGGTTTGTTATTTGTAACGGATGTGTTTAATATGTTGTAGGTACTTCAAGCGAAGTTCGAAACGATGGAATAGGCTCATCAACTGCAGTATCTAGTTCAAATCTTTCGTCTGCAAATAATGCATCAGAGCCGGGTGAGCTACTTGAAATAATCCTCTAACCCAATTATATAAAAGAAATTACTACCTTCTATGTTATTGTTTGAATAATGTTAACTCTAGAAATGATAGTGATAGGCTTTTTGCAATAATATTCATAATAACTTGAAAAACAATCATAACTATAACTTATTTTATGTTATCATTTTACTAAGAATATTCTAAATAATATGCTTTTGTTGTAGCAAAAGAGTTTTGTTTGAAAAACATGTAAATATTTTTTAATACAATATTTACTTTATGTCAATTGTAGTCTTTTTTACTATACTTTAATTGTACATGGCTACATGTTTCACTGCTACAGGCAGCATCATCAGGCCAGTTCTTTATGTTCACTTAAAAATTCATTTGATTTTAAACACAACACTTAATTACACTCTTTTCGTACCTTTGTTGTACATGTGGAACATAAAATTTTTGTTATATTTGTTTATACTGATGATGCTGCCTGTGACAGTGAAACATATAGCCACGTATAATTAAGGTATAGTAAAAAAGACGACAATTGAAATAAAGTAAATATTGTATTATATAATATATATAGATCTAAGACTTAAAACAATGAATATAAATATTGTTGATCAACTTCGAACACAAATAAAATATCACAATTTTTTCTCCTAAATATATCAAATATTGCTAATAATGTTGTACAGGTACACTTTCAAAAGTCCCTTACCTTATGTAGTAAGGGACTTTGAAAGTGTACCTGTATATATTGTCACCACAGTGCTCTGGTCTTTGTTTAATAATGTTGTAATTAAAAATATATTTATAACGAATTAGAGTAGTAGGGTTATAAATCAAGATGATTTTGCTTGAAATACGTATAAATATTGTTGGTCAACTTCGATCTCAAATGAAATATCACAAATTTTTCTCCTAAATATGTGGTGTATTTTGGTTGTTGGAAGAAATATCACTACTTAATACCTAGGGAGAGGGGGTATGACTTAACCAAAGGTAAGCTTAAGCAAGGAAAATATGGCTGCCCTTAACCTTTAAGCTCAAAAATCACTTATCCTTGTCTGACCAAAACCTCTCTTAATGATTTAATTATAATTAATTAATTTGGAGGATTTACTTTCTTATATTAAAGTAACTGCACACAACTTGTTAAACAGGGTGGTTGTAAGCCTTAGGCCTATTTATAATTCACCTATTTAAATATATATAATTTTGCACGTTTCCAAATAATTATTTAGACCTTCCAAAGAATATCGAGAATGCCATTTCCTAAAAACTGGACTCGATATTATGATTTGTGAAACTTTACAAAAATTATATAAAGTGAATAAATTGGAAAGACTTCATACAAGAGCTGTCCAGATGTTCCACCCTCTTGACTACTCTCTCCTTGAGAAGTTACTGTTACGTGTTTTATTGTAACCACTGGAAGAATGATGGGTAGGAAAGATATTTTGCAGAATCACTCAAGGTGACAGGATGTTAGGGTCCCTATAATCAGAAGACAACAACACTACCAAAAATTGAACACAACCAGGAGTGAAGTGATAAAAATGTTTAAGAATTTTGATAGGTGAAAGTTAAGATCTGGGCTCACCCTTCTCACTTGCACACCATACTTTGATGTAGATGAGCAAAAAATATTTTTATTTAAAATTAATCTTAAGACAGAAAATTAAGAATGGGAAGGACTATGAGTAAAAAAATATTAAAGAAATATTATATAACAAAAAAAATTATATAGATAAAAAATAAATGAAATTAAATAAGGGGAAGGAAAACCGAAGAGCTGTGGAAGTGATTGGTAAACTATTGATTATTATACAAATAGGAAAGATGCAGTTGACGAAACAAGGGAATAATGTGCAAAGGAAATAGAAGCAAGATTTATAGATCTGAATAATGAATTTAAAACAGCTAACTGAATACAAAGCTGGGTGAACTGTATATATAGTTGTGGAGTTGATAACTAAACCAACAAGTTGACAATGCACCACAATTACATGTTAACAATCAAGACTCCAGCTTGTTTAACAACTGATTGTTTCAGTCCTAGTCACACCCTGAAGCTGTAAAACAAAAACTGATTTTATGTGAGTTAAGAGATGGGAAGCAGATTACAAGGATGTATATAAAGATAAGAAAGAGATGGTAGTGGTAAAAAAGTGGTTTATTGTAATAAAGAAATGGCTTCAACCAGTAACCAATCATTGCCACTGATTAAAACTCAAAAAATAAAAGGGATCAAATTGTGAAAAACAATGTATACATTTGGAAAATAACACAGAATGGAATTAAAAAGAGAATGAAAGGATATAAAATAAAAAACCAAAAATGCAGATGGAGGCAAGAAGTGAATTGAAATTTTCAAAGAGGAAGAAAATAGGAAATGTAATTAAATTTATAAATTGGAAAAAGATACAAAACACAACAACAACAACAACATAAATTGCAGGAATAGAATTGCATGTTCATATTAGTACAGAAGCCAAGGAAGAGAATGCCAGTAACCTGTCAATTGACCCAAAAACATCAAAACTACTAATATCCAAACTAAAAATTAAGAAAGGATAAGAATGAACAGGTAACACTTGCGTAATTAAAACACGTAGAAATTTATATTTATATGTAACAAAACATCTTACAACCTGGGAAGTTGTTGGCATGTTGTCCTGTGTGCTTTACTCATCCCAACAACGCAAGCTTCAGTAAGAGCAGTTGGGGAACATCTTAATCTATCTAAAAACTATAGTAATTTGAGAAAGATTAAACTTGGAACTAAGAAAAGATCAGAGTTACTACTAAGAAAGGTGAAAGAGATGAAACGAATGGAGGAACACGTGGAAGACTGTGATGGTCAGATTTGAATTGTGATAAAACAATTGAAAGGTAGGGCTCAACGGAAGTAATGAACATATGAAGGATAGGTAAAGTTTCAAGGATGTGGACTGTTACCACTATAAAGCATATATTCCTCGGGTGGGGTCAAGTTTAAATTCAGAGACAACCCTCAGAAATTGGGTCAATGATATTACATATTATGTTTACATAAAAAAAATAATAATTCTTGGTGATGCAATGAACACAATATTCTAAATCAGCCAAAATGAGAGCCAAAACAGCAAGTTGCAACTCCAAATCATTCTTTAATTCTAGGTGATGCTCTACAGTCCAAGGGGGAAAAAAAGGAGTGGTGAAAAAATCCCCTGTTCACCATGATGAAGTGCCAAATCTTAGAGCTTTTCCCTTACCCAAGGATAATCTTAGTAGTCACATCAAGGCCCGGGATGGTGCAGAAGGGTATGAAATTGGAAGGAAATAATTATAATAATTTGAACTAGTGAAGAGTCAAGAAGAAAGAACCTTATCAAAAACTTAAACATAATATCAATTTTAAACCCTGACTGATGCTTGGTCGGTAGGAGAGGAGAAAGCGATATTAGAGGCTTGCCCCTAAAGAATATTTCCGAGGAAACCTGGTTACAGGTGTATCTGGTTTTGGGGTAAAGAATCATTTAAGAAGAGAAACATGTACCAATTTAAAGGTCCTCGGGTCAATAATCTATGTTGACACTGGTGTAGAAAAGGATTCAATAAATAATTAAGGTTTTGATCAGAGTGTCTACCAGCTTCCTTGGTAGAACCACCCTTGATGTTCTTTGGCAATGGGCCATGTGCGTCAGGGTGCAGTCTATGATATTGTATTGAGGAGGAAGGAATTTGGTTTTAAATCATTTTTGGAGGATTGGGTCTTCCCATTGGTGTAAAAAATATCCTTAAACACTTCAGGAATGCAGGATAAAATGGACACTAAAGGGTTTGTAGAGTGGGTAGATGATAGAGTAAAGAGAAAACACTTGTGGGAGGAGAGGCTAAAACAAGCAGGAAAGGGAATCTGCTTCAATATTATTGGTTCCCTTAATATGTTGCACGGTGAATTTAAAAGAGTTAATGAACTTGATCTACTCTTTCTTGCCCATTCTTTGCGGGTGGTTCAACAACCAGGACAATGCTGAATTGTCCAAATAGAGCTGGAACTCTCTATGCTCCTGGTATTGTTGCAATTTAATCGGCTCAAAAATTACCCCGAGGCTTTCCAGCTCCATAATGCTGAAATAAATTTCGTGTTTTTAAGGGCCTTGAAATGAAAGTGATAGGTAGAAGGTTGCCATTGTAGTCCTGAGACAAGGGTAACTCCTGAACCATCGGTTTAGAAAAATCAGGAAACTTAAAACAAGGTTTCTAATTAGAACCATTTTCCAGGACTCAAAGGTAACATTTTGCTCAAGATCCCACTCAAATAAAATACCTTTGCCCTTCAGCAATTTAAGTGATTGATTAGTCAGGATATGTTGGCAAAATTCTTAATAAATGTAGAATAAAAGGCAGCAAACCCCAAAAATCTGGCTAACTGTTAAAGTTTTTAAGTTTGGGAATATAAACAATTGATAATAATTGATATTGCTAATAATATTGTAAGTTAAAATATATTTACACTAAACTAGAATTGTAGGTTATAAATTAAGATGATTTTGCTTGAAAAATGGTAAATACTGTTGGTCAATGTCGACAGCACATAAAAAAATCACAACTTTTTTAATCTTAAATGTATCAAATATTGCCAATAATGTTTAAGTTAAAAATATATAAAATTTTATAATATTTACACTGAACGAGAGTTGTATCAAAGTGAGTGGTATTATACTTTGAGCCACTTGTCTAGTGTTTTCTCTACTTTCCTTGCAACATTTCCAAGCTGTTGAACCTGACAATGACGACTAATATCACTTGATTCAGAAAGATCTCGAGACATTTTGAAAATTTCAAAACAAACGAAGCACAAGAGCACAAAGCACAAAATGTAACAGTAACAGTACGGTTCGGTACAACACATTAACCCAGTGTGTCTGATAACAGTTGTTTACAAAATGACAATGTGCACAGTATAACTTTGTATAAAAAATTGAAACTTTCAATTTGCAGCTTGAAATTTTAACTATTAATAATTACCAAACTTGACTTGAAACCTGTCTTCATGCATTTCTGTAAAGTTTTTGGAGTGGTTTTCTAGACACTATTTCTCGCGCACATCACTTAAAGCATGGTTTATAGACACTGTAATGAGGGAAAGAACATTTTCTTTTAAAATGTAATTATTTAAAAAATATAATTGTTAAATTTAACTGAAATTCAAATTGGTTTTTTTTTTGTTTTATAAAAGTAATTAATACTAACTATTCTCCAAATGCAAAAAATTAATCTTCTCAAAATTGGTTGTAAAAATTTTGATCAAATTTTTTTCAGATTTAGTCATAATGTCCTTATAAAAATGTATCGGTCGCTCCACATTTTTTTAGTTTAGACGTTATGAAGAAAAACAAATTTTGTGAATTAAATGTAAGAAATGTTATTTGCAACCTTACATAATAATTTAGAAGTACTACAGTATAAACAGTGTTTCTGTTACTTATTTAAAAACATTTTGAATGCCTTGAGTTTGTTAAATCAACAATTTTAGACACAGAGTGTTTAATGCCTTTACTTACATCCCTAAGGTAGGTGATTGTTTTATCTACCAAGTCAGTTAGACATTTCTTTGTCAATTTATCACACAACTCCTAGCTTCGAATTTGTTAATATGGTATGTCTAGTCACAGTGTTCTGATTTAAAATTTTAAATTAATTTCATTGATTTTCCAAAACATTTTTTCACAATGAATCAATCAATATTTTTGGTTAATAATTATCTTCAATTTAAATATTTTGAAATATTTGTGAAACCTTTTTAACAAAATTTTTTTTATTTAACAACATTTTGTTTACAGAGGCAATGTCTGAAGGAGACGAGGATTACGGTACAATGGATTCAGACGAAGAGATGGAAATAACAGAAGCCACACCAAAGTAAGTTTATTTAGTTGTTATAATTTTAAAATTAACTAATGAGAGGTTTTGTTCCTATTTTAAAGTGAAAGTTATTTTTATATATTTAAGTTATAAATATTTTAAAGTTAGATCCTTTATTAAAATAAATATAAATTTAATCTACGATTAACTTGTTTAATATAGACTTTTAATCAATGATATCTTTTGCAATGTTTGTTGCAGTAGTGACAACGCTGAACATGTGTTAGCTAAAATGTTACATAAAGCTAGAAATTCCAAAGCCAACAGTCCTGATAATGATTACGTCAAAGTTAGACGGCCTCCAGTGAAAATGAAGTTTACAGGACATAGAAATGCAAGGTATTAACTGATTGGTTGTAGTTGTTTCTGAGATCTGGAATGCTGTACAGATACCTATATTTTTGTAGTATAGAAAAAATATAATGTGTTCATAGCGGGTATTAGTAAAAGAGTTCATAACTCCAAAAACAGACAGAATATTACCGATGTTTAGGAGCTGGCATTATCTATTTGCCATTACTTTACAGCAAAGTGTGAGATATAATTAAATGATTTATTCATGTTTAAAATTGAAAAAAGAAATATATAACAGTTTGAGCTAGTTAGTCCAACATCAGTTACAATTGGCTTAACAGTACATTAACAAACGATTTATATACAGTCCTCTCGTTTATTTGTTTTGTCATTGGTAGAACTGTTTTATAAAAGCACTTTTATTTAGCCTGTATGACTGTAACACAGATTATAATAATGTCTAAATGTAAGAAATTATAGTATAACACTGTTATATATACCACATTCCAGAGCTTACTCGCCACAGCCTGAGCCTATTAGTTTACGAATTGAACGAATCACAATGTGTTTTGTTTATTACAAAATAATAAATTTTTGCTGGATAAAGTCTAGTTTTTCAGGGTGTCTACTGAAACAACTACTTCATCATCATAGTAGAACAAAAGAATATTTGCAATCTTTTGGTTACTATAAAACTAAACTGTTCGACCAACTCTACATACAGTTGCAATTCATGCTGTTGACTCACACTTGCTTTATCACATATTGTAGCCTTTGGTCATAATATTTATGTGTAAATAATTAAATTAGTATTATCAAGAATGATCAGTGAAATTATCAGGTCAATTATATAGAAATTCATAGCCAATAGTTAATTGGGGAATGATACGCATGCAGCCAAGTCTGCTGTTTGTTTTTACATAATAAGTTACGGGTTAAAAAATCGATGTAGAGTTTTTTGTGAATATGTTCATTTGGAGATTTCTGAATCTAAAAAAGTGGTTTTTGGAATGATGTCTGCTGTCTGTACAATAGCTCTCCATCCCAAATGCGAGGACTGATATTGTGGGTCTTTTATTTAAATAACTTAAAATTTGGTAGCTACCATAAGAAAAAACACTCAAAATTATATTTTCTCAAAATTGGCTCCCACAACGATTTTGATCAAACTTTGCCCAAGTGTAGCTTCCAAGAACCCAAAACAAATGGTTTGATGTAGAACACAAACTCGAAAACAGATCTCACAAAAATTATGTTATTATAACTCATAACTATAAAGTTATAGTTTTGGTTTAGCTCATGTATCACTGAGGATGGCGACTTTGTCGTTGAAACACGTTTGATTGAATAAATGTAGTTTTTGTGAGATCTTTTGTTCTACTTAATATTATCTCACAAGTCAAGCTCAATATTTATTTCTAAAAAAGGTCTCTCCTAAAATGCCAGTTTGTGAGTTGTCAGTAAAAAAAAAAATGCCCATGTGGTTGTTATAAAAGAGGTATATCTCAAAATCGGCTAGACCAATTTCGATCAAATTTGATTGTTATGTGAAGATTAATGGTCCGATTGCATAAGAAAAATATTAGGGGGAGGGGGGTAATATGGTTCAGGAATAGTTGGTATAAAACAAAAATGAACCTTGACCATCATTAAAAACTTGATTTTAATCAAATATGATTTTCCCTGAGAACACGTTTATGACAGAAGCGAAGCAAGTGTAGGCCCTATTTAACTATCTAAATATTTTTTCAACAATGGCATCAATGGTTTATTTAAAATTTTTACTGACATTTTGGTGACAAATTGTTTTGGTTGGTTTTTATTTGGTTTTGGTGCTCAGTGAGTTAGATAGTTGTGCAATGTTTTGAACTGCTTCTTTGTTACTACTACCACTATCGATGGTCTAGGTTTAGTTCAGAGTAAAACTACATATTGATAAAATTATAATATAAACGTAATAAAATTTATATTTATGAAATTTTTGAAATAAATTATGCTACATAAACACTTTAAAATGTAAATGTATATATAACACGATTAAAACAGTATAGAATATCCATTCTGTGCTAATATAAAATTATATTGTATACTAATTGAGAATAAAAATGAGTATAACCAATAAAAATATAAATGGAACAACCAATTCATGTTAGGGCAAGAGGAAAGAAATAAAGAGAGAAAGGAGTTGTTTTCTTTACACAGTTTCTTATTTTAAGGTCAAAACATCTTCCTTTATTACAACTTATCTTAGTCCTCCCTTTCCTCTATATGCCTATATGTTAGCTTCGTCCTTATCTCAAAATTTGTTACTTTATACTTGTAGCGTCTATTTAGAATTATTCAACGTTACTATTTATTATTTTTCAATTTGGTAGTGTCAGACAATTAAATGATTAAATAGTTTTTTTTTTTTAAAATTTTTTTTTTTAATATGTATATTATTCATAATCTATGTGAAATATTTTACTTGATAACTCGTGAACTAACATTAAAAAATTTTTTTTTGGTATCTAATACACTTGTTTACACTTTAAAATGATGAGTGATGAAAAAGTAATTTTCATGTTTTGTCAGTAATTTTATCACAAATTTGAAACTTTATGTTAGTTTTAGATTTTTTATGGATGATTCTTTTTTTAAATCTCTATCTATTGAGAAAATTAACAGTGTTTACGAAATATTTCAGAACTTTAGTGTTTTATTGTTTTTTTTTCTATTTGTGTACTATTAGGTAATACCAAGGACCACTTTCCAAGGTAAGCCTGGGTCTCCTATCCATACAAAATCTAAACATAGTAGGCTATGTGTCCTAATAAACTCTAACCTAAACTTTACATTAAGTAATTTTTTAAAAGCATATTTCATTGCCAAAATACACTGCCCATATAAATTTGATTATATCAATCCATATGTTTTAGTTGTATTTGTATGTTTTATTTTTGTGATGTCTTGCGACTTCAAAATCTTCATAAAAGTCTAATGACGAATTTTTAACAGTACTTCTAATACGTTCAATGTGAAAACAAAATTTCACTGAGTACAGTCTTAAATAAATATTATTTAGATTATTTGATTGTTTTGTGAATTATAGTTTCATGCAAAAGAGTGAGGAAGATGGCAGAATTTGCTCAAAATTTTATTTTTACTAATGAAGCTACGTTTACTATCTCGGGAAATCTGAGCAAACAAAACATGAGGTATTGGTCAATCGAAAATCCTCACTGAATAAGAGAGTAATTTGATAATTAAGAATTACAATATAATGTTAAGAACAGTTTATTTGGTTTAATCTTTTGTTATAGTGCAAAGATGTAAGATATTAATATAATAATTAAAATTTTTATTATCAAGTTGGCTTGACTGACATGATGATATGTTGTAGTCTAGCATGTCTAGATTAGTTGTTCAATTATCGGTTACAGACATCCAGTGCAAAAGTAAGCAGTAAGCTCTTTCTTGTATTATTATGTTAAGTCACTAAAATAAATGTTGTTCCTATCAAAAGGTGAGTCTTATTATTATAAAAATAATATCAGGATCTTATAGTTCTGTTATTTAGTAATTAACAAGTATTGTAGTTTAATAATTAGTTTTCTGTACAAAGTTTATTGTAGTTAAGTAAAATGGTTGACTTGTTTGTGTAGTATCAAAAATCTGGAAGTTGCTAATACAAAACAGGTTTGTTGACAAGTTTATCTAGGAATTGCCCATATGGCATTTATTTGTTTTTAGTTAAGTTTAATTTCATAAACAAAAAAATGGCCAACTATGAAATTTAATCATTTAATTCTTTTAACAATTTTTTTAATTACATAAAATTTCTCCTAAGTATACATAAACATATTATATTTGATTCTGTTATTAGTTGATTAATAATACACTTCTTCAAAACGTAGGTTTCCTATAATTTTAACCTCTAAATAAAGGTTCATCAATATAATGGTACATCTTTTGCTTGAAAACTTGTAATTGATGGAGCTTGATCCCTGCGCTGACTAAACAAGTGAGTCCATGTTAATTGTCTTTGGATTCTAACTTCGTTATATTTCTGTTTAATTTTGTCCACCCTTCAGGATGACAGAATAACTGCTATACCAAAATCCACGTGGTGTAGCATTGTCTTGCGAGACTTCAAGATGAACTTGCTTCTGCTTTGTTGTTATGAATTTTGTGAACTCTCTACAAGACAAATTTGCAATCAGTGTACCAAAGCTGTGCCTTTTCTGTAAGTTTTTGGACGTGACACGATATTCCTGACGTAACAAATTCTACAGTTGGACAATTCTTTGACATTTCAGTTTATTTAAATCCTACCAGAATATAAGTCTATCTTAATTAATGAAAAGATTACCTTTGAAAAGTTGTACTATTCCTTTATTTGTATCAATCTTGTACCATCGTTGATGAAAACTTGTTGAATCTTCCGAATGATTTTCACTCAAATATCACCTAATTTGATGCGATTTGTTGCAAATATACTTAATTTGTTTTGTAATTCTGCGTAAAATGAAAATCCAGTAGGAGTTGTATTCATTTACTCACTCGCAGACGGACTGATAACAACTAAACCATTGGATGTCACCTCTCGTCTCCTTTAATTGTTCTGCAGGAAGAATTCAAGTGTGATACTTTTAAAACAAATTTTGTACAATGGAATATTTTTACTGTGGTTATGTGGTTTGATAAAGTTTTTTGCATCAGATGATAAATTCAAGTATTTCAGACATTTCCTAGTAATTCTCTTGCTCAAGTATACATTCAAATAAATGATCTGTCAAAGGATGTATGGACATTACTATAATTATTTGATGGAAAGACAATTTCAAAATTTTGTCAAAATAAATTTCATTTATATTTTAAATTATATTTTTTACACATATTATTACTAAATAATTTTTCTTGCAACTAAATGATTTTTTTTTGCATGTTGCTTTCTAACCATTTCATTAGGGCTTCCAGTCATACATTTCATTAATTTTCTTTTAAATAACATTTAACATCTTTTATACATCAAGGAGAGAACAGCCATAAATTTGAACTATTTTAGTTTGAGTTTTCTCATAACACTTGACATGATTTTATCACTAATTTTTCTATAATAATTAAGATTAATATTAAAGTTTAAAATGTGTGTGTGTGTGGAGGGGGGAAGCAATAAACTTTATTATTGATTATTTACCAATTTTGTTGAAACTTTACAGATTTTAGGTCAGTATTTGAACACTGTTCACTGTAGACGAATTTGTCACTTCTGTTTTTTAATTTAACTGAAAATAACAAATATACAATTGAATATTTTATTAAAATTTTTAATAACGAAGAATAACACCAATAATTGATCAATAAATTCTTGCCCTTGTTTGTTTTTAATAATTAGAAAGTCAATGTCGATTTTTTGATCAAAATATCCAATTTACTCTGGAATAAACTTAGTAATTATGACACAAGATAAGCAAGCTTTAGCTCTATTTAAATATTTTGCAATATATTTTGTATAAAAATTTCCCAAAAGTCTTGATTTTCAACATTATAAAAACATACTATGATGGATACGTGTTGTTCAAATGTCTTGGCACCCATGCACAGTGTCGGGACTGGAGTGGCAATGTTTAGAAATGAACTTACTTTCTGGTTTTCCTTATATAATAGTTTGTACATCAACATTTTTATATTTCTTGGAATGTTTTTGCCCCAAATCAGCTAACTTGGAACATATGTACAATTTCGAGACTGAAATGGGAATGTTTAGAAGTGAACTTAGTTTGATTTGCACTTGGTATGATTTTATCCCAATCCAGCTAACTTGGCACACATACACAACGTGGTAATGGGAGTGGCAATGTTTAGAAATGAACTTACTTTATTTTGCAATCTTTGGTATGTTTTTGTCCCAAACTAGCTAACTTGGAACACATACACAATGTCAGGATGGGAGCGGCAATGTTTAGAAATGAACTTACTTTCTGGTTATCCCTTGTATAATAGTTTGTACATCAACATTGTTACATTTCTTGGAATGTTTTTGCCCCAAATCAGCTAACTTGGAACATATGTACAATTTCGAGACTGAAATGGGAATGTTTAGAAGTGAACTTAGTTTGATTTGCAATCCTTGGTATGATTTTATCCCAATCCAGCTAACTTGGCACACATACACAACGTGGTAATGGGAGTGGCAATGTTTAGAAATTAACTTACTTTTTGGTTATGTCTTATATAAAATAGTTTGTACATCAACATTTTTGCAATCCTTTGTATGTATTTGTCCCAAAGCAGCTAATTTGAAACAAGTGCACAATGCCGGAACCACTTTCTGGTTACCCTTATATAACAGTTTGTACAACATTTTTGTATTCCTTTTTATATTTTTGTCCCAAATCGGGTGTTTAAGACGTTTGTCCCAAACTTAAAAGGTTTTGGTAACTTGTTCTAAATTGCTTTATTTTAATTATACATAATACATAAAAACTATTAAATTGACTTGTTAAAGAAATGCAGTTAAATGAGAAGTATCGTAGTATGAACAGGGCAAGTAAAACCTTACTGTGATTAATCTGGCAACACTTCATAAGTTCATTTCTAAAGATAAAAAAGACCTTAGGAACCTAACTTAGTTTTCGTCTAAGTATTAAGGAATTTCTTTTACAAATTATTACTTAATTAATTGTGTTTTGAAAAAATAACATAATTTATGTATAACATGTAAAAACAATAATCAATTAATATACAGTACTTATTAATTTTAAATTGATTGATTTTAACGCTTATATGCTTTTACCAGCTAGTATTGTTAATACAATAATATTTCAAGTGAAAAATATACGACCTAGACTGGGAATTGAACCCAGGACCTTTGGTTTTATGCACCAATGCTCTACCAACTGAGCTATCCTTATTCACTTCACAGTTTAGGTTGTACATTTCTCACTTAACTTTGCTTTTTGCTGCAATTTTCGAGATACGAAATCAATTACCTTGTTAGAATCGACATTGAATGTTGGTAGATTATTGGCGCGTAAAGTCAAAGGTCCTGAGTTTAATTCCCAGCCTAGGTCGTATATTTTACACTTGAAATATTATTGTATATACAGTATTTGTTTCACTTAAATTTTCTAATATTTAAAATAAATGTGTTTTTTTATTTTTTTAAATTTTATTTTTATTTTTTTTTTATGCTAAAGGTGCTTGGTGGTTATCCATTTTAATAATTAAAACAAACACTTTTTAGTATAAACCACAACTTATTTAAAATTTAGCGACCATGGTTTTGCTAGTTACAACATTGTCAAGGTAGTTTACATGCAATTATATTAACATTAAAAAAAAAAAAAAGTGTCATTCATGCTGTGCAGTGATCTTTATCAATAAAGCAATTCCAAAGACAAGAGCTTGTAATTATTTGGGATATAAAAACCTAGTAGAAAATGTATACTATTGGTATACAGTTTATTTCATAATATCTTACTATCTAAAGTATTTGAAATTAACAGTTTTATAGTCTAGAGTTTAACATTATTTACATTACAGTCTGGGCCAGATAGTCATGTATCTACTAAATTGTATTTTTTAAATCTTTTTTCACATCATAAATATTCATATGGTGAATGTTTGTAAATTGATAACCTTTATTTTAAAATTATAACAATTTATACAATAACACAATAAATAATTTTTTTACAAATGTCTAGATTGAATGTAATAATATAATAATAACAGTTATTAATATTCTGTCTATTATTTTTTTTTTCTGTATACAAATATTGAGTTACATAAAATCTTTAAATTTTGTAAAGTTGTTTTAAAAATGTGTCTGTTTAATTTTGTTTTAGGATATTTTAAATATATTTCAAATAAGAAAATCATTTAAATTGTGATCTACTTTAGATATGTATTATCATTCATTATGTTAATTTATATACCATTTTAGCAGGACCAGAATTAACAAGTCATTTCACCGTATTGTATTTATTGTCATCCCAACTTCTCTCTAGTCATATATGTCTAGAAAAGTATGCCTTATAAAGTACCTGAAAGTATTACTAAATTAACAAGGTCTGTTAGAAAATATACGTTCATGTTGACAGAATGAAGTAAGGTCCTGTTGTAACTTGATCACGTGATATTTCTTCTCAGTGCTTATTAAACAGTTATATATATATATATATATATATATATATATATATATATATATATAGAGAGAGAGAGAGAGAGAGAGAGAGAAATATTAATGTTTAACCTAATATATAATATGTACACAAGTGGACAGTATTTCAAATTTATATGCAATTCTCTTAATTAGATAATACTATTAATGGATGAAACAAATGTTTTTGAGGATTTTGAGGTAAACAAATTTACTGAATAGGCTGTATTATTTTTGCAACGCTATGAAAAATGTATTTCATTCTAGAATAATGTTTAAATACAATTTCCATTATTAATTTTGCTTAGAAAAATACTGATATGTATTGTAAATAATAACCGTAAAGTAAATTTATTTTATTTTACCATGGGAGTGAGTGAAATTCATTCTAAAATATATTTTCTAAATGGATACCAATTTTGGGTTTGTTATGCTAATAAATAAAAAATGTTCAAATTATAAAAGAATAAAACTTAAAAAGTTGATGTTTACAGTGCAATTTGTTTTAAACCGACTCTGTCAACTTCCACCCAAGTCTATACAGTTTATTTATAGTGAACTCTCCTACCACAGATTGGTGTGAACCAATCTGTACAGAAGAAACCTTTTGTCCTTAGTAAGATTTGAACCCACAATTTTTGGCACCAATCCTTGATCAAGGAATTGGCACCTTAAATTTCTCAACCACTAAGACACTTGGATTTAATTGGTCATTTAATATCACTTTGAGTGATGTAGTCAGATTGCCTATTCTCAACAACCCCTAACATTCACATCTCAGCAAATAAATATAATGATTTTTTTTATATAAGGCCCATGAATAAATCCGGAACGCAAAAAGTTAATAGTATTAGTACATTTATTAGAATCTAACAAATATAAGAAAAATATGATGATAATTAATTATTAAAATGTACATTATTTTATTTTTTAGAATGGAATTTTGTATTGGACCTAATTAATTATCTACAATTTTATGTTAGAGTTTAATAGGGCACATAGCCTATTATGTTTAGATTTTGTATGGATAGGAGACACAGGCTTACCTTTGGAAAGTTGTTCTTGATATTACCTAGTACTACACAAATAAATAAAACAGTAAAGTTCTGAAATATTTCATTAACGCTGTTTACTTTCTCAATCATTAGAAAGTATAAAAAGAAGACTAAATTGTTGTAGTTTGGTTGCAGAGGATGGATCTGTCTAGTGTGTTGAGTGTTGAACCACAGATGTATGTTTTATTATTATTTTTGTTATTTTTTATTGTTATAATTCAATTTTTTAATTAATTACATTAATTTTAAGTAAGTCTGTTAGGAGAGAGAAAAGGATAAAGAATGATTTATCCAAGATTAACGTTAGGGGGTTCTCTAGTTTTTGCGACCCATTGATGAGACAGTTCCTATCTTCTTTGTTCTGAGGGGTTCATTCTGGAGGGAGTGATTTTATAATTTTTGTTGTGAAGCCATCATAAAAATTGGCAATGTTGTGTGAGTTGCTGTATGTTGTGCAATTAGTTTCTCTATATCCATAATTTTTACATCGTGTCTATGGCTATACATCCTGGTGCTTAGTTAGTCTGTGGAAGATTTTTTACTAATGGCCGTAAATGTGCATCTGGGAAAGCTGAAATCCTCTCTGTTGTAGAATTGGAGACAGCAAATATAGGAATGGCGAATAACAAATCTTATAAAGCAATTAAAGGCCTACTAGGTGGAGGATTAATGTTTTTGTGAATTTTATGTAACATATAGAATTGGGGAGGTGTAGGGTTTTCATTGTGTAGGAAATTTAGAATGAAGTCGAAAATGTTCTGTTTTCATATTGTAGCCATTCTGGAAGTAATTTATTGTATTTTGCTGTTGGATTGTTTTTCTAAGGCAAAAACTATTTACAAATAACAGAAACGGCAATGGGTAACAGATTAGTTCCATCCCATGCGAACTTTTACATGGGAGAATTTAAAGAAATTATTTTTGGGAGCCAATCCCATCAACCTCTCTGATAGTACAGATTCATTGACGATATCTTTTTAATTTGTACATCAGGACAGTTTAGCTTAGATCATTTCTTAGAAAGCCATGCTAAATTTTCTCTTCTAAATTTCACCTGGACTGTGTCTACGTCATAAGTTACTTTTGTGGTCGTCATTGTAAAACTAAGGGATGTCAAAATATAAACTGGTATCCATGTTAAACCGACAAACCATTTACAATACCTCCACTTTGACAGGAGCTATCGTATAATTACTAAAAGAGCCATTCTCTATAGCCAGGCAATCAGAGCCTAAAGGATTTTTTTCAAGGAGAGTGAACTACATGAATTTTAATCTGTTTTTGTGAAAAGGGGTTATCCTGAGAAACTGATTAAGAATCAGATTTGTTTGGCACAAAACACAGATATCACACCCAAGAAAAAACATAACTCTCGTCACCGATTATCAGCTAGGCCTACATAGATTAAACAATATACTGGAGGAAGGCTTCAAAATTCTGAAAGCTTCCAATTATACCAAGAATCTTTTCCCAGAACCTCCCAGTCTTGTTTAAACAGTCCACAAATCTAAATCACATGTTAGTCCACCTCAAGCTTCCGGATCCAAACACACCTAAACAACCTAACCTTCCCCACCGTTCTTTCCCATGCAGTAGGCCAAGATGCAAGGTACATCTTCTCTCCAACAACTTCAAAAGTTACACCAGTAAACAGAATTTAAAATTAGAGGTCATCGCAGATGTGTCACCAAAAATATTATCTACCAGCTCAATATTTAGTACAGTAGACTCCCGTAAGTTCGGCCACCTCGGGACTGCACCCTAGGCCGAACTTAAAAGTGGCCGAACTAACCAATCCCTATCTAAAAAAATGCCTATTTATTGTTTGTAAGGATCGTGTTGTGAATCGATGCGTACCGTATAGGAAAAGAATACAATAAACAAGTTAAGGTCGCGTCTGGCTGGCGCGCGTAAGGATCGTGTTGTGAATCGATGCGTATAGGAAATGAATACAATAAACAAGTTAAGGTCGCGTCTGGCTGGCGCGCATAAAGATTGTGTTGTGAATCGATGCGTATAGGAAAAGTTACAATAAACAAGTTAAGGTCACGTCTGGCTGGCGCGCGTAAGGATCGTGTTGTGAATCGATACGTATAGGAAAAGTTACAATAAACAAGTTAAGGTCATGTCTGGCTGGCGCGCGTAAGGATCGTGTTGTGAATCGATGCGTATAGGAAATGAATACAATAAACAAGTTAAGGTCGCGTCTGGATGGCGCGCATAAAGATCGTGTTGTGAATCGATGCGTATAGGAAAAGTTACAATAAACAAGTTAAGGTCACATCTGGATGGCGCGGGTAAGGATCGTGTTGTGAATCGATGCGTATAGGAAAAGTTACAATAAACAAGTTAAGGTCACGTCTGGCTGGCGCGCGTAAGGATCGTGTTGTGAATCGATGCGTATAGGAAATGAATACAATAAACAAGTTAAGGTCGCGTCTGGCTGGCGCGCATAAAGATCGTGTTGTGAATCGATGCGTATAGGAAAAGTTACAATAAACAAGTTAAGGTCACATCTGGATGGCGCGGGTAAGGATCGTGTTGTGAATCGATGCGTATAGGAAAAGTTACAATAACAAGTTAAGGTCACATCTGGATGGCGCTGGTAAGGATCGTGTTGTTTGTAAATAGATGCGTAAAAGAATATAATTAACAAGTTAAGGTCGCGTCTGGCTGGCGCGCGCCTAGTGCATGACCTCATGCTCAGAGAGCCGGCTGGACTATGCGGAGACCGAACTTACAGAGGCCGAACTTACGGGAGTCTACTGTAATATATTTGTTGTACTTACGTCTGCTCATCCAAAATTGTTTCAAAGCATTACGGCCGTTTCGACTATTTATTCAGCCATGGTCACATGCGTTATTTTTGGTACTATATATATACCTCGTCAACATTATTATAAAATCATTTAAAACATTAGTACGTATTTGACACACATTTATTACACTAACACATTTATTTACACACTTTTAATTTCTTTTAAAAACACAATTTTTTAGTTTATACGGAAATAACTTTACATAATCGACCATATCCGGCTGTGATTAGAACTGTACTGACCCGGTTTTTTATCAAGACATTTTCTAAGACCTTTTCCTAAGACCTTTTCTTAGGAAGTCTTAGGAAGGAGCAGACGTAAGTACAACAAATATATTATTATTTAAAAGCTCTCCAGTAAGGTGAAGAATATTAAAATCAATATTTAGGCCTAACCACAGACAACCTAAACAGGATGAATGGCCACAGACATGGTATAAAAATCATGGCTATAGAGAAACCAACTGCACAACAAACAGCAACCTCCACCATTTCTACTTTTGATGACTGCTTCACAACCAAAAATATAAAATCACTCCCTTTAGAATGCAACCCCCTCTGAACTAAGAAGATATACTGTCTCAGCAATGGGTCACAAAATCTAGAGAACACCTTAATCTAGAACACCTTAACATTTATCTTATATAAATTATCATTTTTTTCTCTACCAACTGGCTTACTTAAAATTAATGTAATTAATTAAAAAATTGGATAATAACAAAAATAATAATAAAACATCTTCTGTGGTTAAACACTTACATATCCATCCTCTGTAAATTAATTTTCATTTAATACTCTATTGATTGAGAAAGTGAACAGTATTTACGAAATATTTCAGAACTTCAGTGTTTTATTGTGTTTTCTACTTGTGTACTACTAGGTAATACCAAGATCACTTTCCAAGGTAAGCCTGTGTCTCCTATACTTACAAAATTTAAACATCATTATTTACAATTATATTTATATAGGCTATATTTTTAATATGAAATGTTTCTGAAACATCCACAGTGTGTTTTTTACATTCTTTCGAAGTACCGTACTTCATTTTCTTTTAGTATATACCGTATTTAACACGTATACCGAAACATGATTTTTTTAACACTAACCGAAACATAAGGTCATTTCGACCGTTTTGGTTTATTCTTCTGGTTTTATTGTTTTCTCTTTGTTTAAGCTCTAACATTGTATAGTTAAGCATATAGGGGTAATATAATAAAGTTTACGCATTTTGAAAGACAAATGAATTTTTATTTGACACAAAAAACAAACTATACTACTATTGAAAAAATGGAAACTGCATTATTTTTTTATGAAAACATCTATACCCTAGGACTAAAAGAAGATATTTGAAATGTAGAAAATATACTGTAGTAGAGACACATAAGTATATACATTATATGTTCTTGTACAAGTTTACCAATGAAGTAAACCAATTGTCTGCAGTTACATTACAGTTACTACCTTCAATCACTTTACACAATCTTGTAAGAGACTGTACAGGGACTGGCATCTATTTTTCCTTCTCAGACAATCCCACACCATCACTATTTTTACCAGTGTAAATGTATGCATTTACAAGGTAAGATGTTTTTGAGTCTGTAACACACATCACTTTAATTCCTTTTTTTTGGCTTCTTTGGCACGTACATTCGAAATGCACAACACCCTCTAAAAGAAAAAAGCATCTCATCAACCGTGAAAAACTCAGATGTGCTATAAGCTTCCTGACTGTTGGAAATAATTCTGTAAACATTTCAGAAATAGCAGCAGCTTTATTATTCTGCTTTCTCTGAGCACGGGTCTGTGTGTCATCGAACCGTAAAGTTGCAATCAAGATTTCATAGCGCTTTACAGACATTGTTGCACGAAATATGGGGCGGCTGTATTCATCTTTTGTGAAAATGGATACCATTTTTGTTCATCACATCATTTGACCTTAGAATTGACGAAAGTAACAACAAGCCAATCAGGGCATGCACTTCTTCTACATTGGTGTCCCGGTAATTGCTTTTGTTTGTGTAATGAGATTCATCCTAACCATAGCCAACTTTTGGTTAGTGTATGTAACTATTATTGAAATTATATTCTGATAAAAAATAACTCCCAAACTTCACGCTTATCAGGGCTTTTGCCTAAGGCTCTTGCTGGTGCTCTAATTGCTGATAGTCTAGTCATAATTAAATTTCTTGCTGAAGTTTTTACATTTCTAGGAGGTGGGTTGCTTTTCCATAAGTTTGGAGGTCTGGTTTCATTTTTTTCATCCACTCCAAGAATATTCAGGAAGATCAATGCCTTCAGCGAAAGTATTTATTATATTTTCTACATCATTCACTTGATTGAGAAGGTTGGTATGATCTTCATCTTCTGATGAACTGGTTTCTTGGTAACTTGGTATTCATGGTCAGATATTATAAAGTCAGGATCAGCATCCGAATCGTCAAATTCACTAAATTCACTATCATCATCACTGTCCCTATCAGCCATCAACCTAGGTATTTGATCACAAAAATCTGGATCACTAGGCCTCATACCTTGACTAGAACTAGGATTAGCCATTTTATAACTATAAAAATTCAAGTTTATGACTAAAACAGTAATCTACAACACAGACCACTATAGGCCGTAAACCGAAACATACGGTATGGTTGACCGACAGCCATAAGCTGGTAACCGAAACACATGGTAAAACTGACCAACCGATTTTGAACACAGAGCTGGTCAGGGCGATGCCGACAGGCAAACTAGACAGTGATGAGCTAATAAGCTATAAGTGGACTCGAGAAAAAGGTATGGGGAGGGGCAGCCGTCAAGGGCTTGCAGTTTAGACACTATTAGGGCACAAAATTCCCAACGGTCAAATTGACCGATGTTTCGGTATACATGTTAAGACCTATCTGACAGATTTTTGGGTCTATTGTAGTTTATATTTCATAGGACACAATTAACACAATAAATGCTAGATTTCTCCTGTTCATGAATGCAATATTTTGGGTTTTATAATATTTTTTCAATTATTCTTGGATGTTAGAACTATATTTTAATTTGCTTATTTTTTTATTCTCTGAATGTCTCTTGTGTTTATCTTCAAATGCACTGTTATAAATAGGTCAATACTGTATTATTGGAGCTAGTTTTGTTTATTCTTAACTATCAGTATAATTTATTTTTATAAAATTTAAATCTAAAGCAGTTTAGGTAGTAATACGAAGAGAGACAGCTGGTGCTAACTTGCCATGTAATGGTAATAATAAGACTTAGCAATGGAGGAGCCACTATTGAAAAATATTATTTAAAATGTGTTTGTTATTTATTGGATTGTTATGTTTATATACATTTATATTGTCCTATGAAGTAAGTTATAGACTATGTGTAAGATGTCTATATAGAAATATATTCAATTGAATTGTGACAATCCAAATGTGTACTTCAGCCTAGCTGTATGTGTATACCTAATTGAGGCAATAAATACAATACAATAAAAGATAAACTTTTTTACATCTCTGTTTAAATATACTTTAAATATTTATCTTTCATGAATACATTTCAATATAGGAATTCACTCATTAGTTCTCATCATCCAAACCATCTGTCAACACCCTGGAACTGGTAAAGTTCCATTCTTAAGTTTTTTGCTTGCATAAATCAAAAATTCATTAAAAAAATATTAAAAGTTCATAATGTAGTCATATTATATATAATTTTATTCAATAAACTTCGCAGATATTATTATAATATTGAAAACAGCTTTTATGGATTTTTGAATGGTGTTTTACTCAAATATTCTGATTTTTTTTCAACTTTCACGTACATAACACACTGTTATATACTGAACTTACTAGACTATTACTCATTTTGGTTGGGAGCAGACTGCCTCGGTTGCAAAGATAGACTGACCTTTGCCTGGTTCTCGCCTCTATGTTTATTTAATCATATTAAAGTATAAACACAACAGTCCGCTTCTTTATAACATTATTAATCTTCTTATACAAAAACACATTATTTAGTTTTATAAATTTAAGTGATCTGGTGTTGGGTCCTTGCCGACTGAGATACTTCCATAGGTTCTTGCGGGATGTCCATTGTTCTATTGGTTAGGTTTAATATCTGTTCCTCTGTGCTTCTTCTAGATAATGATTTATGAGAATTGACTTTATTCAGAGTACTTTTTCACGGTACCTGCTCCATATA